>JAVHZT010000142.1:0-200000 GCA_035079005.1 Fraxinus americana | reverse complement strand
ATTATAAATGTCAATTATACTGTGTAGTTCTTCGAAATAATGTGAACCAAACATATCCTAATTGATTTAGCGGAAGCACAATAAGATACAACGTGCATCGAAAATTATTTGATTTTGCAAATAATTGAATATTTGAGAGATCATTGACTCTTAACAAGAATGTGAAAATTCGACAAGATTAGAATAGTTCCAAATTTTATTCGATTATCAAATTCATTCAAAATAAAACGATAAACTATAAAGTGGATCAATAATAATACTATAAGAAAGTCCTAAAACCTTTAAGGGTGTAAAACACCCCAATGATTATGTGGAAAAAAGTAAAAAATTAAAATTAAAACAAAGTAAGCTAATAATAGTCTAAGGAGATCATTGAAGTATATTCATCAGCTCCTTCACAAATCATATTTTTCATAGGAGGATTGAACACTAATATACAAAAATCTTATTCTTTACTTGTCAAGTCAGTACTATACATGTGTACCCAATAGCACGAGAAAAGAGCAAATTATGTTACTTGTACAAAGGTGGTTTACAAAAGTGTGTTGACAAAATGATGTGGCAATATTTACGTCATTGACTTCAAAAACTGTTTTATAAATCATTGGCCAAGATGTTGCTAACACGTATTTGGTAAACCAATTTTGTAACCTAACTTTGTACAAGTAGCATGACTGAGAAAACGGATGACAACCACTATGCCGAAAGTGAAAAACAAAAGTAAGGAATAAAATTAATTGATTCACATATATTAGTTCACATCATCATAGTGATAGAATATGTGATGATATGTGAGAATTAATGAGATCAATCTTAACAAGAATCTTGGATTATTCTCTCATAGAAATATTTAATTATAAAGTTGTAAGCCAAGTATGATTCTATGCAATAGTATCCTCAAACTTTTAACATAGATGATGTGCATAAATCCCTATGCGTAAATTATATATATGTGTGGGATTATGGCATTAAGGACGATTTGATGTCTAGAAAGATTGAGTTGTAACTGCTTAACTGTGTTTTACTAAACTGGCAGTGATCTTCAAGGGATTGCTTCGAGAATAGTGTGTATATATACACACACACACACATGTTTGTGTATATTTTAACGCTGTAGTTTTTACAACATGTGCCCACAATCTACATTAGATATTATACCAAGTATTTTACACTTTGTTTATCTTACTGTAGTTTGAATCGAATCATTATTTAAAAGAATATGAATCAAAAGTAATCAACACAATCTCTTGTTTCCACCTTTTATTTGTACTTTATAATTATATTGAACAATGTTTTTGATAAGCTTAAAAAGTCTGTACAATTACAAGTTAAAAATAGGTTTTACAATAAATTAATTTATGAAAAAAATATAAAATAAGTTACTTATTTTGATAGTAATTTTTGTTAGATTTTCTCGATGTCCAAGTCTTCTGATATTTAACGAAACAATAGTGAGCAAACATTTATTTCCTGTGAACATAGTTATCCATTGTATGCATGTGAATGCATAGTTTTATATGAGGAATCTTTCCATCTAAAGGTGGAAGGACCTTTGTGGTTTGACATTGTACTAATGTTTGAGTCCTTTCAACTAGTCGTTGATGAGATGATAAGATTATCACATGGCATTAATGATAGCATTCCAATAAGAACATATAACATGGTACTACAAAGAATTAACATTTCAACGACAACTTGTCCATAATTTTTGGAGAAATAAACAACCAATCCGGCCCCTAGTAACTTTATCTCGTACAAAATGTATTTGAGGCTTTGTGGATACGCCTTTGAGAGCATCTTCAGGGTTATATCCGACGTTTAAGGCTTGGCTATTTGAGGCTTTATAAAATTTTTCCAATTCTGAAATAATTGATCTAACCTTTGTAATCCAGCTATGACCCTTTTGGGATTCTCTAATAAAGTTCATACTATTCAAAAAAAAAAAAAAAAGTGTTAAGATAACAAAAACACGTGTAGTACCCAATCATGCTTAAATAATTGATCCAAGCTCATTCTTGAATGAATTTATTTAACAGAAACAGGATTGAGAACACTCTCATAGTCATCCTGCAATAGAGAAGCCACAGAATGTATTTGATAAAACTTCATTTCATCATCAGAATACAGTCAAAATAACTTCCACTGCAGTGCAAATCTTTGCAATGGAATTTACAAGACAAGTGCATCAAGATTCTTTAACTTGCTTGTAAGTTGACTCAAGTTTCTCAACTTAATTACATATCTATTGACTAGTTTCAGTTTTAAATTTATAATCTGAGCTCCAAATCTATTTCTTGGGTGTCACTTGTTTCAGAATTCTGACTACTTGAGCCCATTGAATCACTCCTACCTTTCTTCTTCCTATTCACCGATTCCTGCAAAACAAATGGCAATAAAAATGGTCATTATTAGGACGTCAGCATTTTTATGGTTATGTTCTGCCAAAGCAACGAAATGCTATAACTTGAGCGTTTTTCAACCAATGTTGTAAAGTACCTCTAGGTTGAAGAAGTGCTTTGTGCTGCCGGGCTGCGAAAAATGTTGCGTTCCTGATATTGCAATGCCAGGATGCAATCTGATTTGAATCCCAAATTGACATGAAAATATTTAAGTACCCAAATTAAAACAGAAATGAATGTTTCATAGATGAAATCTTGCAAAAAGCACATACGTTGCAGCACTGCTCGGTTGGGAATCTTCGTATCTGATTTTTGCACTTTCTGAATCTGGCAATCCCATCTATGATAAACACAGACATGTTCATCAGTCGCTTATTAAATTATAGTGATTGAATAAGCGTACACACACACTTTAGAATAAAACATAGCAATGACGTTTATGTCATGTCATATCATCCCAATATTCAATTTTCACAAGGTGATGTCTTGCTACATTAATTTGTTAGGACAAAATGAACAAGAGCGTAGTCTTTCGAATTTCCAAGAGGTGTACTGAAGGAAAAAAAAAAAAAGGAAAGATGGAAAGGACCCGAAAATGCCCCTATCTTGAGATAATCAAGGATAAGATTTCCACTCTTATCTAGGGTATAATCATTTCCTTACTATGGGGGATCAGATTTTTATATAAAGTGGAATCTCAAATTTTGAAGGAAAAAAGAGGATGAGACGATCATAGCCAGTTGAGTATGACATAGAACCATAATTAATTACCCTCTATTAAGTTTTTTACAGTAGAATTCTGATTAAAAACCTAATTGTAATTATCACAAGAAAATTGTAATAAGATTGTATAAGAAATTATTTCTGTTTGAAGTTTCACATACCATGAAGTTATGGGAGCCTGAAAATCCATAAGAGGAGGATATTACTGATGATGAATATGGGAAGGACGAAGAAGAAGAAGAATAGCCTGTTGGCGGTCTCATATCCTCCTGCAGAAATGTCAACACAATAAAACTCCAAAAAATTAGAAAAAAATCACAAATGATCAGCGAATATAATTAAATTCAGATTTATGCTTTAATCGTTTCATTGGAGAATTCTAACAAAAAGAAACATTACTGAATACCTGGCTGAAATTTGGGGCATAAGGGGTATGAACAGAAGAAGGAAGGTAGGTGCAGCCCATTTGGCTGTGCAATCTGATCTTTTCAAGCTGAGCAACACCTAGCCCTCTTTGAGGTTGTTTAGGCTTGTCTGAATTGCTTTTTTTGCCTTTTCTAGATGAAGATGATCCTCTTTCATTTCCTAGGTTTGGCTCACCAAAGTAATTACTTCCCATCTCTTTTTTTGTATGATTCGACTCAAGAAATGAAGAAAATTTTGCTTACTACTTGAAACAAATTTTGATTCTTGAAATCTCTGATGCAAAAAACTGGTAAGGAATCAGAGAGATCTTCTGATACCCTTTTAAGCTGTCAACACTTTGCATTGAGTAATTATTGCATCGCTGGATCAGATTGTGTATGTGATTCATTCTATCTAATATAATATATATTTGGATTTTATAACAATGTCGTTCTAACTCGTTTAAAATTAATATAAATCCCTATATTATATTCTTGACTTAGTCATCGAGTTGGAAAAAAAAAACTAATGGCTGGAAAGTGATTATCTATGATTTTAACTGATTTAATATACAATAATACAAAAGATTTCTTGTCCAACGCGCCTCTACAACACGTTTGCTCTTCTTTCTCTACTTTTTATTTCTCCATCCAAAATATAATATTTTAATTTAACAATGTTTCAAAGAGAAAAATGATTAACTATTCTCTCATGCACCACTAGGATTACTATTCACTTTATAATTTAATTTATCATCTTCTAGGAAAAAGAAAAACCTACACATTTTTTTACTAGTTAAGAGGTAGGGATAGCAACGGGGTGGGTATGGGATGGATTGTGAATTCTCATCCCCGTCTCGTCGAGTATTTTTATTACCTTATCACATTCCAATACCCAGATAAAGCGGGACGGGACGAGTTCGGGGGGAGATCGAGGGCAGGGCAGGGGTAGTTAAGAGGTAGGGATGGCAACGGGGTGGGTATGGGACGGGTTGGCAATTCTTATCCCCATCTCGTCGGACATTTTTGTTATCTTACCCCATCCCCATACTCGGTTAAAGTGAGCCGGGATCGGGTTTTCTTTTTATTTTTTATTTATTTTATTTTTTATTTTTTGTTTGTATTTATTTTATATTTTTAGTTAGTAAATATTATTACTTTTTTACTAATTTGATAAAAACAACTTATGTTCTCTTTAAAAATGAAAAATTTATTATTTTTGTTCAATAAAAAACTTAAATTTTAAATTAACTGTAAGCGAGGCGGGCACTATGTTTCCCGTACCTGATTCAGAGTAATGATCCTAGTCTCGTCCCCGCCCCCGCCCCCGCCCCCGCCCCGTCTACCCGGTTAGGGTGGTAATCCCCACCCCATTCGGGGCGGGGCCAATGGGTATCGCGTTGAATAGATTTGTCATCCCTATTGAGAGGAGTAGGGATCTTGGAATTTGTGCTTTAAGAGGATTGAGGGACCATTAATTCGGAAGGTTATTTACTTTAGAAAATTTAAACTCATATATCAAGAATCTAATAATAAGGAATTAAATAATTGAAAATTTTAAGCTATTTAGATTCCAAAATCTTATAGCAAGAATAGGGGGATTGATTGTTTATAAAAAGATATTCTCCAATTAGAAAATATTATGCTAGAAAAGGAAACATAAAACAGCAAATAGATAAGGATTGTCTGTAAGAAGATATTCTTGAATGAGAAAAAATTGTAATAAGTAATGAAATATGAGTTGTAACAAATTTAATCTATTTAGATTCCAAATACTTATAATGCAAAGTATATGAGATCAATTCTAAAAAAATATATATATTCTTGACCTTATAAGTTGCAACCATAGATCTCAATTGGTGATAGAAAGATTTCAATAATATTCAAACAGCTGTATCTTAAATATTACATTTTCTTCATGATGTATGTATCATTGTAGGATATCTTTGTAGTTCCAAGATTTTACTTCATATATATATATATATATATATATATATATATATATATATATATATATATATATATATATATATATTATTTTTATTTTATTTTTATTTTATACAAAATGAATGTGGGGGGGGGGGGGGGGGGGGGGAAGAGAGAGAGAGAGAGAAACACATATGTAAATATATGTAAATTTAGATTATGAGTTGCCATGCACTAAATGTAATAATCAAGCTGTTCGACGCATGATTTGTGGGTCATATTTAATGAGTTGTGTGGTGGAAAGTAAGAAGTACCTTATTTGTTAAAGAAACATGTGAACTCAGGTAATAACAAGAGACAAACCATAAATTGCCCCAAAGCATATCATTCTTAACTTTTAATATGGGGTGTTTGTCTGCCTGTCTCTCCCAAGTGTGTCATTTTGTTAAGGACAATCTTGGGAGGTTATTACTTAGCCCCCTCCATTAGTGTATCTGTGGCCTTGAACTAAAGATCGACTGGATAGAGTTCTGTTGTTTACTATTTCTTCTATTTACAATTTTAATAAATCTATAGTACTATCTTCGACAACACGGCGGAACTAAGGTTGGGCATGGTGGGTCACATGCCCCACCAATTTTTTGACTTTTTTAATTTTTATTTTTTTTTCCTAACTGTATTATTCTTATCTGATTCGTTCTGCATCTGTGTGACTGTAGTATGCTGATTGGTTTACACTATTTCGAGAAAATTCTATTTTTTTTCCTTCCAGTTGTCACTTGTATTATTTTTCATTCAATATCTCAGCTCTGGAGGTCATGGATGTCACAATTAGAGTTTTGATTCTACTTTCCCTTCTTTTCTGCCCTGTGATAAATCATGTTAAGTTCTTAGACCAACTAGAAGATTTTGAGAGAAAATTCTCATTATAAGCTTATGTATTTAAAATGTGGACATTACAATTAGTTTTCTCGTACAGTGATTTATACTTCAATTTACATTTAATCTGTATCTCATGAAAAGAAAATCTTGAGAAATACAAATAAATTATCTAAAGTATTACAAAGAAAATATCAAGATATTGTTGATGTCATGAGATTAGTGAAATTATATAGAAGTATAGCTCCAAGCATGAGGGATGATGGATAGTTATTTTTTTATTTTTTTGAATGGTTTGTTGATTCTGTGAAGCTCACGACATCAATGTTCTCAATATGAATGATATGTTCATAACTCTAAGTCGTTTACGAAGTGACATGGTGGCAAATTTGCATCACTTTCATGTGTAAATATTTTATGTCGTCATTGATATGAAACTTCAAGAATTAAATGATTGTTCTTGTAAGATAAATAGTGACTTGCTCCTTTATGTTGCGTGTTTGTGTCCAAATAGTTCATTTGATACTTTGACGAGAACAAATTGATTCGAGTATTTGAATATTCAAGTATGTGATTGTTAAAAGAATGACACAAATCTTGCAGATAAGTTGGTTGCGAAAAATTAAACACAAAGTGTATTCATTAGTCGACTAGCTTGTGACATTAATTTTAATTCTTCATGTAGTTACTGCTACAGTTGAGAAAGCATTTTCAGCAATGACTTTTTTTCCCTGCAATAACTTGTGTAAAAAATTGTTTGCGCGATTGAATCGGAGATCAGTGATTGAATGATAATTTTATTGCATATATTTAGAAGAATATATTCGATAATATTGAAAATGATGTAATTATGGGATTAACAAAGTATGAGAATATATAGAGAACAATTGTAATAAGATATTGAATATTTCAATTTTTTTACACTTTATTTTTTTTGGCAAATTTAATTATGCACCTTAACTGAAAATATCTGCGTCAGCCAGTATTCGACGAGTAGAAAAATTGATTAGCAAATTCTCTGGTTATGGAGAGACCAATGATTTTATTGTTCTTTCAATGTAGATCCCATAAAATCCTCGCTTACCCAATAATATTTAAAAGGTTCTTAATATATTACAATTGTACTCTAGATTTTTGTACTGCATTGACCTCATTATCAATATCTTCAACATCCTTCCCATTACACACGATCAAATTGTCATTATTCTATTGACGTGGCTATTCGATTACGCAGGACTCTTAACAATATTCACATTAGATAATACGGAGTAGCAGTAGCAACCCGAGAACCACTCTACACAACAGTTTCTGTAAACATGACTGCCAGCACTAGAAGTCTGAAATCTGCACACTTTTTTGCCACAATTTCATGAAATTGAGAGTGGAAACTTCAATGTTTTTCGTAGGGATGAACACGGTTCGGTTTCGTTGTTTGTTTTTCAAACTAAATTACTTAAAACCAAACTACTTCAAATTCTGAACCAAGCCAATCCAAATTACTTTTTTTTTGGTTCGGTTCGATTTAAAACTACAATTTAAAAAAGATAAAAATAACATCTATAAAATAAGTTAAATTATAAATATTGATCTAAAATTTCACTAAAAATTACAAATCAAGTTCTATATTCCAAATCATTATAATGCAACAACATGATAGGAATATTTTAACCTCTTAGTCGATATTAATTGGCGCAACATCTACGATTGTAACACATGATTCATTCTCTCCATAAAAATAAGAATATAGTACATGAATGATGAATCCATCGATTGTAGTTAAATAATATAAAATAACCAAAAACAGAAAATGAATAGAAATATAATTATATTTTCAATAAAATTTTTTGAATCATCCTATACCTTTACATCATCCAAAGATTAACGAATCACTGTAGGTTCCTTGTTACTATGCATTTTTAGGACAAATCGCCATCTCAACCATATTTGCACTCAAGGAAACTCCTAAAAAAATTAAGAATTCGACCACTAGTTGGAATGCAACTCAGAAATAGTTAAGAATTTTATTAACTAATACATCTTTGACAATTTGTGAGACAATCTTGTATTTATTTGTATTCAATTTTCACCAAAAATAATACAGTGAAATATTTATTGGTCAAATCTTCAAAACAATTATTTAGATAATCTACCAATCATTCTAGCAATTAACATTAACATCTAGAAACTAAGTTAGAATGCAAATAATTAATTGAGTGACCTCACCAGAAAATTGAGATTCAAATAAACAAAAAATTTGTTTGCTAAAAATTATAGGGAGCCTGGCACAAATTAGAAAAAATAACACGACTATCATTAAAATATAACAAATAACTATCAAAAGATAAGAAAAATTGGATGAACAGACTTGAAAATTTATTCTAAATTGGAGAAAATTATTAATAGAAAGAAAAGAAATATGAAAGTTTGAATTAAAATCTAGATTTAATAGTCTCCTCAATTGTAATGGGCGGCGATGAATTTGGTTCAGCAGTAGTTGTTTAATACTTCATCCAATTTGAAGGTTTTCCATTCGCAGCTATGATGACTGATGTAGATTTGGGTATGATTTAATTAATTAACTGGAATGGATAATTGTCTACTTAGTTATTGAGTTTAATTGGATTATATCTATTATGAATTTATGTTTAGTTTTATTTGAGCATTTTAGATAAATTTAAATTAATTTATTTTTAGATTTTTTGTAAACAGTTTGACGATTTGAAACGGTTTGCAAAGATTTAAACCTAATGCAAACTATTTCGAAATGGTTTGTTTAATCACAAATTGTTCACAATTTGAGAAATCTACGATATATTTATTTATTTCTTAAAATTCCATGAATTCTCTTCCCAATTTTTGATTGAAAATTATAGCTTCTTAAAAAACACATTATTAATTTCAAACTAATTTTTAGAAATGAACTTACACAAAATTTTCACCAACCACCACTTTGATTTATGTTAAGTTTTATCTTCTTTATCTCATAATAAACAAAAATCACGGTTGAGCAAAATACACAAGTTCGCTAAAAAAGTGTAAACATAGAATACATATATCGCTAGCTAATTAATTCTATTGAGATTGCAATGACGAAGTCTGATTCCTCAATGCAAACTAGACAGCCTTTTGATCTTCTTGTAATAATCCACAAAATACTAAAGGAAAGTCTTTTCAAGGAATAGAAATAACTAGACTTTCTATTTGGATCTATGAACCTTGCTACAGTGAGAGACTCAACGACAGAGCGGACGCATGTATGTACGTGTGTGTGTATATATATATATATATATATATATATATATATATATACACACACATATATATACACACAGTTCCCAATCCTATCATGCCACCACACCCTGTCAGTCCCTCCCTGTCCAAGGAGCATCACTGTGAATCTATTGACCTAAACATCTGACTAATCAAGTTACAAAAAAGATCATGATCACCTATTTTCCCTCGTATATCACACTCTGCCTAGTGAAGTACAAAGGCCATTGTCCTAGACGATCATTTATACTATGACTGGAACAAAAAATGAATGAGCGTAAGAAACATAACTAGAAGAGGATTTGACTATTTTGTATTTACCTAGAAAGCCAATGATTTGCATATATATAGGACACGAGGCATGTGTGCCAAGATAGGCTATTGAACTAGGTCCAAGCGCATGAAGATGTTTAATTTGATCGGTCAATCCAATTGACATCACCAATGTGCATTTGACTAATGTCAGGTATATTGCTTCAAGTGAACATCGCGTAATTTATTGGTATATTATAATCCAAATTGATTTTGCACTAGTTGAAACATACTAGAAAATAAACTTTCCCATCAATTACAAATAACTTGGGGTATTCTTCTCGAGGATGATACTAGTTGGCTAACATATTCTTGATATGGCCAACTCATCTTGTTAGGTCGACTAGGCTTTGTTACCCACTAACACGGACTTGGACCTTTCAAGCATCGCATATATTGACACTAATCTTTGTTAGGATGTCTCAGTCGGTGCAATCTCGGCAAAACCACTAAAGCAATAAGGAAAGAGTAATGATATTTATCATCAGGATGATAGAACATCTGTGATATGGGAATTCATTATTCCTGACATTTCACTTTCTTTCTCTCTTGTTGCCTTTTTCTTATTTCGCAAGTGTACGATATCGTATCAAGTAATATAGTGAACCTTTGAGTCCGAATTATCGTTCCCACGAGGACTACAGTCTAGTCTTAATTTTCAGTTTCTACTACGATTTGATGAAAGCAAACAAATAAAGAATTGGTATTATGTCACAATTGATTTTCTAGAATGAAGCAAATGCCTAAAACTAGTGAAAAATTATAATTAAGTGTTAAACAAGATTTAGGGAAAATCCACGTATGTAGAAAGTGTTAAGGCAAAACAATTTCATCTATGATTACCTTAACTCCCAATTCAAGATTCTAGCCTATCGTAGTGTTCTATCGAATTCTCCTATTGTATTCAATTTACCCCTCTCGAGTTCTCATTGAGCCTATTCAACTAATTCAATTCCATATCTCTATGCGAATTATCCTTAGTTGAACGAGTTATGGTACTAAGAATTCATATAACGACCGCAATACTTAGTATGAGTATCTCTACACGTCATACTTCGTTACAGGATTCTACTACACGTTTTAAGTCTCAAACTCACCTCTCGATTCGTAAGAAACTCAATTGATCATCAAATTATTGGCCAGATAATTCAAAGCATTAAAGACATTATAGAATCAACACATTGAAGAATAAAAAAAAAAAAAAAAAATCTTGAATGAAATAACCAAGGGTCTCAATAGATTACAATGTTTGCCCTAACAACGGATTTAGCTACTCATAATCAAAGTAAAGGAATAAATAACAAAAGTCGAATACATCACCGAATTTAAATGATATAAAAAGTGGAAAAGAATCAACTCTTGCACCAAGATCTTCATCCGTTTCCAATCCTTGATTTAAACTCGAATCCTTGATGTAAATCTTCTTGCAATTTTTGCGTTGATCTTGTGTTTTCTCTTAATTTTGTCAAAATGTGACCCTTATTTCGTGCCCATTCTTCTCTATTTATACTTGTCAATTGTCATTGGCCAATTTGGAGTAATTTTGTGGGCTTTCGGCGGCCCATTCGTCATAAAAATTTCTGGTGCGGCGCGGCGCGGCGCCGATTTAGAGGCAGGTAGCGCCTGCAGCGCCCGTTGTTAATTTTGTTGCTTGGCAATGCCTAGGCATTGGGCGCTTTTTTTTTATTTTTCATTTTTTTAAAATTTTTGCTTCCATTCTTCCGGTGCTTGGGCGCTCCTTTGTGACGCTTGAGCGCCATTTTTCTGTCTACTATCACTTTGGCATGCCTCAACCCCTCTTCTCCAGCTAATTTATCATTCCTTCAACCAAAACACTAACAAACACATTAAATTCATTCTATAAGTAGCAAATAAAACTAGAATGGTACGAAACTCGTGTGTGAAACACACTCATCAAATACCTCCAAACTTAACGGTTTGCTAGTCCTTGAGCAAGAAATAGAAAATAACTAAGAGCATAAATATGTCAAATAGCTCACCGTTGGGCTCAGCGTTGAGAACATTATATCACATTCATGAAAGGTTTCAAAATTGAAATGCAAGAGCAAAAATTTCACCTAATCCATGCAGACCGGGGGTGTGTGTGTGAGTAATCAAATGTAACGCTGTACAATAATAAGTTGATCCAATTCTCAACCTGAAAAGTCACGTATGTTATCATTTCGCTCGTGGGATTCACACATCCCCAAACTTATTTTCTTTTCACATCCCAAGGTGTATTATGCAATTGACTTTCAATACTAACTTCTCACACCCACTCAAGTTTGGTATGATTTTATTAGTTGCAGTTTAACATATCAATAAATGAAGCTTCTCCTTATTTTTTACTACTTCAACCTCTAGGATTCAATCAAGTTACTAACCTTTTATCAACAGTTCAAGCCTCTAAAACAAGTGTTCGAGACTTAATCAAGACATGTGGTGCATCTTCTATTTCATGCATCTTTTTTCAGATATATGTATTCTTTTTACTCTGATGTGCTAGCGTTTCTCCATTAAGCTTTCTAAATGACCCATATAGCGACCTTTAGGCCAATGACTCCCAAATCAGACGACTTTACAGCATCAGGTTTGAAACCCTTGCAGGCTTAATCACCCGAATCATAAATGGTACGAAGAAACGTTGTCCTCATTGGGATCTTTTAGGGTAGCTTCACAACAAAGCAGCTTTTTCCTTTTTACGCAATGATTAGTACAATGCTCCTTATTAAACACTCATTCTTGAAACTTGGCCCCCAACTTAAAGTCCTTACTTAATTTTCACCCTATCGGTCTCAGACAATCCACACAGAATTAAACACACATGGAATCCACATTTATCTCCAAGTTTCCCTACAACTGTTCAATCTTCCCAACATCAAAAATCTGGTTTAAGGGTATATGGTTATTGGAATTTAGCATTTAGGTCCTCTAATTCAACAACATAGATCAGCCTACTCATGTACAACATCACAATTTAATCACGCGCACGAATATTTTCCGTTCCACATAAATAGACAGAAATTCTCACCCCAGGCACACAACTTATCCCCAATTCATATACCAAAACGTGTCCTCAATCATATTTATCACTGCCGGCAAAGCTATCCAACGCACACAAGCATGCAAGAACAAAATACACAATTTTTTTTTTAAAACACATACAAAATAATAAAATATCTAAGTATACATCACACAATACAAACCTAACACCCCCAAACTTAAGATAAACATTGTCCTCAATGTTAAAAAAACACAAATGGGCGAGCTACTTACCTAGAAGACATGAAATGTGTCAGATGTCAGCGGTGTCATCCCGAGGGTGAGCTGGGTGTGATGTGCGATCATGCGGCTGAGGTGGCTGAGGGAAAGTATGGTCCGAGTGAGGACTGAGTTGAAGTCATTCTGATATTGGAACTGCCCGGTCATTGAATGTTGCAACGAGTGCAATTGCATTGAGTGCATTTGTGCAGCCAGGTCCATGGTAGAGTCATTTGCAGGTGGCGCCCGACGGGATGTTGAGGGCCGCTCGAATTGTTCGGATGGTGGAACACTCAAGGACCCCAACTGGCTCATAAATTTCCATGTATGATCCCTTGTAATCACTAGTTTTGGGTGAATCACCTCCTTAGATGGATGGGTGACCACACCACCTTTCAAACATAATTCATAGATCATGGACGGGTGTCCTAGACCACCAGTAGTTGAGCCTTGTAAGGTGTGCAGAATGTCATTGTGGATGACCAAACCCACGTCAATAGATAACCCACGCTGAATGGCGTAGTTCAAAATTGCCCTTTCCTTCGTGACTTCACTCAGGTTCCCACTTGGTAACAATTTAGCCGATATGAAATGATATCACGCCTTGCATTTAGTAAAGATACCCGAAGCAGAGAAATTAATAACATCATCCCCCGATCGTTTCCATGAAGTTCCCAATTTTGCCAAAGTACGAATAACCTCATCTGGATCAATGCCCATACCCCACATGTTAGAGTAGGCGTCGTCCTCAATGTCAAGCAGATTATAGTATCTATTGATTGATGACCGATCAAATGGTATCCATTTTTCCCTCAAAATGCCCTGAAATCCTTGTACTCCTTAGTATTAGCGTAGAATTCACTCACAATAGGAATTAGAGTAGGGCAAGGTTGCTTGGCAAAAGTCTCCCAGTGGCGGCGTTCAATTTGTGTCTGCATATAATTTTCAAAGCCTCGCTCAGGGATGCAACTCTTATGGACCACCAACGTGTTATAACGGTTGGAAGCCTCGGCACTAATGAACTTGCTTCTATCAAAGGAGCTGGAGGTAGAGGACGAGGCGGCTTTCGAGCGTTATTTAAGTGGCATTCTTCCTTCAAATCTCAAACTTGGGCGCGAAGATGAGCCAAAGAATACAACTAAGATGTGGGGTGAGACTTCGGGTGATAGTGGTGAGGTAGTGTGGAAGCAAGAAATGGTAGAAAAGAGAAATGGAGAAGAGGAGTGGGGAGACTAGAAGAGGAGAAGAGGGAAAAGATAAGAGGGGAAATAAAATAGAAGAAAAGAAAAAAAAAACTTGTTACGTTTTTTTATTTCGCAAGTGTACGATATCGTAACAAGTAATATAGTGGATCTTTGTGTCCGGATTATCGTTCCCATAAGGACTACACCCTAGTCTTAATTTTCAGTTCCTACTACGATTTGATGAAAGCAAACAAACAAAGAATTGGTATTGTGTGACAATTGATTTTCTAGAATGAAGCAAATGCCTAAAACTAGTGAAAAATTATAATTAAGTGTTAAACAAGATTTAGGGAAAATTCACGTATGTAGAATGTGTTAGGGCAAAACAATTTCATCTATGATTACCTCAGTTCCCAATTCAAGATTCTAGCCGATCGTAGTGTTCGATCGAATTCTCCTATTGTATTCAATTTACCCCTCTCGAGTTCTCATTGAGCCTATTCAACTAATTCAATTCCATATATCTATGTGAATTATCCTTAGTTGAACGAGTTATGGCACTAAGAATTCATATAACGACCGCAATACTTAGTATGGTATCTCTACACGTCATACTTCGTTACAGGATTCTACTACACGCTCTAAGTCTCAAACTCACCTTTCGATTCGTAAGAAACTCAATGGATCATCAAATTATTGGCCAGATAATTCAAATCATTAAAGACATAATAGAATCAACACATGGAAGAATAAAAAAAAACAAAATTCTTGAATGAAATAACCAAGGGTCTCAATAGATTACATTGTTTGCCCTAACAACGGATTTAGCTACTCATAATCAAAGTAAAGGAATAAATAACAAAAGTCGAATACATCACCGAATTTAAATGATATAAAAAGTGGAAAAGAATCAACTCTTGCACCAAGATCTTCCTCCGTTTCCAATCCTTGATTTAAACTCGAATCCTTGATGTAAATCTTCTTGCAATTTTTGCGTTGATCTTGTGTTTTCTCTTAATTTTGTCAAAATGTGACCCTTATTTCGTGCCCATTCTTCTCTATTTATACTTGTCAATTGTCATTGGCCAATTTGGAGTAATTTTGTGGGCTTTCGGCGGCCCATTCGTCATAAAAATTTCTGGTGCGGCGCAGCACCTAGGCGTCGGGATTTAGAGGCAGGCAGCACTTCGGCGCTGCGTAGACCGTGCTTAGGCGCTGCCTTCTTGCATTTTTCTTCATCTTTTTTCTTTTTTTATTTTATTTATATATATATATATAATTTTTTTTGCTTCCATTCTTCCGGCGCTTGGGCGCTCCTTTGTGCGCTTAAGCGCCATTTTTCTATCTAATATCACTTTGGCATGCCTCAACGCCCCTTCTTCACCTAGTTTATCATTCTTTCAACCAAAACACTAACAAACACATTAAATTCGTTTTATAAGTAGCAAATAACGTAACCAAATGAAACTAGAATGATACGAAACTCGTGTGTGAAACACACTCATCATCTTTCATAAAAATTGAAATGTCCAATCTCATTATTCTACATAAATTGTCACAGTCTCACATCGCTAATATTCCATCATCTTAATAATAAATAAAATTATTAATAAAGGAAATACTTGCAAGTGATGATGACAAGAGAGTTTATAAGAATGCCAATCCTATGTTAAATTCTCTAAAAATGTTGATTTTCCTAGCTCAACTCAATCAGCCCTCTCAAGATTTTTTTAAAGGTCAATAAACTTTATTACACCAAATCGCCACAAATTGTTTGTGAAAGAAATCGAGGAATATAGTCAAACCATCTACATGTAGACCAATCAAGTGAAAAGAATGCTGGGACTTCGTGAGCTACTTTGTTCCTCTCCTGGGAATAAATTGACAAGATCTATAATGGACATCAGCAAGTAACACTTTAATATCCGATAGTAGCGTCGCATTTGGAGCTCACGAAATTTGTCTTCAGACTCTGCATAACTCGAGGGGAATCAATTTCTATTACTACTATTTTGAAACCAATATCCATAGCAAGTGCAAAGCCCATTACACAAAGTAATTGCCTCCACATCCTCCGTCTCATAGAATCCCATTGTTTTCTTTGATTGAGCCGTCAATACCGCTCTCCCATTCATTGCTCCCGAATTGATTAAGCCATATTTTTCCCTAATGGCCACGTCTGTGTTAAGTTTTAGTCCACCAGCCTGTGGAGGTGTCCATCTTATATTCATTTTGTCTCGCTTAAAATTCAATTGAATCCTAACTGCTTCATGTCACCGTTGCATCATACAAGTGATTGAATTTTTAACTGTATGTAGATCTCATTGCACTTCTCCATGTATTATCTGACTTTGTTCGCCCCCAAAATATACCATAAAACGCACTCAAATTCAGCCAATTTCGACACCCCGCATTTTTTGGTGATACCAGGTAAGACATCCCACATGTCTTCAACGCCAGAAAATAGCTTCACACGTCTCCACTAACCCATCACCTTCCAAACAGACTTTGCCTCCTTACAACAGAATAGCACGTGTAAGATCGACCCATTGAAGCCGCATTGATCACATACCTCATCAATTGGTACTTCCCATTTTCACTGATTTTCTCTAGTTGGTAATGCTCCATGAAAAATTCTTCAAAAGAATATTCGAATTTTAGGAGGCCCTGGTAATTTCCAGATATGATTCCACCATATCATTGTTGTCAAATTACTAGAGCCTTCCACAGGTGACTCTCTCGCTACGAAGACCCGATATCTACTTTTCACCAAATATTCCCCATTAGCCTCAATGCCAAATCAACTTATTTGACTGTAGAATTCTTCCCAAAGGAATAGATAATATTTTGTCACTATTTATTCACGCAAATGTGCTTTTGATTTTGTTAACATTCCAAGCATCTGTGACTGTAATTAAATCACTAACCTTGTCAACTGCTGCATTAGGAGCCGATTATGGTGTGAAAGATGTGGCCTTGGTAACCACGGGTCAGAGAAGATTTGTATTGATTGGTCATTCCCTATTCACCCCCTCAAGCGTTGTTGGAATATCTCTCGACCCCATAGAATACTTTGCCATATTGCTGAATCAGTTGTTGGAAACTTGGAGATGGAAAAACTTTTAAGAGAGAGAATGATAAATTCGATAGAACGGTCTACTTTTTTTGTTTCTTGAATTGACTTACTTTAAAACGCTAGAATCACAAGCCTTTTTATAAGATTTAAGAAGCATATACTTAGTCTAGTATATGTATCCATCATTATTACATTCTTCTTCATTAAATGATTCATGAATATATCAAATATATGAATCCATTATAAATGTATATCAACAATGCATGACTGTTGCAAATCCTATTACATGAACCAATTTACACTACAACAAAAATAGTCATTAGCAACATTTAAAAGGCAACATTTGTTGATAAATGTTGCCAAAATGGTCTTTTGGCAATATTTTCGTAAGTGAATGTTGCCATAGGTTAATATAAATGAGTTTTAGCAACATTTTTTAAAAAAATGTTGCGGTAGACCACTTTTCGCAACGTTTATTAAGTGTTGCGAAATGTTTTGTAAACGTTGCTAAAGGTAAGACCTTTCGCAACGTTTTGATAAATGTTGCGAAATGTATTTTAACCCATTTAATCATTGAGTCCATCAATTTCAACCCAACAATAATATTCGATTTAGCTTACAATTTTATTTTATTTTAACCTAATTTACTCCAACCCAAGACTTGGCCCAATACAACCTACCCAGCGGCCCATTCCAAAAACAAAATACCCGGCCCATTCCAAAAACATAATACCTGACCCATGACTCAATATTCTCCCATTTCGATTTCCCACAATTCAACCCCTCCGGCCCCCGCCTCCGCCTTCACCCTTCGCGGCGACCGGGAGCTCGGCCTCGGTCCGTCGGTCTCCCTCGGCTCGCGATCGCCTCGGTGCTGACGTTTCGACGAGACGACGACCCGCAACTTTTCGATAGCAGCCTTGAGCCCACGCATCGACTGTAGACTTCTTCCACTCTTCGACAATCAACCGCAGCTCACTCCAGTGACTGTAGACTTCTTCCACGTTTCGACAGCAGCCCACTCCAACCACTGTAAGTCCAGCTACTGTAAGTGTCCAGCAGCTCTTCGCCTCTTCCTATTTGTGCAATTTGTTTTTTCGTGTGTTCAAATTATTTGTGCAATTGCGTTGTGTTCAAACTTTTTGATGAATTTGTGGATTTGCTTATTTATCATTTATGGACTGTAATTTGTGGGTCTGTAATTCTGATTCTGTGAAGAAGGTTTGGGCGGTGTTGTGTAATTTGTGTTGGAATGGATTGGATTGGTGTCTGATTTGGATTGTTGTCTAATTTGGTGAATGAATAATGTTTGGGCAGATTTGGGCAGTGTTGTGTTGAAATGGTTGGAATGTTTGGGCAGTGTTGTGTTGGAATGTTGAAGTAAACATAAGAAACTAATTTCCATAGGAAAACTCGACCACTCTTGACAAACTGAGAAGTCCTCAAAACGAAACAGATTTATTTTACAGATACCATGATAGTGCGATTAAATATCCTTATCTGTTAATATTGATGAATCTGATTCAAGCATTTGTTCAAAGTTGACAGTAGCAGATAAGCCCTTTTCCCTCATTGGCTGTCAAGAGGGGAACGAGTGAACTCGAGAATTTATATTACTAACCAAACAACTATTAGCTTCCATATATTGATAATTCATATAAAGTTTATATATTAGGTTGTTCAAAAGTTTCATGGAGAATGGATTTTGTACTAGTCATTTTTTCAATTTTTTTTTTTTTGGAAGAACATGTGATTAAAAAGTATACATTTTTTTGAATGTATGTATAAAATTATTTTATTGAGAAAATATACGATCGAAAATGAGTTTGGGGGAAGTGAGTTTTTAAAAAATGGGATTTGTAGATCATAACTTATTAAACCTCTATTCGAGCCTCATTTTATTTTTATTTTTTAAAAACTTATTTTCAATTACATATTGTCCCAATAAAATAATTTTTCACAAATTAAGTTTTTATTCTTATTTTTTAATCATAGTATTCAAAAATTCAATATTACAAGATTATTCTCCCAATAAATAGGTTCAAACAAACTCTAAATTTATATTTAATTTGTATTTATTTTATTGAAATTTGGTGTCCAAAATGTGTTGATCAGTATGCATACATGTTGAACAAAGTGAATTAGTACTACGGTCATGTTACATTACCAACGATATATCACTTCATTAAATACGAAGAAGAGGAGTTTAAAGTCCAAAGGCAATTCATTTGTTGAACTTTTCTTTATAGATTATTAATGAACACTTAATTTTTTTCTTCATAAATATAGATACATTTCGTCCGTAAACAATTATAAATATAGATACGTTATTTTATTTGAAAACAACCAATTCAAGAAAAACAAAACATGGGATTTTGTTCGACGTTTGATGTTGGGATTTTGTATTTTAGTTTTATTTCGAAGCTTCTGATTCTTGACTATCAATGAAAAATCTACTTATAATCTTGTTTGCACATACGGTAAAGGAAAGGAGAGGAAAAGTAAAAGGAAAGGGAAGTAAAAGACAAAACAAAAAGCACTTGGAGACAGTTATATAGCGAAAAAAAGACAATTTCCTTTCCACTGCCTCACCGCACACACTATTTTATACTGAAGTGAAATATATATTTTTATATATCTCTGACTGGGATTTTACTTCCGTTTTCTTTTTTTTTTTTTATCGGGTTTTCTCGCCGTTGATTTTTTCGCTCTAAACTCCGGTCCTTTTCTCAGCTCTAATCTTGAGAGTTTAGACTTTTTGTATTTGACCTAGTCTCGATCCAATTGTAATGTATATAGATATATACAGGTATATATAGAGAGATTAGAAAATAGCGTTTTTGAGTTGACACTGAGAAGCTGCTGCTGCGATACCTCATTCTTTCCTTTTGCCTATTATATACTTCTACTTTTATCTAATATATCTTTTTCTTGTTTAGTGTTGAATAATATCTTTACATACAATGGACAAAGAGTGGCTACACTT
This sequence comes from Fraxinus americana, assembly GCA_035079005.1. Classification (NCBI taxonomy): domain Eukaryota; kingdom Viridiplantae; phylum Streptophyta; class Magnoliopsida; order Lamiales; family Oleaceae; genus Fraxinus; species Fraxinus americana. Next base: position 179,580 of record JAVHZT010000142.1, on the reverse strand, counting down.
ATCAAGGTTATCATCTAAAATTAAATATTGCAGATCTAGATATCAATCGAACAAGATGTAACGTATAATGATCATAAAGTTTAACTTGTAGATTTTCAGAACAATATAGAGATGGAGCCCAAAAGTTTGTTGAACGAGCTCGTGAAAGTTGCAATTCAGAAATGATAGTATGCCCTTGTGTTAGGTGTAGAAATCTAATGCATCACCATTATGATACAGTCTATGAACATTTGATTATTAAGGGTATAGATCCTACATACAGTGCCTGGATATTTCATGGAGATCAAGCAAGTGGATCAAAGTTGCTCAATGTAGAAAATCACGAGTCACATAGGATGTTTAAGGACTTCTATGCACAACATGATGTAGATCCTGAAAACCCTCCTGATGGAAGAGCGGAAGAGATTGAAAGTTTAGTTGAGCATGCTGAAACGCCTTTATATCCTGGTTGTAGGGCGTTCACGACGATGTCAGCTTCAGTTGCTATGTTTAAGCTTAAAGCTTCACATGGCTTATCTGACACTGGTTTTGATGAAAAAACTTGTCAATACATTTGATCTTGGCTATGAGAAGATACATGCTTACGTGAATGATTGTTGTCTATATAGGAATGAGCTCGAACAAGTTGAGTTATGCCCAAAATGTGGTTGTTCAAGATGGAAAGTTAACCAACGGACTAAAAAAATTCAGAAAAGAACTCCAGCAAAAGTGTTACGTTATTTTCCTATAATACCAAGACTTAAGAGGATGTTCGGAATAAAAGAGATGGCAACACAACTGAGATAGCACTCAAGTAATAAAAGTTCAGACGGTAAAATTAGGCATCCAGTTGATTCATTGAGTTGGGAAATGATTAACAGAAGGTGGCCACATTTTGCATTAGATCCTCGAATATTAGATTAGGTCTTACTACTGATGGGTTTAATCCTTTCATAGATTTTAGTTCTAAATATAGTTGTTGGCCAGTAATTTTAACTATATATAACTTGCCTCCCTCATTATGCATGTCAAAGGAAAATTTGATGATGAGTTTATTGATTCCGGGACCAAAGCAACCAGGTAATGACATAGATGTTTATTTGGCACCACTTGTAGACGACTTAATGTTGTTATGGAATGATGGAGTTGAGATGTATGATGCAGTCACAAAGTCTACATTCAATTTAAAAGCTATTTTGATGTGGATAATACATGATTTTCTTGCATATGAAAACATATCTTGATGGCCTGTCAAGGGAAAAATTGCATGCCCTATTTGTCGTGAAGACACATGTTCACTATGGTTGAAGCATGGTAGGAAGTTTGCATACATGGGACATAGAAGATTTCTCGCTTTTAATCATCCATTTCGCATGAAAAGAAGTTGATTTAATGGACATATTGAAATTGGTATTAAGCCGAAGATAAAAAATGGTGAAGAAGATTCTATTGAAGTTGAGAAAATTACAAATGATTCGGGAAAAAATGGTAAGCGAAAGAGGAAGAAAAATACAACTCAATCTAATGTAACGTGAAAGAAGAAGTCTATATTTTACAATCTACCATATTGGAAGGTAACTATTGTAATATTTAAATACTTCTACTTCCTATAATACCAAAACTAAAATTGATGTTTGATTTGCAGACTTTACTTATACGTCATAACTTGGATGTGATGCATGTGGAGAAGAATATATGTGACAGTATCATTAATACACTGCTCCTCACACCTTATCACGTGCAGAAAGACAAATATTTTGTAAAAGGCTTGCTAACTTGAGATTACCCGAAGGTTATGGATCTAATATTGGAAATTGCATTTCGGTGGATGAATGTAAGATAGTTGGACTCAAGTCTCATGATTGTCACATTTTAATGCAACAATTATTACCAGTTGCGTTGAGAGGACTTCTACCTAAAGGTCCAAGGAATTCCATTTTGAAATTATGTTCATTTTTTAATGAAATATGTCAAGGAGTGGTGGATAGAAATGAAATCGAACAATTAGAGGAGGATGTTGCAGAAACTTTATGCATGTTGAAAAGGTATTTCCCGCCTTCCTTTTTTGATATAATGGTACATTTAACAATCCACATTGGGAGAGAAGTTCGCTTATGTGGACCAGTACACTATCGTTGGATGTACCCATTTGAAAGGTAATGCTTCTTCAAGTTTTTCCCTAAAGTTAAATTTATTATCACATCGGTTGGTTAACTTTTTAGATTGTTACATTTGTATAGGTATATGAAAGTGTTGAAAGCGTATGTTATGAATCGTGCACGACCTGAAGGGTGCATGGCTGAACGATATATTGTGGAAGAAAATGCGATGTTTTGTAGCAAATACATAACACAAGCAGCGGAAATAGGCTCTAAGCCTGCACGTAATGAAGAATATGACAGTGATTTCTTGGTTGTAGGGCGTACAATTTCTAAAGGAAAGCCTATTGTACTCTCCGATGAGATGTTGAAAGTTGCTCATCGCTATGTGTTGCTAAATAGTACAGAAGTTCAACCATACATAGAGTACGTTATGGAATATCTACTTCAATAAATTTATAACATTCGATCATATATATTTATTTGACTTAATATTGTTTGTTCCTTAGGATGCATATGGATGAACTCAAGAGGGACAGATGACTAGGAAGAAATGAGTCTTTACTGTATAAGAAGCACATTGATTCATTTGCTGTCTGGTTGACTGATAAGGTTGGAATACATAAAATCAATATAGTTGTGCTATTAATTATTTTACATCTAACATTTTTAACATAAAAACAGATTGAAGGTCAGCTATTGACGGACAATGTTTCGAACAATCTGAAGTGGCTAGCACGTGGTCCTAGACGTCAATCCATGTCATATTCTAGTTTTGTCATAAATGGTCTTCGGTTTCACACTAAAGATGCTTCTCGTCAAAATAGTGGCATTTTAGTTGAAGCAACAACCATTTGTAGATCTAGTGTAAAAGATAATGCACATGTAGTTGGGCAAGTTCAATACTATGGAGTTTTGCGTGATGTGATAGTTCTTGATTATAACACATTTCATCTTCCAATATTCAAGTGTGATTGGGCAAATATCTTGAATGGAATAAAAAAAAGAAGATGGATTCACTCTGGTTAACCTTAACGAGGGACACATGCAATTTGAAAATAATCCTTTCATCTTAGCAACACAGGCGAAACAAGTGTTTTATTCTAGGGAGGATGACACATCTAGTTGGTACGTTATTTTGCAAGCGTCACCAAGAGAGTTTCATGCATCACAGATGGCAGAAAATACTACTTACAAGGCAACTATTCCACTAGGGTTGGATTCACAGTTAATTACAGACAACCTTGATAAGGATGAGAATTATGCAATGATAGACGTCGAAGGTGTATTATGTGATGCGTAGATTACTTTGGTAACGTTCGTGGATATAGTGTTTTTATTTATATTATATTTTAACATGCAACAAATGAAATATTATGATTGTTACGAAATAGATAATGTTTAGAATGTGTTAAGATCTCTAACACGTTTCATTTATTTTGATGTTGCAGATATTTATTATGCCTGTAAATAATATTTCGAAGCAAGGGACAGTGCGAAATAGATTTGTTACAATGGACAAAGATGAGGTAATTGTTTTTTCCTATAATACGTAAGATATTTAGATTATTTCGAAAATAATTACATTTATCTTTTGTATTCATTGCATTCGTAAAGTCAACGAAACAAACTCTCCTTTTATTGGATAAAACTTCTTGACTATGATTAGACCTTAGACTAACTCTCATTTTTCCATGGTCTTGTTTGTTCTTCTTTCTTGCTCTACTACTTTTTTTGCTGTGAACTCTGGTTAGATGTGTTGGAATTCTTTTGCTATGAACTGTAGTGACATTGGTTAGATGTGTTGGGATTCTTTTGTTGTGAACTACATTGGCATTGGATTCATTCCTTTTGAGGAGAGTTGACTTGAATACTAGATCGGGGCAACGCCATTGTGGTACTAATTAACCAATCTTGTACTTTTTAGACTTTCTGATGCTTGAACTTGTATATGAAGGGTGATGCTAGTAGATGAATACTTCATTTTAATGCTTTCATGAAGTGAATTCTGTATTAACTTCGTTTATAATCATTGAACTTATTTGCTCCTTCTTTTTTTTTTTTTGTGATTTTTGTTGTTGGGTAAATTTTTTCCTTCATTTTGGTAAATAATTTTGTCCTTCAATGTGTTGCTGCAGGTCCATTTCTATGTCCGCATGATTTTATGATTAGCTTCTGTGTTGTGAACGGATGAAGAGGAACACAACAATGTAATTTCAAGAAGTCTTTGACAGTTGGGGCCATTTATTTTTGGGATAGCTTGTTTGTTATATAAGCAAACTCAGATATTGATCCAATATTTTGTAATATTTTTTTGGTCAATTGTGATTGCTTTATAACTTTTTGAGTAGGCTAATGAAGTTAGCATATTGTACTAAATCATATTTACTATTTTTGCTTATTAGAATTATGTAAAATCTTCAGGCATTTTATTTTGTATTTTGTTTTGTTATTATTATTAGGTTTGTTGGAAATTACATAATTGTGGGATATTTTTTTTTAAAAATTGTAACATAACCTACGGCAACGTTGATAACGGCAACGTTGATGGAACGTTGCCGTAGGTGATCTACTCTACGGCAACACCTTGATTTGCAACACACGTGTAAACGTTGCAAAAGGCCTACGGTAACATTTTTCGAATGTTGCCATAAACTGTTTTTGTTGTAGTGTTAATTATAATCAAATTTATATTTCTAACACCTTCCTTAAACTTGATTTATGGTAACTCTGAAACTTCACAAATGCATCGATCTTTAATGGTTTGGTTAAAATATCATCAATCTATTCATGAGACTTTACAAACTAACTCCACATATTGTTTGTCAACATAATCCCGAACAAAATGATACTTCATGTCGATATGCATGATTCGATCATTTAAAACGGGATTTTTAGTCAACGATAAAGCTGACTTGTCATCAACAAAAATCTTTATTGGATTGCGTTGTTGTAAATGAAAATCCTTTAACAAATTTCGAAGCCAAATTGCTTAACAAATGCAAGATGCAACCGCAACATATTCTGCTTCACAACTTGAGAGTGTAACAATAGGTTGCTTCTTTGAAAGCTACGTAAAAGTCGTATCCCCATGAAAAACACATGTCGACAGACAAACAAACAATTAAGATATCACCATTAGAGTTCACTTTTTTATAAAATATCAAAGAGTGTAAAATTGTATAATTAATTCACAAAAATGTGCCAAATAATGATATCAAAAATAATTTAAGTTTATCCAATGTTGGATCGGTGTATGTGTGCGCATAGTCACTTTTAAACATCATCTAAATTAGAAAACAATTATCAAGAAGGATTTTTTAAAAAAATTGGCTCAAACCTGACCCCTTGTGGTCAAATAGTTTTTCGCTCATGAGATTCACACCCCAAATATATGTTTATTTTTTTTCCCCGGGTGTGAATATAATGGGTGCTCTCAATTCACTATTTTTTTCCTCTAATTCGATTGGGTAACCTGCAATATCAACATTTACTCATGTGATGATTCTCTACTGGATGAGTGTTTTGATATTTAAGCTTATACTAAATAATTCAAACCTACTAGTTATCAAAGCCCAAAAATCAAAATTGTACAAAATCAATTTTTTCAATTAAAGCTCATGATTGACATCACACACTTAAGTTTTCTTTTTGACCCTTTTAGTGAACTTTATGTCGATAGCTCCTCGGTTGTTTAGACGAAAGGGTACCAGGTTTCGAGATACCTTAACAGACTTAATAACTCGAGTAAAAAAGATTACGAAGTGAAGCCTAAAATTCAACAAGTGCAAAATCATTATTTTAAGCACAACAAAACTAATGTGACTTAGATCTCTAACATATGGTCATTACCTACTTGACAAAAGATATTGTACACAAATATGATCACATGAATGGAATCAACACTTTTTTACATAGTATCCTTCACCGACTCGGCTATCCTCAAACTTATCTCACAATATGGTTAAGTAAAAAAAAAAAGAGAATGTAGGATTGATAAAAATTTAAACACAACTTACAACCTAATTCAACAAATTTAAAAAAAAAAAAAAACTATCCATCAATAAAAAATATTCATATCTAGATAACAATTAATCATGACTATTGTGTTCAAAGTAACTTGGGATCTCACATGGACAAGCAAAGTTTAGAAAAAAAAAGGCACAAATAGCATATTTAGTCATGCATAGTTGATGCTGGGTAGAATAGTGATTATCCTCAAAAGATTATCCAAACTCCGGTTCACCACCTCGGTCTGTCTATCTGTCAGGGGTGGTAGGCGTTGCTAAAATTCAACCGCGTCCCCAATTTCTCCCATAAACTTTTCCAGAAATGACTCATGAACTTGGTGTCACGATCAGAAGTAATGGAATGAGGCACACCATGAAAACGCACAATTTCTTTAAAGTAAAGATGGGCAATCCGGGTAGCATCCATTGTCTTTCGACATGCTATAAAATGGGTCATCTTCGAAAACCTGTTAACCACAACAAAAATAGAATCCGAGGCCCGTTGGGTACGAGGTAGTCCTAAAACAAAATCCATACTAATATCAATCCAAGGAGCTTCAGGTACTGGTAGATGTGTATAAATGCCCGCATTAGTAAGAGCCCCTTTTGACCGCTGACACACACAACAACGCCCAACATGATGAGCCACGTCACTACTCAATTTGGGCCAGAAATAGGTAGAGGAGACCAACTCCAGCGTCTTATCTCGCCCGAAATGTCCCATGTTATGAAATTCACTAACAATATGCTGCCTTAGTGAACAATCTGGAATGTACAACTGTAACCCACAAAATAGATAGCCATTATGTAAAATGAAATCATGTCATTGGTTGTTAGTTATCCCCTGAATTATCTTCCCAAAGGAAGGGTCTATTGCATACATATCTAGAAAGGCCTCAAATCCGATGACGCTGGTGCTCATGGTGGTGAGAAGGGAGGTATGACGGCTCAAGGCATCTGCGACACGATTCAAACTCCCAGCTTGATGTCTTAGTGAAAAAGTGAACTCCTGCAAGTACGCCACCCACTTGGCACGTCATCTACTCAGTTTGTGTTGTCCATTGATATACTTCAGTGCCTCATGATCAGTGATAAGAATGAACTCCCTCTGTATCAAGAATGACGCCAATACTTCAAAGACTGAACTATGGTATAGAATTCGAGATCATATGTGGAATAGTTCCTCTTTGATCCTGATAGCTTCTCACTAAAAAATGCCACTGGACACCCCTCTTGACTCAAAACACCGCCAATGCCAACTCTAGATTCATCACAATTAACTTCAAACGCTTTTTAAAATCTGGAAGTGCCAAAACTGGAGCCTCTGTCATCCGTTGCTTGACCAACTGAAAACTGGCTTCTGCTTCATCCGACCATTTGAATTCACGTCCCTTAAGACATTCTGTGATGGGAGCAATCAAAGTGCTGAAGTTCCTCATGAACTGACGGTAGAAGGATGCCAATCCATGGAAACTTCTGACATCGTGCAAAGTTTTCAGCTTGGGCCATCCTAATATTGCATCTATCTTCGACTGATCTATAAGAACACCATGAGTAGATACAACGAAACCAAGAAAAGTAACGGAAGAGGTAAAGAAAGAACACTTCTTCCGATTAACGAACAGGCGCTCCGTCCTCAACATATCAAAAACCGTGCGGAGGTGATCAAAGTGTGATTCCCACGTCGGACTGTAAATAAGGATATCATCGAAGTAGACAACCACGAACTTTTCCATAAAAGGTCGTAACACCTGATGCATAAATCTCATAAAGGTGCTAGGTACGTTGGATAGTCCAAAAGGCATGACCATCCATTCATACAAACCATGCTGCATCTTAAACGCCGTCTTCCACTCGTCTCCAGGCCTGATTCTGATTTGATGATATCTGCTCTTAAGGTCAATTTTTTAGAAAACTTTAGAACCGGAAAGCTGATCTAACATATTATCCAGATGAGGAATTGGAAACATGTATTTCACTGTAATCCTGTTGATTGGTCTACTAACAACACACATACGCTAAGAACCATCCTTCTTTGACACTAGTAGAGCAGGAACTGCACATGGACTCATACTTTCACGAATGTAGCCCCTCTCCAACAATTCAACCACTTGTCGCTGCAACTCTGCAGCTTCCTTAGGACTGAGGCGATAAGCTGGTCGATTAGGTAAACTAGATCCTGGAACAAGGTCAATCTGATGTTAAATATCCCTCATAGGCGGCAATCCCAGAGGGAGATCCTCAGGCATCAAATCAGAGAACTCTGTTAGCATCTACTATACTTCTACCGGTAAATCTAGATTCTCGTCATCGGTATTATTCTCACGAGGCAGTAGAGCATAGACCACATCTTCATGCTTAATCACTTCCAAAAAACTGGACATAGAAAGTAGGTTGGCACTTTTAGCTATCGGGACAGGAGTGATTTCTTCTCTACGTGGCACCAACACAACCCTCTTCCCTTTGATACTAAGGGAATAAGTATTTTTTCGTCCATCATGAACAACACTGCGATCATACTGCCAAGGTCGACCCAACAATATGTGACAAGCATCCATCGACACAACATCACACCAAGCATTGTCAAAATATTTCCTACCAATCGAGAAAGATACTAGACATCGCTTTTCGACTGATACTGCACTGCCTTTACTCAACCACGACAATTTATATGGCATGGGATGCTGATCTGTCTTCAACTGTAATTTCTAGACAGCTTCTTCAGACACTACATTTTCACAGCTTCCACTATAAATGATTAGTTTGCAGACCTTATCCGCTACCGTGCAGGTTGTGTGAATGATGTTGGTTCTCAACCAGTCGTCCCCTGAATTGCCTTTGGGGGTCAATAGACTCTTACGCAAGACTAGAGTTTCATGATCGTCCCCATACAACATTCCTTCCTCTTCATCATCGTCATATACGGGCTCTCCAACCTCCTCAGTCTCGTCTACAATTTCTTCATCAATTAGGAGATTTTTACTCGTCCGATTTGCTGGTTTCCTGCAATCAGTTGCTTGATGTCCCTGTTCACCGCACCTAAAGCACCTAATACCCGAACCAGGATTATCCCATGGTGGCTGTTGAGTAGGATGAGGTTCTTGAGGGCGAATAAGCTGGCTACTTTACTTCTAATCACCGGTTTCCTACTCTGTTGCTTCTCAACAAAAAGTGCACACTGGTATACTTTAGAAACAGTCCAGAGAGAGTGAAGGCTGATGAGATCCTGTATGGACTGTCTTAATCCTCCCAAATATCTCGCCACCATCTGTTCTTCCATTTCAGACAGATCATTCCGAGCCACCAATTGATAGAACTCCTCGGTGTAGTCATCAACCGACCTTACGCATTGCCTTAGAGAATGAAGCCGTTAAAACAAGGTTTGAGTATAGCCGAAAGGAAGAAAGTGACCTTCTTCTTCATTTTCTTCCAATCCGTGATTTTAGCTTTACCCTGCCTACTGCGTGAACATCTCAACTGCTCACACCATGCAGATGCTCTCCCCTTAAGTCTGATGGCAACTAACGTTAATTTGACACGATCTGGAACCTCCTTATACTCAAAGATACATTCCACTTCATTCAGCCAATCAACAAAAACTTCAGCCTGTAACGTACCAGAAAACTCTGGTAGATCCACCAGAAATCCGAAATGTACATGACGATCCTCCTAACCACGATGCTTCCAGACTCGAGCAGGATTGTAGTACGAGTTTTCATAACTGGTATCAGACTCGTGACCCCCTAGTTCGCGGTCATCGAGATCCTGTGCCGCCAGACGCTGAGTTAACTCTGCTACTTGCCTCTGTAAGTCTTCAATCATTACCTCTTGAACATTACGATTACGGTATGGAACTTCTTCATTCGGAACCTGCCCTCTACGACCACGACCACGACCACGACCACCAACCATGATTGACTGATGAAATCTAGTCCAAGAAGATGCTGATGCTCTGATACCAACTGACGCCGGGCAGAATAGTGATTATTCTGCAGGCCAGAACCAATTGACAAATACAGAGAAGAACGCGAGAGAAACATCAAGAAAAACGAGAAAAATCTTTATTATTCAACAACTGAACGAAAATAACCCACAAGTCGGGTTAAATAGTTAGAAAGTATTAATTATCGAAATTTTGCCAAAAATAGCAAAATTCTATTATTCATACCAAAACAAAATACGTAATAAAAGGAAGAAGATCCCAAAAATCTGGCTAAATTTGAGACGATCTATGTCAAAAAGGAAATCGAAATATTACTAAAAATGGCAAAAAATAACTTAAATTGATGATTCAGACAGGAAAATAGCTGAATTTGGCCTCGAAACCGATGCACACCGAGCATAGCTGGGTGCCCACGACGTGCGCACCGGAAATAGCTTTCTGAATTGGGGTCTGGGTGTGATTCTGACAACCATAGCCAAAGTTATGGCCAAAACACCGAAACGTGTCCAAAAGCGGCCCCAATTAGGAAAGATCGATGATTACTTGCCATTCTTGCGCTAATCCGCCAACTCATGGTATCTCAACACCATTAACGAACTATCAGACAGCTCGGCCTCGTCTGACTCCGATTTCCCTGCATCAATAGCTCATGAATCAACAACAGTTTTAAACATCGAGCCATCCTAAGCCGACAAAGCTATCTAACATGTCAACAAAAAATCATAACAATTAAAGCAAAATCACCCCTAAACTTAAATTACATATTATCATCAATGTGTAAAAGAACAAGATAAAAAGAGAAGAGGGGATAATGAAACTTTCCTGGTTGAATATTTGGTGAAGACATACCAATACTTGAATTGGACTTGTGATGCTCTTAATGAACTTGGGTAAGTCACCTTCTTGTACACAATTTACCCCCAAATCTGTCAGGAACCATATATATGTGGGATTTAAAAAATTACCTACAAAAAATAATAGTAGCTAATTAAATAAAAACATGAAAATACATAAAAGTAAATAAAAAGCTTAAAAGTTAGAAAATTGGGTTGCCTCCTAATAAACATTTTTTTATAACTTTTAGCTCAATTTTGGCAATTGCCCCATGGGTATCTAAAGAAGGCTTTGAATGCCTTTTCCATTTTCCTTCATTTAGCTTTGTTCAACTCTTCATTAGATCTGTAAAACTCAACATTACCCACATCCATATAATAGGACTTACATATTCCATTTAATTCAAATTCAACTATGAAAACTTCCATCTCCTCATTAGGTTTAATCATAAAATCAATTTATTTGCAATCAATTAAGTCAGGATAGTGTAAGCTGATTTTCTCCTCATTGATTGCCACATCTTCGTTTAATCCCTTTGTGATTAGATTTTTACTCATTTTAGGCTCTTCTTCAATGATTGAACTGTCATTGGGTTGAATGATTGATCCGCAACCAAACTTCACGGGCAATGATAAGTCTTTCTTATTACCTCCATCAAGTGGATTATACCTCCATTTTTGAAATCCATCCCAATATATGTAATCTCCCATAAGAAAGCCATCTTCATCCAACTTGGCCAGCTCATGATAATAACTTACAAGTACCTTCTCATTCAATAAGGGATGACCATTTCCCACCATCTTGATATCCTCATCCCAATCGTCCGATTCATAATCTCATGCGAGCATGTAACTATCATCAAAATTATCCGGTGCTTGTTTTTGACATTTCAAATATTGCATAAACCAAAGTTTCAACATTGATACGTCATTGTACGAAAACAAGTATTGCTGTGTACAATGCATTGCTTGACAAATTTAACATCTTGGACCTCCAAACATATTTTCCATAGTTAATGTAGAGATTAGACATTGCAAACACTTTGTTACTTTACCAATATTGGAATAATGTAACTATAGCTGAAAAGTACTAAGAGATAATAACAATACAAGATAGATTAACAATATGGAGGTTATCCAAAATATACAAAACTAAAATCAATTAAAAAATACAAAAAATGTTGAAACTAAAATTAACTAAACTGGTAATTAAAATAAAAACATTCTCGACAATAGCTCCAAAAACTTGTTCGCTAAGAAATGCAAACTGCAAGTGCGCGAGTCGAATTCAAGTAATAAAGTGAACTTTTTGAATTCGGATTGTCGATCCTTCGAGAAATGTTTTCTTTCGATTATACAATTTTAATTAATTTAATTGTGACAATAAAAAGAAACACATAATAAAGATTTTGATTTTAGAAAATAACTAAAAATCTGCAAGATGAGAAAGCATAAAAATTTGGGAAATTTTGGGGGAAAACATGGTTGGGATTCATGGTTTCACTTAATCGTCACCTAATTAATTTTTCCACGAGCCAATTATTAAATTACTCTTTTACGATGTTAGATCCGAAATTTCAATTTTAGTTAATTAACCATCTCAACTGAAATTAACCCTAATTGATTGGTTTAATTTACTATATCTCTACGTCGATTAAAATCAAAACAACTATATTAAATATTTGTAAAAATAACTCAATTGGTCACTTAGGGTTATGAGTATATCTTTATTCACAAGCCTATGGTTTCTACTGTTTGGTCTAAAATGCACAATCTTCACTTGATCGATGTACAAATCACAAAACATAATCATTCATTGGCCACAAATGAAAATGAAAGAAATATAATAATAGATACACACAGAAATAAGTATTTTAACATTAGAAAGAAAATATTAAAATTAATTATAGTTGGATTAATTGCAATCATAAATCTCAACAAAAATACTTAACTCATGTTATATAAAAGATAAAAAGGAGAATATTTTTAACAATACATTACAAATATAACAAAATAACTGGAAAAATACAAATTTATAGATAAAACTCTTTTTTGAAACTTGGCCTTGACTTTCCCAAATATTTCTCTACCTTCTTTGATGTATTCTCCTTGTGCTTTTAGTATTCTCTCCCAAATATTACAAGGAAAAAAAAATGAAGAAGAAGAAAGAATAGAAAAAAAATGAAAAGGAAGCAAAGCAAGCAGGAAGAAGATGACTCAGAAAGTGGCTACCATTTTTAACATTAAAAACCTAGAAAAATTGCAACTAAGTCCCCAAATTTTGAAAAAATAATAAAAGCGGTCGTCAATTTTTAAAATGGCGCCTAAGCGGCACCACTTATTTGGCGCTTCTTTTTTATTCCCCCTTTTGCACACAAGTCATCTAACAATTTCTACTCAAGGTCCCTCATCTTTAATCTCGTATAATTTGGTTATCAAAATTTGACTTTAATTTCAATCAAGCCCTCCATAAATTGCAACCCGGGGTCCTTCAACTTTTTGACTTGTGCACTTTGATCCTCAACTTTACAATTTTGTACGCTTTTGGTCAATTTTCACTCCCTTTTGCCGTGTTCTCTTTCCATTTGGGATTTATGACCTACAAATGCTAAAAAAAAACTCAATTGTAAGTTGATATACACTCTTTTCATCGATAATAATCATATTTAGGTATTAAATAGGTGTGTACTAATTAGTTCCTTAGTGATTGTGTAAATTCCATTGTGTATCGTAGATAAAACTTTTTAATTGAGCTTATGTTGGCTGTAGGCATTCCAAATAGGGCATTGAGAAAACAGATTTATTCAACTATCCATCTATAATGGTGAACTTATATGCTTGCAATTTTGCCTCTATTGGATCCTCACTCCAAATAGTTTATTATAAGATCTACCCAACTGGATTCGTGCTCTATCTCTACAATTTCAATCACTTTCAAGATACTTGGCTGGCATAGTATCAGCACATCAGTGGTTGCAGGCAAGTACAATTTGGGTTAACAAACGCCAACTTAGAGAGAGCATCAGCCCGTGTGTATAACCTTTAAGAGGGACCTTAGTCATGTTGAAATTATCAAACCTGTTGACCTTCAAAAACGAGACCAACTGATGTTGGGTCTTACTCGCTTTTGCATAAGCCAAGACCAAGCCAATGATTATAAGGGACGACTAGATGAATAGCGAGCAAAATAATTTTCGAACTCGAGCTTTCGTCTATATACACAAGAACCATTTTTTTAACAAGAATGGAATATTTGTGCATAAATATGAAGATCCGAGCTAAGTTATTCTAAGAACACAATTAAGAACTTGTATACAAGGTGAAGAGAATTTCTTGGACTTTTTCTCTTTTATCATTATAACATTAGGCCCTACAATGATACAATGAGAAGATATTAGTTACAAACACAACTCGGTCTATTAGCTATTACCCACTTCTACTGTATACATAAAGTCTCTGAGAAGAGTCGTCATACATCCTTGTTCTGTACGATTAATCTGACACTCGTCACATCAATTGCCTTCGACAAATCTTCATTGGGATCTTCCTTTGATTCAAAGCTCCTTGTAGCTAGTGATGCTTCGAGAAGGGCTTCGTCTGAAGAAGACACTTCGAGCTTCTTCTCACTAATTCATTTCGGGCCACCATGGGGTTCGGTCAGCTTTGACTTCGGCCACGTGGGTTTGACTTGATCCTCATCAGCTGGAGGTGAAACAATAAATCTGTTGACCCTAAAAAACGAGACCTATAGATGCCAAGTCCGACTAACATCTACGTAAGATAAGACCAAGCCAATGATTAAAAGGGATGGACAAATGAGTCGCAGCCAAATAATGTTCAAACTCAGGTTTTCAGTCGATATACACAAGAACTATCTTTTTTAAGAAGAAATGGAATATTTGTAGATAAATATGAAGATTCGAACTAAGCTATTCTAAGAAAACAAGTAAGAACTTGAATACAATCTATTAGACTTTTTCTTTTTTACCGTTATGGCATTTGGCCCTACAATGATACAAATAAAAGTAATTTATAGAGTTACAAATACAACTCAGATTGTCAAATAAAGTACATGTGGCAACATCCAACCTGCCTATAAAGGCTCTGAGAAGAGCCGTCCTATAGCCCTATTCTTTACTATTAATCTAACACTCATTGCATCAATCGCCTTGAGCATATCTTCATTAAGATCTTCCTTTGATCTAAAGCTTCTTATAGTCGGTAATGCTTCGTCTGATAGAGACACACCGAGCTTCTTTTCATTGATTAATTTCGGGTCTCCATGGAGTTCAGTTAACTTTGACTTCAGGCATGTGGGTTTAACTTGATCCTCATCAGTAGGAGGTACAACAATAAATCTCTTAACCTCTGAAAATGAGACCAACAGATGTCAGGGCCCACTCATGTCCATGCAAGTCAAGATCGAGTTGATGATTAAAAGAGATAGCTAGATGGGTCGCAAACCAGTTATTGTTCAAACCCATGCTTTCAGTTGATATATACAAGAACCATCATTAGTAAGCGGTGCAACAATAAATATGTTTACCCCCAAAAATGAGACCAACAGATGTCGGGTCCCACTCGAGTCCACATAAGCCAAGGCCAAGTCGATAGTTAAAGTGGATGGATAGTGACACGCCCTACCTTCGATAAAGCTAGTGGACCGGGAGTGTGACGTGCGCCGATAACAGATACCAACTAAAAGTTGGACCCACTATCAAGGCTACTACAATGTGAAACATATAAAATATTTTAATGAAAATTTCGACATTATCTTCCCTATATTTTGGACTAACCAACCTGTAAACAATTTTATACAACTCCCAACAATAGTACCATGTCAATACCAACTCATAATTATATAAAACAGTATAGAGATAAATTGAACTCTCAATACTTTGACTATGAAAATGACATCAACTATACATGTGGATACAAATACATAGTGAGCCCATCTAACTATTTACAAGTGACGTGACATGACATACAAAAATGAACATGTGTCCCAAAACACTGACTACATGCCATAGAAAATGAGTCATACTAGCTCAATTCGTCGGTGGTCCAAAATCCAGGCTCAACTCCATAAGATGCCTAAAACTCAACTGCTACCTGATAAGAAAATAGTGGAAAAATATATGAGTTGATCGCTCAGTGAGTGGAGAAGTTCAAAAATAATTATACCTTCCATTTACACATATTTATCGAAAATCGAGTTTACATCACTTAACAGGTCATGATATAACATGATATAATAATAATAATCAAGATAGAAACCAATCCTGTAATACTAAAAACAACATCATCTCCCAGACATGATAATATCATCAATGTAAACTCGAAATATTCTCATTTAATTATCATAGGTACATCCTCTAACAGCCTCCATAATCACCCAAGAAGAATCCTACCTGAAATGCCTGTAATCACAATATCACAATCGAGTGGACCATCCTCCTGTGATCACCAGAGGTACATTCTCTGACAGCCTCCATGCTCACCCAGGAAGTGTCCCATCCGAGATGCTAACAATCTCCATATCAAACAACATAAGCAAGTGGTCAATCATTCCGTGATCACCAAAGGCACATCCCCTAACTACCATCATGATCACCCGAGGAGTCTCACTTGTGACCAACACAATCACATGCCTCGGTGCCCTAGTAGTGGCCAATAAACATATGTCTCACATTCAAATTCACAAGTAATCAACATACAGTCTTTGTAAATCCACATATATCACAGTTGGAGAACATTTTATAATAATCAGGTAACTTAATTATTTCACATAATCCCACATAACATACTAATACAATCAGTTTGTCAATACTTGAAAATATTTAAGTTTTTCCACTCACTATCTATTTACGGGACGATTGGTTCGGCTGGTGAGCTGTCCCAATCTCTTCTTTACCTCCTGATTTGATTTTGTCCGAAAATTGCCAAAAAATAGAAAATTCCAACCTCAAATCCCTAATTAAGTATTTAGCATCATATACTTAAAAGAAAATCAAAGAATATGTTTTTATTTCACAAACCCATTTCCAAGTTTTTACTTTCTTCAACACCAATCCTCCAATATGCATTTCTCTATATATATTATTGTTTAATATCTAAAATATGTTTCAATAACCCATACTTCTTGTTAAATTTCGAATTTAGGGAAAATTTCCATAAACCCTAAAATCTAATATCATTCTTCAATAAGTAAAATTTATGCTTACCTTTAAGAATTGACAAAGAAATTGACGATAGTGACCTAATTTCCTCCATTTTCTTTTCTTATTCCCTTTTTTTCTTCTTTATTTCATTTCATTTCCTTTCTCTTTTTTCTTTCTTCCTGGAACGGTTTCTGGCTTTTCTCTCCGCAGGTATGCACAATTGAAAAGGTAAGTCAAAGTTAATTGAATAACTACGGTCAAATTGCAAAGTCAAGTCCTCAATCTTCATACAAAATTATATTTAGTCCCTTCATTTCTAATAATGTGAACTAACTTCCTAAATTTCTTTATGTATTATTTTTAGCCCTCCAAGTAATATTAATTACCAATTAGACCCCGTAAAAATCATTTATTCAATTTAATTCTTATTTTACTTTGACTTTGACTTTGATTATAATTGGATGAAGTGTAACAGATAGATTGGCGATGAGCAACATAATGTTCGAACTCAAGCTGTCGCTATACACAAGAACATCATTTTTAACAAGAAATGGAATATTTGTAAATAAATATGAAGATCCAAGTTAAACAATTCTAGGAACACAAGTAAGAACTTGAATACAAGGTTAAGAGAATTTGTTGGGCTTTTTCTCTTTTATTGTTGTGACATTAGGCCCTACAATGATTCAATAAGAAGTTATTTATAGAGTTACAAACACAATCTGGAGTGTCAAATGAGGTATACGTGCCATCATTTGACCCGCCTAACTATCCCATCACATACGTCCCTATTGCCCACTTGCACTGTACACATAAAGGCTCTGAGAAGAGCCGTCCTACAGCCCTATTTTGTAAGATTAATCTAACACCCTTTACATCAATCACCTTCTATAGATCTTTGTTGGGATCTTCCTTTGATCCGAAACTCCTTGTAGTCGGTGATGCTTCAAGAAAAGCTTCGAAGAGTAGGACTTTGTCTCAAAGAGGCACTTCGAGCTTCTTTGCACTGATTCATTTCGGGCTTTCATAGACTTTGTTTGATTTTGACTTCGGCCATGTAGGTTTGACTTGAGCCTCATCAGTGGAGGCGTAACAATGTCTCCCAAGTCCATATATGATTATTTATGCCCATTGGTGGACTTCTTTGGAGATGCAGTTGTCTGAATGGTCGATTCCACCTCATGTGCCTTGTTAAAAACCTTGCCTTGAAAAATCTCGGTGAGATAAGAAACTTGGCAAATGTCTCCCAAGTCCATATATGATTATTTATGCCCATTGGTGGACTTCTTTGGAGAGGCAGTTGTCTGAATGGTCGATTCCACCTCATGTGCCTCGTTAAAAACCTTGCCTTGAAAAATCTCGATGAGATAAGAAACTTGGCTAAGGGAAAAAAAATGCACCGAGGTGACGAACTATCACATGTTGTCCTTGATGTAAGGGCTTCATTTGTATGGAAGAAATTTTGTTGGGGTGAATTTTATGGCGTGGATTTTTTTTTTTACCCCAAACAAGACCAATGAATGTAGGGTCCCACTCACGTCCACGTAAGCCAAGACCAAGACAAAATTAAAAGGGATGGCAAGCTGGGTCGTGAGCCAAATAATGTTCGTAGCCGGGCTTTCAGTCGATATACACAAGAACCATCATTTTTAACAAGAAATGGAATAATTGTGGATAAATATGAATATCCTAGTTAAGCTAGGTTAAGAACACACGTAAGAAATTGAATACAATGATAAGAGAATTTGTCGGACTTTTTCCCTTTTATCATTATGGCATTAGGCCCTACAATGATACAATGAGAAGTTATTTATAAAGTTACAAACACAACTCGGACCGTCGGATGAGATACACGTGGCATTATCTGACCCGCCTAACTGTCCCTTCACATACGTCCTTATCACCCACTTGCACTGTACACATAAAGGCTCTAAGAAGAGCCGTCCGACAACCCTATTCTATACTATTAATCTGACACTCATTCACATCAATCGCCTTCAGCAGATCTTCATTGGGATTATCTTTTGATCCGAAACTCCTTGTAGCTGGTGATGCTTCGAGAAGGGATTCGGAAAGTAGGACTTCGTTTGAGGAGGCACTTCAGGCTTCTTCTCACCGATTCATTTCGGACCTCCATGGGCTTCAGTCAGCTTTGATTTCCGCCACGTGGGTTTGATTTGAGCCTGATAAGTGCAACAAAAACCTCTACAAATATTTTACCTTCAGTAAATAGACCGTCATCTTACTGTTATTTAGCTTCATGTTCTCATGTTAACTTTCCCAACCATCAAATATGAGTAAAGCAAGGCAAATTACAAGTTAGTTTTTATTTTGACTGTGAGATGGAAAACATGTAGAATTTGACAAGATCCTGAATCTGTTAAATTTGAGTGGAACAAGTCACGTCTTTGAGTCTCTAATCCAAACACTTGGATGTGCAGGAGATTTATTAGCTATTAATCCCAACAATTCAGAGTTTTCAAAGGTAAAACTAGTATTTCTTGTCCTTCATTTTCATCAAAATAACATCAATGCCAAATTGAAAACATAGGAAGAATAAATAGAAAAGGATCGTATATTTTCTACACAAAACGAAACATTAGACACAAAATAAAACTAAAAAATAAAAAAAGGAAATTCAATTCCCTGCGAAGTTGGCATTCTATGCAATGATAAATCATTATAAACAAAATAGACATTTGAGTAATTTTGTTCACTTCTTTATTTAGTTATTGCTTCTTTTATTTCTTCTTTTTGTATTTTTAGTATATATTTCATAATTTGAAGGTATTCTTGATATATCACACCACTGTTTCTGCATTTTTTAAAGTTCCCACTTGAATTCATCTCTAATATTCAATACAGTTGATCATAGTAGGTGCCAGGTATTTAGCACATATTGAATAAATATTTCAAGAACAAAGCCCCACATTTGTGGAAGGATTTGAGTTCTTCAATGTCTAATTTGTGTAAAGTAATTGTTCTCCTACCTTTTCTTTTGACCTTCGTTTTGGCGAGGCTCCCTTCCCTCGATCCTGTTGAGGAAGGAAAATCAATCAATTTCCATGCGCGTTATGATAGGTTCACCTCCGATGGCAATGGATCCGAGAATCAGGATGACAAATCAGATCCCGGAAACGATAAGAAGCGTGGTGGGATCGCCTACGGTGGCGATGGATCTAAGAATCAGGATGACAAATCGGATCCCGGAAACGATAAGAAGCATGGTGGGATCACCTACGGTGGCGATGGATCTAAGAATCAGGATGAAAAATCGGAACCCAACAACGATAAGAAACCCGTAAACAGAGACGACAAGGAGGAGGGAGGAAAAGAAAATGGGTTTGAGGGTGAACATAGATTCCCATTCCCGTTCCGGTTCCCATTCCCACAATTTGGCAACCACGACGAACCACCAAAGGAAGCGAAAGAATCGGATACTGCCAATGCCAACAGGCCGGATTTAGAGACAAACTTCCTAGGTTCATGGAAGGTGGATAATCCAAATTCTGGTGTTTCAGCCATGCACGTACAATTGTTACCAAATAACAAGGCTGTGTGGTTCGATACCCTGAACCTCGGTAAATCGGACATCCTGGCCTATCCTCCAGCATGCCGCAGGCTTGTTGGAGGGAGAAAGGGTGATAAAGGACTCGACTGCACTGCTCATGCCATTCAATACGATGTAGAGACAGCCCAAGTCAAAACCATGAAGGTTAGAAGCTGTTGATTTCTTCTTTTCTTCATCGTGATATTCATATCAACCCATAGCATGCACGAATGACTTTTGCCTATGGGATATTACAAGTATCAAAGGGTAAAATCTATTTAGCAGAGGGTGATAACCTAACAATTGTGAGGTAAGTCACTTTGCCAGAAAAATATTGACAAATGACTTGATATAAATGATGTTCGCAAGATATGATCGAGTGAAAAAGTTGATTGTGTTTTAAACAACTCAATAATAAAATGCATTATAGCATTATGTCAAGGATAAATCAACATCTCTGATGTAGTAGCATGATTCAACTAGAGATGGTAACGGGATGGGTTGGTAGTTCCCGCACCTGTCCAGTTGGATATTTTTTTGCCATTGCCCAATCCCCATACCAGTTTAAAGCGGGACAAGATGGGACAGGATTAGGGTGGAGCGGGGTAGGTTCCCTACCCTATTTATTGGCTAATTTAATTTTTATTTATTTTAATTTTTTGGTTTAATTTTTTTATGTCTTTAATTAGTAAATATTATTATTTTTTTTACTAATTTGTTAAAAACAATTTATGTTTTCTTTAAAAATAATGATAAATATATTATTTTTGTTTAATAAAAAAAGAAATCTGAAATTAACTTTAAACGGAGTGGGGGACTATGTTTCCCGTACACACTCATACCCGCTTCGAAGTAATGACCATCACCCCGTCTTCGTCCTATTTATTCGGTTAGACGGGTAATTTCCACCCCGAATGGGGTTGATTGTCGGTTCGCTCAACCCATACTGTTAGTTTAGTGTTTGAGTTGGTGCAAACGTGACCTAGCTCGATCATGTCCACCCCTGGTTATGTTACTAATAACAGATACAAATTTAATTAGGAAGAACCTACAATAATCGAGAGCGAATAGAATACAATCAAATGAGAACAAAAGCGTATCATACATAATATTCTTTTTCTAATGAATTTCTTAACAATATATAAAGAACCTTTATTCAGCCCTAAATGTGTAATTCCAAGAGACTATCAGTAAATTACTCTTCATCAATTCTTTGATTTTCAGATGGAAAATGATCCATGGTGCTCATCAGGAGCTATGTCACCAAACGGAGCCCTAGTCAGTACAGGTGGTAATCAGGAAGGATTTCGAGCCCTCAGAGTTATCAATCCATGTGAAAACTGCGAGTTTCAAGAAAATCAAGCAGCACTTTCAGCCAATAGATGGTAAACGAAAATAAGCTAAATTTTTATTCATTATATTGTATACCAAACATGCACGAAATAACTTTCGTGAACTGCCTTGCAGGTATGCTACACAAATTATGCTCGAAGACGGTAGCTTTGTTGTGATTGGTGGTCGCGGCGCACACAACTATGAAATAATTCCATCAGAAAAACTGAATTTTCCGATACAACAATATGGCTTACCCTTCCTTGAGGAAACGATGGATGAGAAAGAGAATAATCTCTACCCATTTGTTAATCTACTTCCAGATGGGAACATTTTTGTATTTTCAAACTACAAATCCATCATCCTCAACCCTTACACTGGAGAAACCCTTCACAACCTCCCCGACTTGGCCGGTGGTTCCCGGAACTACCCGGCTTCAGGAATGTCAGCACTACTCCCGATCAATCTTAATGTAGAAAACCCAGAAAATGTGGATGTTGAAGTGATCGTCTGTGGTGGCAACACGCCTGATGCATTCAAGTTTTCAGAGTTACCGCCAAGAAAATTCTTCCCTGCATTGAAAGACTGCGGAAGGTTAAGTCTCACGAAACAAGGAGCTCAATGGGAGAAAGAGGATATGCCATCGCCACGAGTCATGGGCGACTTGCTTCTTCTTCCGACAGGAGATATACTCATAATCAATGGTGCACAGGCAGGTACTTCAGCATGGGATGCTGCAGAAACTCCAAATCTCACGCCTGTACTCTACAGTCCCAACAAGAATAAGGGTGAAAGATTTAAGGAATTAACACCAACAACCATTCCTCGTATGTACCATTCATCTTCTGCAGTTTTACCCGATGGACAAATCCTCGTAGCCGGAAGCAACACAAACGATTACTATAAATTCAACAAAAAGGACAATCCTGAAATGATTTATCCTACTGAATTGAAAGTCGAGAAATTCTCGCCGCCATATTTGGCTCCCGGGCTTCAACAATATAGACCGAAGATATTGGAGTTCTTTTCAGACAAAAAACTCAAGTATGGACGTGAGTTCAATGTGCGGATCAGATTAGATGCCCAAATCGTTCAGTCTGATATTAAGGTGACTATGTACTCACCACCATTCACCACCCATGGGTACTCCCAGAACCAGAGATTGCTTATTTTGGGGCTCAAGAAAGTGACAAACCAACTAATCAGTGTCGTTGCACCACCATCGGGGAAGCTTGCTCCTCCAGGCTACTATCTTCTCTTCGTTGTCCATCATGGTGTGCCAAGCCGCGGAATGTGGGTGCACATCGAGTAAAAAACCTCATTTCTTTGATTTTTTGAAGTTTTGTTTTTAGTTAATTTGTTGTAACACACAGTTTTTCCAGATATTATCTTTTGTTCTATCTATTAGCATTTCTTATCTTTTTCTTTTGAAGTAAAGTTTTTTTAACCTACAAAGCTGAGAAATCAGCAATTCAAAGTACACATAGAACACACACAAAAATTTGTGTCTGCAATTGGCTGAAATTTTGTGATGCTTCAATATTAAATAGCTGATGAAAATTAGTACAAATATTATGAGACAATTATCTATGAAGGTTGTTTCAAATTCAATTCTTAAGAAAAAACATATTTTAGTTTGTGAGATTTTACATACCTGTTACTGGATCTTGAAACCACGATGATGAATACCTGAAATTCTTCGAACTATAATGTTCTTCAAACACTTCGTTGAAATTTTCAAATACAGAATTTCTAATTCAAGTTTCAATGTAGCCTGGTACCGAAATTTGAGAATTTTGATTGATGATCGTATGTAGCAGTAGTTTGTGAGATAAAATGAAGATCCATGCTACATGTACAACCATGAGTTAGTAAGAATTTATATCATCCATTTTAAAAACTGTTTTTTAAATTAACAGTATCGATCTTGACAACACATGAATTGTCAACATAGATTGTACAAATAACTTTATTCTAAAATGAAAATAGAAATAAAGACTGATTTTATTATTTAATGAAGGTAATATTAAAAAGTTAGGACTCTTTATATCCAATATAATTAAATAATGTTATCATTTCAGGGTATATTTGAAACTTTGGTTTGATACCTGTATTTTCAATTTCTTTTTTTGAGATAGGGTCATGTGCAAAAAAATTTCCAATTAGTTACTGGACTTGTCATCCAAGCCCATGATTTACCAAGAGAAAGTGAGCCCAGAGCCACCATATTGGGCTCCACTACTCCAACAAATGACTACCCCCTTGCTTGAACCCTAATTACTTAAAATTCATTTTTCTCTGGATTTAATTTTATTTAAACCTATTTGCAATCACATATTCTCTCAATAACATAATTTTGTACATAAATTCAGTATTTTAATTACTTTTTAATCACACATTTCAAAAGAATCACTTATTATAAAATTTATTCTCAAATAATGAAGTTCATATAGGGACTAAGACAAAAACCCAAGATGACATGGGCTCCAATATAGTCATTAATACAACTTTGTACGTTTTCCGTTCGAAGTTGTCTTCCCATGTTTTCATATTTTAATGTCTACGGGCGGGTCGTCATTGTAATATTGTCTGACGATCATCCAAAGGAAGTCTTAGTTCGAGTTGATGATGAGCCAAAACTATCATCAATAATTGTTCTTTTTTTATATGCTATAAACCGTGTTGAAGTAATGGTGCTTGTCATGACTCAATTTCTAAGCTCATTCGTAACCGTGTTAGGCCACTACCGATATGAATAGTAAAAATTTACAACAAGATGTATCAACTAAAATGACATCTATGATGTTGTTGGGTTCCTTAATAATTTCGAGTTTCGACCAATGTCGTATTCTTAAAATTTTCCAGTGGAAGAAATTATCAAATAAATCCAATACCTAATAAAAAGCGTTCGATGTTTTTACTTCATAAATAAGTGTTGTTTAACCCATTTGAAATGAATTTGTTATATGATGTGATCGTCAGATACGAAATCAGGATGATGTCATAATTCACCTATAAAAATATTTCTACTAATAAATACCACAGGAAAGAGAAAATTGACTTCTGAAAAATAGAAAGAATGAGAGGACAATAAAGTATGAACCAGACAAAGGCAAAGAATCTTGTGGAGACATAATTATAGTGTGGGGCCAGTTCGATTATTTCAAAGAAACTCAGGGGCTGGGAGAGAAAGATACAGCCGAGGTTGTTAGGGCTGGGCCAGTTCAATTATTCGCTCTTGTGTGAGCCCGATTTTTGCAAGAAAATGTGTTTTCAAATAGTATTTTTTAAAAAAAAAAAATGTGTGATTAAAAAATAAGAAAAATATTTCAATTTACGTATAAATTTATTTTATGAAAAAATGTATAATTGAAAATAAATTTTGGAAAAACAAGAGAGCAAGTGTAGGCTTGTAAAGAAATTCAAGGGCAGAGAGAGAGAGACAATCTAGATTGTTAGGGCCGAGGCTGGGGTCAATATCAAAGTACACCATCAATGGAGTTTGATTAGCCTCCTCCAATGAACCTCACAAGTAAAATATCTAACGAAATCATTGTTGAAATTCAGAGCAAATCCGTTTACATTAGGATTTCTCGTTAATAAAGACCAAATTGGATGGATTCACCCTCTCAATTATTTTGCAAATATCTATAAACTATTAATAACTGTCACATTAATATTTTATTCACTGAAGACTTATATCATTTTAATATTTTCTCCTTTCTTTATTCACATGTTTTTACTTGGTTTCAGTTAGTTAGTTGGTTGTGCTATGTGGCCTTTTATCATTGGTTAATATATGTATAAATGCCTTTGGATCTCTACGTTTAGTGCTAAGCCGAATAAAAGAACTCTTAGAAAACATGCTCCATTTCAGCTGCATAATTCCTTCTTCTACAAAATCAATATGGTATCAGAGCCAATTACCCAGATCCTGAGCTCAATCATCTAACCTGTAGTCGATCATGGCTATCGGAATCACACACGGGCGAACTCAAGGTTTACCTACTGAAGATGGAGGTTCAGAAAAGGATTATAGCAATGGAGATCCATTGGATCTGCAGGGATCAGATCACCTAGGAATGATACTACTGACTTCATCTCTAACAGGTAAAAATTATTTGAGTTGGAGTAGATCGATTAAAATTGCACTAGGTGCAAAATTGAAATTGGGATTTATTAATGGGAAACGTGAGAAACCAACTGAAAATTCTTCAAAGTTCGATCAATGGATTAGAGTTGATTGTACGGTTAGATCGTGGATACTGAATTCAATCTCGAAGGAAATTGTAGATGTATTCATTTACAAGATTTCAGCTGGGGATTTATGGGTCGAATTGGAGGAAAGATATGGGGAATGCAATGGTCCTCTACTATACCAATTGCAAAGAGAGATTAGTAGCTCAACTCAAGGATCATTATCAGTTGAAAAATATTTCACTAAACTCAAAAAACTATGGGATGAAATTGCATGTCTAATGCCCATCCCAATTTGCACTTGTGGAGCTGCGAAGGAAGTATCTGATTTAACCTCATTTAATAAACTTATGCAGTTTTTGATGGGATTAAATGATACTTACGATAATATCAGAAATCAATTGCTGGTGATGGATCATTTACCTTAAATTAATAGAGCATACTCTATGGTTTTGAGAGTTGAAAAACAAAGGGAGGTACATGTATTCTTTCTGGAAACTAATGATAATCTAGCTATGATGGCAACAAAAAACAATTACAGAGGTAAAGGACACATAAAAGGAAGAGGAAATTGGATTGGAAGGTATAATTCCGGAAGAGGTAGTATTGCCTTTGGAAGAGGAAACAATAGGAGGTTTAACAACTTTGATAAGGAGATGCTGTATTGCGATCACTGCAATGCAAGTGGACATTCAAAGGAAGATTGTTTCAAGTTAATTGGTTATCCGAATTGGTACAAAGGATTGAAGGAACAAGGAGCTAAGGAGTTTGGAGGGAGAACCATGATAAATAATGTGATGAATATGGGTGGTTCACCACTTGATTTTGAAGAAAAGGGAGCTGGGATGAATCAAAAGAGTGAGGTATCATTTGGCAGTATCACAGACATTGTGCAACAGGAATTAATGAAAATGCTCAAAGGAAATTGCTAATAGATAACGGAAATCAAATCAATTTTGCACATCTCAACGACTATTCAGGTATGTGTACTCAACATTTGGCTTTTACATCACTTGATGATTTTAGACGTAGAACTTGGATAATAGATACTAGTGCCAGCAATCATATATGCACAGACATTAACCAAATGACTGATATTAAACCTGTTACACAATCTACTGCTGTTTGTTTACCTGATGGATCTATTAAGCACGTCAAACACATCGGATCCATCACTATAAATCAAAGATTGCTCCTGACCAATGTATTACACATTCCTACATTCAGATTTAACCTTTTATCTGTCCCAAAGTTGACACAAACTGCACAAGTTAAATTCACTTTTTATCTAACTCATTGCTCCTTGTAGGACCTGAAGAATGAAAGGACTCAAGAAATTGGAAAATTGAATGGGAAGTTGTATACGTTAGATGATCATAGTTTTCTAGATCAGGAGATTGAAAGTTGTAATAGAGGAATTAGTCTCTATAATAAAATGTCTACTGGGAAATTAAAATCTAGCAATGATGTGTTTCATGCTAATAAAACTTCTTCTATTTCCATTGTTGATTGTCACAATAGGTTAGGACATGCTTCATATCATTGCCTGCAACATTTAGATTTTCTGAGTCATTTATGCAATGCTTCAACCATAAAAACTTTACAGCCATGTGACACTTGCCACAAAGCAAAACAGAGTAAATTGTCCTTTCTAAATTCCCAGATCCATACCAAGTCGATTTTTCATCTGTTACATATTGACATTTGGGGTCCATACAAACAATATACGCCTACAGGAACTCCTTACATGCTCACCATTGTGGATGACTATTTTAGAGCCACATGGACCTTCATGTTATTTCAAAAATCACACACAATAAAGACTCTTGAATCATTCTTTAAAATGGTCAAGAATCAATTTGAAAAGAATGTCAAGGTTATAAGAACCGACAATGGCAGTGAATTCACCAGTCATCAATGTCAAGTTTTGCTTCAAGCCTTTGGTATTTTACATCAAAAATCGTGTATTTATACTCTACAACAAAATGGAGTGATTGAAAGAAAACATAGACATTTATTGGATATGGCCATATCACTCATGTTCCAAGCCAACCTACCTAAACACCTTTTGTCATATTCCATTCTGATGTCAACATAGATCATAAATAGAATTCCTAGTTCCATCCTAAATTGGAAAACTCCATATGAAGTCCTGTATAGAACAAAACCAATTCTATCTACTCTATAAATTTTCGGTTGTCATTGCTATATCACTAATACTAAACCTCACAAGGATAAATTTAAGTCAAGGGCTCATAAATGCATTTTCATTGGATTCAGCCCTGGACAAAAGTCCTACAAAGTCCATGATTTATCCAATAAGCAAATTCATGTCTCTAGAGATGTTATTTTTTATGAGAACATTTTTCCTTTTAAGTCTGAAGATCAGCCAGTCATACCCTTACCTTTGGCATCACCTCTAGATGATTGCTCCACAGACTTTCCTAACATAGATCAAACTGATTCAGACCTTTTTCAAGACCACATGCCAGATTCTGTTACTGGTAATTCTGCACCAGACTCTCCTAATTCTGATCCTCCTATTATTCAAATTCCTTTCCCTGAGTCCCCTATTCCTGAATCAGATGATATGCAGCAGCCTAGACATAGCAGTAGACTGAGAATTAAACATTCCTGGTTGGATGATTATATCTCAAATGTGACTGAAAATTCAATAATTCCAATTGCTAATGTCCAAGCAGGTTTTGATGCCACTAAGTTCAGCTTACAACATACCCCTACCACATTTTCATATTCTGTTTCACCTTATTTACACCATGCATATATTTCTTTTCTGGCCAATGTATCAAATGTTCAAGAACCACATACATATCATCAAGCTTGTAAAGATCAAAATTGGGTACAAGCTATGAATAATGAGTTGAAAGCTTTGGAAGGAAATGATACATGGAGATTGACTTATTTACCTGCTGGGAAGAAAGCCATAGGATCTAAATGAGTTTATAAGGTCGAGCTTAAATCAGATGGAACAATTGATAGATTCAAGGCAAGATTGGTTGCAAAGGGATATGATCAAATGGAAGGAGTAGATTTCTTTGAATGTTTTTCACCTGTGGCTAAGTTGGTTACAGTTAGGATTTTTATTGCTTTTGCATCAGCAAATTCATGGCCAATTCAACAGTTGGACATTAATAATGCTTTTTTACACGGGTACCTTGATGAAGAGATCTATATGGAACCTCCATCTGGATATAAACAAGCTTTGCCGGGTCAACTTTGCAGATTAAAAATGAGTTTATATGGTTTGAAACGGGCCTCCAGGCAATGGAACATTGAACTATGTCATCAACTTACTGGCTACGGTTTTACTCAATCTCAGCATGATCATTGCCTTTTTATTCTTCAATCTACTGGTCATAGTATTTTCCTTTTGATATATGTTGATGACATCTTAATTACTGGACCAAATGAATCAGATTTAAACTCTGTCAAGCAATTTTTGCATTCAAAGTTCACTATCAAAGATTTAGGATATGCAAAGTTCTTCCTGGGACTCGAAATTAGATGCGGACTTGCTGGTGCAAAACCTATTGGAGTTCCTATCCCTAAGGGTACAAAGTTGTCACAAAATGATGTGGTTCTTTTTCCAGATCCGACACGATATCGAGGGTTAATTGGTAGACTTCTCTATCTGAATCTAACTAGGCCAGATCTTACATATGAGATTCAGCAGTTGATTTAGTTTGTCAACATGCCTTGCCAAATTCATTGGGATGCTGCAATGCATCTTTTGAAGTATCTGAAGGGCTGTCCTT
Organism: Fraxinus americana; assembly: GCA_035079005.1. Lineage (NCBI taxonomy): Eukaryota > Viridiplantae > Streptophyta > Magnoliopsida > Lamiales > Oleaceae > Fraxinus > Fraxinus americana. The sequence goes on along the minus strand of JAVHZT010000142.1, from coordinate 149,700 downwards.
CTAAAGGTTTATACTTCCCTATTCAGCATAATCTTTCCTTAACAGCATATTCAGATGCAGATTGGGCTTCTTGTGTGGATACTCGGAGGTCCCTTACTGGTTTTTGCATCTTTTTGGGGAATACTCTAGTTTCTTGGAAAACCAAGAAGCAATCTACTGTGTCAAGATCGACTGCAGAGGCGGAATATAGAAGCTTAGCTGCCACCGTTTGTGAGCTTCGTTGGATCAGTTATGTTCTTGCAGATTTTATGATCAGCCTAACTCTGCCAATTCCATTGTAGTGTGATAATAAATCTGCACTTCATATTAGTGCGAATCATGTTTTTCACGAATGAACCAAACACCTCGAAATTGCCTGTCACATTGTGCGGGATAAGTTAAAGGAAGACTTTGTTCTTCCTCAATATATCTCTTCTTCCCACCAACTTGCGGACATCTTCACCAAGGCTCTGCCACCTCGCCAGTTTCATTTTCTTACTGGCAAGCTGGGACTTGAAGATCTTCATCAAATTCCAGCTTGAGGGGGGGATGAAGACTTATATCATTTTACTATTTTCTCCTTTCTTTATTCACATGTTTTTACTTGGTTTCAGTTAGTTAGTTGGTTGTGCCATGTGGGCTTTTATAATTGGTTAATATTTATATAAATGCCTTTGAATCTCTACGTTTAGTGCTAAGCTGAATAAAAAGAACTCTCAGAAAACTTGCTCCATCTCAGCTGCATAATTCCTTCTTCTACAAAAATAATAACATTTTTGGGATTTACGAGTAATCAATTATTCTTCGTCTAAACTAGATAATGGGGTTTAGATTTTTAGATCCTCTTTTATATATAAAAGATAAGTAATGATTGAAATGCATTACTTATAAAAGATAAATAAAAGCAAGAGGGAGACAAGATAACCTTAAATCTAGAAATTATTTTTAGCAGCGAAAAGAGGAATCTGAAACACACTAAATATGAAACTACTACTTTCATTATAATGAAAAAATTGAAATGCATTTGAATGAAAAAAAAAATCGTCATTTTCTATCAGGAACGGACCGAGACCATTTTTCTTGTGGGGTCAAAAATGAGAATTAAAAAATGTTTAGGTAAAAAAAAAAAAACACTCAAAAGGAAAACTGAAAAAATAAAAATTTGTGGGGTCATTGGACCTCACATGACCCCATGTGGGTCCGTCAGTGTTTTCTATAATACATGGAAGTTGTAGCCGATCTATTTGAAGAAGACCTTTATATTTCCCTAGCACGTCCTTAGTAAACTTGTTTGGTATGGTTTTATAATTTGATTATACTCGATCAAACTTATTTTTATCTATACATTTTATGGAAGCTGTACATAGTATCTGTCACTAATTTATATGTATTTATAGTCTAAACAGATTATAATCACTTCCAAACATGCACTACAAATTCTTGAAGATTTCTGACATTGTCCGTCAAGTATTACATAGTGCGAAGGGCTCAAATATAATTAATTCATTAATAGTTCATGTTTCGAGAATTATTTAAAATCGATTTAAATTATAAACAACTATAAATGAGTGGTGAACAAGAGCATTTTTAATGTACTCTTTAAAAGTGATATAACTTTTATGGTAAAGAGTCAAACCTTGAAATTAGACTACAGGAAACTCTTCTTTTTAATTTTTCAAAAGATAGAATAAGTTTGACTCTCTGCATTTAAAAATATATTAATTGAAACATGAAAGGAAATAATAAATGATTTTTAGAAAAAGTAAAAAAAAAAAAATTATGTTACAAAGTAGCAATTAAATGTGGTTTAAGTTTGGATTTTTCCTCTTCATTTTTGGATCAGTCCAGTGTTATTAATATAAAAATGAGATACTTCATGGGTATATTTAATTAGCTCTTTTGAAATTTATTGACCAATTACAAAATGAATAATTTTTCACTTATAAAATTTTCCATTTTATTTGAAAGAAAGCGAAATAGATCAATGTCCCACCCAACCGAAACCCATAATCTGTCAAATGTAGTGTGCAAAAATATATAGGTCCCTTTCCCAATTGGAAAGAGGGATAGAAAACGCTATTTTAGCGGCGGCGGCGTCGTCAACGGGTGATTGTATGATCAAGTCTTATAATAAGCAAAATTTTCTTTTTATATTATTGAAATATGCGTCTACTTTGAATATAACACAACACAACCCTTGAATTTGGCAAAGAGTTTTTAGACCTACTTGACCTTACGACGTGAAGTTGATATTGACAATTAGAGGTTATTTTCTTTGTATTTCAGTTTTTTGTTTTGAGTTTTGAATTCAATTTGGGATTTGTGTTTTTAGTGTCCATTTTGAGATTGTTAAAAATGTGTTCTTTATCGACATTTTGAAAAATTATTTTGAAAACTCCCAAAATGCGTTTTGAAAATTTTGACTTAATTATAACTGAAAATACCCAAAATAAAAAATTTGTCATTTTGAATTTTCTTTGTAAATTTTCAACTTATTTTCAAAAACGCGTTTTCAAAAATACGAAAGAGAACACGTTTTCATTGTTTTGTAAAATCGAAAATAGAAAACGACTTGAAAATGGTAAAGAGAACAAACCCTAAATGTCCCACATTTCAAGATTAGTCGTGGAATCGGATTGGGGGCGACAAATATGGTGCTCGTTCGCGCTCTTATTTCATAAGTTAAAAAATGAAAAGAGAAATGGGAAAATTTTAACTTTGTCCGACTAAATATTTTCCAATGCTTAACCTAAATAGGCATGTACACTAAAATAAAGTGAGCAAACAAAGAAATAACAAACATGGGGAATATAAGATACGAATAAGGACGAGGAAATAAGGTTCATTTCTTGGAATGTGATGTAAGAAGGACAAGAATACGAAAATAAAATTAAGGAAAAAAAATAAATCAGAGGGGAATAAAAAGTGTGTGCCCAAGAAAAGACATGGAGCATCCGACAAACATTTTACCTTTTTTTTTTGCCACCCCTTAATACTTTCACTAAACCCCATAAATACATCTAGGGGCTGCCTTGTTTTTCAGCATTAATTAATTTAAGATGGAATAAAAATATTGCATAAACTATAGGATCCAAAAATTAATCAATTAGTATAATTCGTGGTAATTAACATTTGAGTCGTTAATACTACAAATCTTGGTACTTGTGATCATTCTCTTGGTTGTGTCCCATTGCTATGTTTTTAGTACTTCGTGAGAAAGAAACTTACAAACATGTATAGACAAATTTATGGCATGCTTATGTTATGTAATTAAATTAAACAATGCCCTTTCGGAGTACGATTGGACGTGTAATTGTGTATTTTAAAGATGCACATGTCTAAAATATAACGATCTTCCAAGAGTTTTCTTCGTTTCATCCTTACGATAAGAGTGAATTATCAATACAATTATATATTTGTAAGCACACTTTTACTCCTTTCTGATTTTTTTTTTCTTCAATATATGTGTGTACTACATTTTTCTAGCAATTTATTTACTTGTAAACATCAAAGTAACTTTGTGCCATTTCACACACACACATATATTTTGTATTTAATAAGTTTAGTATTTTTTCTTAAATTTTTAATTATTATTAAAATATGGGACTCGAATTAGTATATGTATTATATAATTCAAATATGTTATTTATTTTTGAATTATGGTTTTGGAGATTTAATTTAGATAGGGTTAATTATTATTGGTTTGGTATATTAGGGTATTTTTGGTTTGTTATTTTCATGATGTTTTTAGTTTTGTAAAATACTCAAAAACTTATTTAGTTTAATATTTTCGAAAATGAATTTTCGAAAACAAGATTTAACTTACAACGTAAAACTCAAAACACATTTTTAATGTTTTGTGTTTTCAGTGAAAAATCTGAAAACATCAAAACATGAGAATTTAGCGTTTAAAATATGTATAAATTCTACAAAATAAAATTCTTAAAAAAAATTAAAAATACAAATTTGATAAATTCTAAATAATAAAAACTGAAAAAAAAAATTCTATAATTCTAAAAATATAAATTCTAAAAAAATAAAATAATTCAATCTCTTAATGGTAATTTTATAAAAACAAATATTTAATTGAACACAAATACTTCACATCATTAATTTTTATATTTTACCAACTCAATTTATTGGAAAAAAAAATATTTTAAAATTTACCAACTTTAAAATGTAAATATTACTAGAGAATATATCAAAATAAAATTGTTCTATGTTACTGAACAATAAAATTTCGTGGAATAAAATGCCATCACATAATTTTTAAATGTTCAAACCAAATGTTTTTCTAATATTTTGTTTCGAGAAACAATTTTTCCAAATAACAAATTAAAGACGTTCTTAGCAATTTTAAAACCGACATTTAAAAAAAAAAAAGAAATTAAAAATGAACTCAAAACTGAAACACGAATCTAATTTGCCCCCAGTGTTTGGTGATTGGACTTGTAAGGTGTTCATGGAAAATTTGCCAATTTCAAATTTTTATAGAATATAAAAAATTATGTTTTTTAATTTATTATATTTGCATATGTAGCGCGGAATTGCTCTCTCACTGTTAGATTCTCTATTATTTTCAAAGATACTCTTGACGAGTTGAGTTGTGCTGAATGTAACATTTTGATGAAATTGACAAACTCTAGATATTATGGAGAAATAAGAAATTTTAGTGATTTCGAATTTGATTCTTCAGGAAAAAATCGTGCACAATGCTCAAAAATCGAATTTGAAACCGTTTGTTTGGGTCCACTCAATTTTTGCAAAACCGTTTAAAAAAATTAATTTAAAATTTATCCAATCCAATTAAAACTAAAGACATCAAAGTTAAAACTAAACCTTATAGTGATTCGTCAATATTTGGATGAAGTATAAGCATTGGATGATTCACAAAATGTTATAAATGTATTAATATGTTTGATATTTCTATTAATTGTTTTTTATTATTTGATAGAAAAATGCTATTCATCCTCATTGGGATGCATCCCCAATCTATGTGGATGTAAATGATTGGTTAAATGATAGGTGAAATTAAATGACTTATATAATTTCACATATCAATTAATGTCACATAAACGTCACATAAACTGGGGATGCATCTCCACTGGGGATGAATAACATTTCTCTATTTGATATAGGATTAAAATAATTCATAGGAGGGGGCCAAAATTGAGGGAATAGGGGCCCACTTAATTCATACTAATCCATCTTGGGATCATAAATAAGAGTAAAGAATTTTAAGAGAATTTTAAGCATGTTACGAGGAATCCGATGATTAAGCATGAGCAAGAAAGAACAAAAGAAGACATTCTTTCAAACATATAAAGTTTCAAATGTTGAATTAATTACATTATTTAATGGTTTCAAATAGTACTATATTGCTCGTGATTGTGGTAGTTAACAACTTGTAAATTGATTTCAAAATATAGTATTATCAAACTTTTTGTCTGCATTACGTTTTTTCTTAGTTTACTTTCTTTCTTTCCAATCAGGAGAAAAATAAAATTGTAAAATACATCCAACCGAGCAAGTTAATTTTTCTAAAATTATTGATGCGATACCTCATGTGATTATGAAATAATGTTAGTTAAACTTAGTAGAAAAAGATGTTAAAGTCTAAAGTAAATAGTAGTAAACCAATTCATCTACTTTATATATATATATATATATATATATATATATATATATATACAGAAATGATCTAATGAGCACCGGTGCTCATCTTATCCTAAGCACCAGTGAGTTGGCGCATTAATTCATTGGTGGATAAAGATTTTGTGAGTTCCAATCCACCAATGAATTAATGTGCCAACTCACTGGGGCTTAGGGTAAGATGAGCACCGGTGCTCATTAGATCATTTCTGTATATATATATATATATATATATATATATATATATATATATATATATATATAGAGTCAACGAATAGGCTATGAAATAATTAAAAAAAAAAAAAAAGAATAAAGTATGAAATAAATAAGATGTTAAGGGATAAAATTCCACATCGAATAAATATAAAATATAGACCAATTTATAAGAGTTTGGACAACTCCTCTTAATAAAGGATACCTTTTAAGATGGAACATAAAATCTTAATCTAGTATCAGAACTCATTAAACTCCAACGAATAATTCGATCCGATTAAAGCTCAAAAAAGTTGAGCACATGGATTTCAAGATTTGTATGTTCAAACGAGCTACCATCTTGTAGGGGCATATTAAGGGATAAAATCACACATCGAATAAAGAAGAAAATATAAACCAATTTATAAGAATTTGGATTACATCTCTTAATAAGGTTGATTTTTAAAGATGGAATCTCAAATCTTATTAGTGATGGCAAAAAAATCCGCCCCGACCCGACGGGTTGGCTTCGCGGGGCGGGGCGGGGGATCCTCCCCGTGAGGAAGTTTTTTTAAAAAAATAATTAACTACAAATGTTTAATTTTGGATATTATTTGTTTTGAGTGCTTCATTTGAATATTGATATAGTTAGTTTGATATTATTCGATTTGGATTTTAAAATTTTGAAGCTATATTTTAATTCAAATTTTTGGAAAAAAAAATGGACTGGAAAAGGGATAGGCCGGGCCCCGCACACACCCCCTGCCATCTCTAAATCTTATCATAAGATATAGATTTGTATTTAAACTTCAATAGTCAATGAATTATTTTGCCAGCTTTGCTGGTCTTCTAAGGTAATTAATTTCTTCTAAGTCCGAATTTTTCCTGATTAATCTAGCCATTCTGCTATTCTTTTCTCGATTCCTTTTGTCCCTAGTTCGTAACAAATTATCTTAAAATGAAGTAAAATAATAATAATAATAATAATAATAATAATAATAATAATAATAATAATAATAATAATAAACAAACGAATATACACAAATATATTTGAATTTACACTAACAAGATCAATTTATCATCCCTCAAAAAAAAAAAAAAAAAAAGAATAAAACATGGAGAATATGGATAGAGATAAAGGACAAACAGATGGGTTCATTTCTTGGAATTGATTGGAATGACGAAAAGGTGATATATTAAAAATAATAGGGAATAAAACTGGTGTGCTCTAGAAAAGACGGAGAGCCTCCGACAAAGATTTAGCAGTACGAACCAAATATTTTATAGTTAAATTAATTCTTTAGTCAGTGTCTTGATTTAAGGACTGTCTTGTTTATAGCTGTATTAAAAATGATTTTAAGAGGAATATATGGCATGGAAATTTGCAAAATGTTAGGTAACATTCCCTTGGTTTTCTAAAATTAGGGATCTCAAAAACCCTAGAAATTTGACTGCTCAAAATTTGCGTGATATACTTTCATCGCATGTGACATATTTAACTATTACATGTAACTTACAAGTACGTTTGCCAAAATTGTAATGTATATAAATGTCATACTAAGTAAGTATGTAATATATCTTTTAAAAATAATGGCCGTAATATTATTTTCTTTACAATTGTGAGTATTTTATCCAATATAGTAACTTGTGACTCGTGAAATGAATATGACCAGATACATAGCATTCACCTTTACGTCTTGAAAACAAAATACTTAATTGCAATTTGATGTAGCACGTGCACAAGGAAACAAAAGATTATAGTCCCTTGTTTGGTTTGTACAAAAAATAGATTTTCAGTAGTTTTTTTATAAAAGTTGGAGAAATGTGATTAAAAAGATTATAAAAGTTTTAGGTAAAGGCAATCAACCCGAAATTCCCACATGTGAGAAACAAAAAATAGAGAAAACGCGCGCAAAAAAAAAAAAAACAATCACACACACTAGACAATATTTATATGGTTCGGCTAATTTGCCTACTTCCACGGAGTTGTAGGGATTTTACTATTATTAGGGAAAAATTCACAAAAAGTGTAGCCGGCCAATTTTTTTCTCTCTCTATATAAAAAGAACCTTAATCACCAAAACTGCATTTTCTATATCCTTCGCACATGATTCACAATGGGCTACTAAACGGGCAAAAAAAAATTTCCCGAGAACGTTGCCTCCAGATCCCCAGGAGGCTTGTCCATGAACGCTCCGGCTTGGGCCGATAAACTAAGCCTCAGAAAATCTCCCATTAAACAAAACTACGTAGCATTATTCGGTTTGGGTCGTCGACCGGATCAAATAAAACTAGACTCCACAAAACCCAACAAATCTCCCACTTGGAGACTAGTTCAATCACTAACATCAATCGCAATCCTCCAAAAACATAATCCTTCATCCCTGCAACCGTCCTCCTGTCCTCAAGCTAGAAAGCCAACTAAAGCTGCACACATCTTCAGCTTCTTAATAGTGACACCTTTAGTTAACATGTCTGTCGGATTCTTAGATCCACAAATCTTCTCAAGTATTACTAGCTTATCTTCAATAAGGTAACGGATAAAATGGTATTTTGTCCGTATATGCTTCGACTTTGAATGAAAAATCATCTCCTTTCAACTTCAATTGCGGCAACATACTTACCTTCTGTAGTAGACATAGTAACAATCTTTTGCAGATTTGAAGCCCATTATATAGCAGTACCACCTAAAGTAAATACAAACCCAGTAGTACTCTTTCTACTAACAATATCACCAGCAAAATCAGCATCTACATAACCCTGCAATTTCAAACTTGCACATGTGAAGTAAAGACATGTATATGATGAACCCTCAGATATCTCAAAATCCACTTGACTGCTTCCCAATGCTGCTTTCCTGACCTACTCATGAATCTGCTCACAATTCCTACTGCATGTGCAATGTCTGGCCTTGTACACACCATAGCATACATAAAGCTGCCAATAGCTGAGGCATAAGGCACTTTGTTCATGTGGTCCCTTTCTTTTCCTGTCTTCGATGACTGTTCTTTGCTTAGTTTGAAATGGCTACCAAAGGGTATGCTTACTAGTTTAGCTTCGTTCATGTTGAACCTGCTGAGAACTTTCTTCACATACTCTGACTGTGAAAGCTTCAATGTACCATTAGCCTTGTCTCTAAAGATTTTCGTACCAAGGATTTCTTTGCAGCTCCCAAATCCTTCATTGCAAACTGTTTTGATAATTACTTCTTTAGATTATTAATCTCCTCAATGTTAAACCCTGCAATGAGCATATCATCCACATACAATAGTAAAATGATATAAGAGTTGGCAAAGGACTTAGCATAGCAATAGTGATCAGCTTCACATCTCTGGAACCCAATTCTATGCATAAAACCATACAAATTTCTTATACTACTATCTTGAAGCTTGTTTTAGGCCATAGAAGTTCTTTCTCAGTTTGCAGACTAGATTCTCTTATCCCTGAACAATGAATCTTTCTAGCTGAATCATGTAATTGTCGTCTTCTAAGTCACCATGAAGGAATGCCTTCTTCACATCTAACTGCTCAAGATGTAAATTTTAGGTTGTCACCATTCATAGTACCAGTCTAATTGTTGACATCTTCACAGTTGGAGAAAACAATTCTGAGTAGTCAATGCCTTTCTTTTGTTGTTGACAACTAATCTGGCCTTGTAACGCTTGCTGTCATCATGCTCATTCTTTATTCTGTATACCTACTTGTTTCCTAAAGCCTTCTTTCCTATTGGTAATTTAGTCAATTCCCATGTCTGATTCTCTAACAAGGAATCCATCTCTTCTTTCATGGCTAACTCCCATTTGCTTGAATTTTCATCCTGCAAGGCTTCTTCCCAACACTCTAGCTCACCACCATAAGTCAACATGAGATAATTTAGAGTGGGTGAATAACGATGTAGAGGTCTAATGGTCCGGAAGATCTACATACTTCAGCTATATGTGCACTCTGATCTACATGTGAATCTACATTCTCCCTATCTTCTTCACCCCTTTTCTGGACAGTACTTTCAGTCAATTCATCTAAGTTGACAAACTCAGATTTCTTTTGATCTATTTCTGTAACATCTAACTAGCCATGTCAACGAGCCGAGTCGAGCCATGAGCCAAAACTCAAAGCTAGAGCTCGGCTCGAGCAAAACAGGTTCGATCTTTTTTTGGCCCCCGAGCCGAGCTGAGTAAAAGCTCGACTAAAAAAATGAGGCTCGGCTCGATCTTTCGGCTCGAGCCTTAGCGATCCAGCCTAATTGGGCTTGTGTTGAGGTCGGGCCTTGTCTTGAGATCGAGCCCAATAGCTCGACCTCAACCCAACATAATTTGTCTTCCTTGAGTTCGGGCCTTGTCTTGAGGTCGGGTATTGTCTTGGCCCGCCCATTCTTTAGACACATTTCCTAGAGGCACTAAACCTACCTAAATGTAAACCCCCAACCTGTTATAAATCCAATTGTAACCCAAACACCTTCTATGACAAGGACAGGTTCCACAACTAATTGAGTTCTTTTAGGACTCAATCTCCCACATTATAAGTACATAGTCTATCCTCATTACTCAGGTACATTTTACACACATATTTTCAGCATATATTTTCTCTCCATTCTCTCTCTGACTTAAGCATCGGAGGGGCAACGAGAACACTCATCAACGCCTTTGTTTCAGGTACCGGAAGATCACGTTCGTACTCATTGTCAGTCGTCAAGCTCGGAATTGATCAGGTGCAATTTTTGGTAGCATCATTGGCGCCGTCTATGGGAAACGCTATTAGAAGCCATGGTTAACACACGTTCAGGACATCTTCCAGTAACTTCATCCGCTCTTACCCAACCTCCCGCCGGAGACCATCTCGGTCTCCAGGATATATCATCAGGAGAACTACCTCACCCGTCAATGACAGTCACTCCCAGAGTATTGGAAGAACTCCACCACCAGGTAGCCACGCTTACTTAACTGCTACATCAGAGAAACACACCCCCAGTAACCTCCTCGCAAAGTGGTCTCATGGTTGAGGATCGAGCCGCGGGCCCAAGCCAGGTGACGTCGGAGTCTCGAACGCACATCATATCCCCATTGGTTCAAGATCAATTACTATAGACTCGTTTGATCTTGCACGGATCATCCAAGAGAGAATCACGGTCAGAATGCTTCAGAAGTCTCAGGCAGCAACAGGATTCACCCCTAACACACCTTTTACCCCTGAAGTGTTATCATACCCCTTACCAGATTGGTTTAAGCATCCTCGGGTGAAGGAGTATAATGGGACGACTGACCCTATCAACCATCTCAACATATGCACAGATATCATGAACTTACAGGTTGCACCCGATGCTGTAATGTGTAAGGTCTTTCCTCGAATACTTACCAACGCAGCCAGAGATTGGTTCTCCATACTGGAACCCAACTCCATATCTTCATTTTCGGACCTAGCAGACAAGTTTTCCACGTTCTTTGCAAGCAGTAAGCGCATCAGAAAGACAGCCACGTCACTCATGCAAATGCGTCGGGACCCAGTGAGACACTTCAAAATTTCATAGTAAAGTTTAATAAGGAGAGACTTATGATCCCCGATCTACACATCACAGCTGCAGTCTCTGCCCTAACGTATGCCGTAAGATGTGAAGCGTTTAAGATGTTACTGTCGAAGACCCCTCCAAAGTCGATAACTGACTTACTTACCTGAGCTGAGAAATACATCAATATGGAGGAGAACATGTTTCCAAAAAGGGATGCCGTACCATTGAAAAAGCCCAACCTTAAAAGGCCACACGAGTCCAACCTACACCCAGACCCCTTTCGGAACAAGCCAAGGCAAGACCATCCTCCAACACCTTTCACTCGCTTGAATACAACGAAGTCTAACATTTTGATGGAAATCAAAGACCTGAAGGAGTTGAAGTGGCCTCCGAGACTACAGGCTCCACTAGAGACTCGTGATAAAAGAAAGTACTGTGACTTTCATAGAGATCATGGACACACGACAGAAGGTTGCTTCGCTTTGAAGCTGGAGATCAAAGCTCTCATCAAGGTGGGCTTCTTAGGCACATACGTCAGTCAAGACAAGTGCTAACGGAACAACCAAAATAAGGGTAAGGCCCCTGACGATGGGAGCAATAAACAACCAACTGCAGGGACTATCAATATCATTGTCGGAAGAACGGCCTCGGGGGGAGACTCCAACAGTGGGAGTAAGCATTACGCCAGGTAATACCACTCGATCTCAAGCCTAGATCTCGGTGATGTGGGAGACATTACCTTTTTGGTCAAAAGACCTGGAGGGCGTGTCGGCGATCATTGCTAATTTTGAAGTAAGAAGAATTCTGGTGGACAATTGGAGCGCAGCTAACGTATTGTCACATGAGGCTTTCATTCGGATGGGTATATCAGGTGAGCAGCTCAAGCCGGTAAAAAGCCCCCTTTAGGGGTCGGAGGTGGTGTCATCATTTCGAAGGGCATTGTAGGATTACCTCTCACATTAGGATCAGAAGGAAATCAGGTCATGCATATCACAACATTCCAAGTGGTTCGTGCTCCTATGGCCTACAACGCTGTACTTGGAAGGTCGTTGCTAAACAAAATCAAGGCGATTGTCTCAACTTTCCACTTGACAGTAAAGTTTCCTACTTGTAATGGGGTCGGAGTAGTCCGAGGGAGTTAAAGAGTAGCCAGATAGTGCTATGTTACCAGCGTTCGCGAGATCAAGACTGACGTCATGCAACTTTATGAAGTCAGGACTGACCTCAAGCATTGTGGGAGGCTTGTCCCGGTGGAAGAGATGGACGAGGTCGAACTCGAACCTGGAAGAAAAATCACTATTGGTCGAGATCTTGATCCTACAACTAGGGCCCAGCTTGTTGGCTGTCTAGCCCGCAACATTGATGTATTCGCTTGGAGGGTTGAAGATATGCCTGGGATAGACCCCGAGGTTGCAGTACATAGACTTAACATAAACCCGGGTGTAAGACCAGTAAAGCAGAGAAAGAGACAATTTGCCCCTGAACGGTGGGAAGTCATACGAGAAGAAGTTTCCAATCTCGTCAATGCGTAGTTCATTCGGGAAGTCCAATACCCCGACTGGCTTGCCAACATCGATCTTGTTAAGAAAGCCAATGGAAAGTGGAGAGTGTACATTAACTTTACAGATCTGAACAAAGCATGCCCTAAAGATAGCTATCCCCTACCTCGAATAGATAGTCTTGTGGACAGCACCTCAGGCAATAAATTATACTATTTTCTGGATGCATTCTCTGGGTAACATCAAATTCTTATGTTAAAAGAGGATCAGGAGAAGACCTCATTTATGGCAGATTTAGCTATTTACTGCTACAAGGTCATGCCCTTCGGGTTGAAGAATGCAGGAGCTACATATCATAGGCTTGTCAACAAGGTCTTTGCTCACTTAATAGGGAAGAACATAAGGTATATGTGGACGACATGGTAGTCAAGAGCAAGAAAGCGGATGGTCATCTTTCGAACCTTGAAGAGGTCTTCGCTACGCTACGAAAGTACAGGATGAAGCTAAACCCTATGACATGTACGTTTGGAGTGGCATCTAGCAATTTTTTGGGGTTCATGATCAAGCATAAAGGAATAGAGGCCAACCCAGACAAGATCCAAGCCTTGATATCCATGGAAGCACCAGCATGCAAGAAGGACATTCAAAAATTAGCAGGTCCAGTGACGGCGTTGAACATGTTCATTTCTCGAGTGTCTGACATGTGTCTCCCTTTTTTCAAAATCCTGATAGGTAACCGGAACTTTGATTGGGACAAGGAATGCAATGTACCCTTTCAAGAGCTGAAGCAAACACTATCAACACCCCAGTCCTCACCAAGCCAGAACCTGGTGATACTTTGCTATTGTACTTAGCCTTTACGGAGAATGCAGTAAGTGGAGTGTTGGTGAATGAGGTAGGAAAGGTTCAGCAACCTATTTACTATGTTAGTAAAGTACTTTTCGACGCAGAGACTTGATACATATTGGCTGAACAACTTGCACTTGCGTTGGTCAAAGCTGCTAGGAAGCTATGTCAATATTTTTAGCCTAATTGGGCTTGTTGAGGTCGGGCCTTGTCTTGAGATCGAGCCCAATAGCTCGACCTAAACCCAACCTAATTTGTCTTCCTTGAGTTCGGGGCCTTGTCTTGAGGTCGGGTATTGTCTTGGCCTGCCCATCCTTTAGACACGTTTCCTAGGGGCACTAAACCTACCTAAATGTAAACCCCCCAACCTGTTACAAATCCAATTGTAACCCAAACACCTTCTATGACAAGGACATGTTCCACTGATTGAGTCCTTTTAGGACTCAATCTCCCACATTATAAGTACATAGTCTATCTTCATTACTCAGGTACGTTTTACACACATATTTTCAGCATATATTTTCTCTCCCTTCTCTCTCTGACTTAAGCATCGGAGGGGCGACAAGAACACTACTCGACGCCTTTATTTCAGGTACTGGAAGATCACGGTTGTACTCATTGTCAATCGCCAAGCTCGGAATTGACCAGGTGCAATTTTTGGCAGCATCAAGTATGTTTGGATTCGAATAAAAATTTAGTTTCGTAGCCAGAACCAAGCACTGTACGAAAAATGTTTAGTCAACTAAAATTGAATTGAACTGACTAGTTCAAATTGGATGATACAATAAAAATTTCCACTACTAGTGGCGGAAAACAATACCAGACGAAATGGTGTTACGGTTCGAAATTGAGTAACACAAAAATATATGTTACGGTAAAAGTAAAAAATAAATAAAACGATAACATATGTTATGAAAATGTAAAATAAGGCAACAAATTCAAAATAAAAATTATTGGTAAACAATAAAACATGTTATGGAAAATAAGGTAACAAAGAAAAACCTAAATATATAAATAAATAAATAAATAAAATTGAAAACTGAAGTATGTTTCAATTTTTCAAATAAAGAGTAGTTGTTCAATTATCACTTCGACAAAGATATAATAGCCATTAGATCTACACAGACCAAGCACAAGCCACGCAGAGTCAAAATTTATAGACATCGTCGTGCCTACAAATCTAGCCAAATGTACAAGGTACAGAAACCCTACACCCTTTCACATGAGGTGGGTCCCACGTTGGACCCACCTCAATAGAAAAGTAAAAAAATTTACCGATACCCCCCACCCCCCCCTCCCCTAATTGTGTGTTATCGGTGGGGGTTCACCTGTACATGAAGCATGATTGATTTAATTCCATTCTAATTGAGCCTATCAATCATCCAAGACGTTTTTTTTGTGACCTACCTAAGAAAAGTAATGAGAGAGTCTTGCGAGATATAGACTGAATTGAAATTACATTCGATAAGAAATTCCTAATTCGACTTAAACCATTTATGGACCAACAATGGGATTCAAATTTTAAATATGTACTCATCTTATCGGAATAATTATGACAATGGACATCAAATGAATAATCTCAGCAGTGATGAATTAATGTTGATAATGATCAGTAAAGCTATTAAGGTTATAGTGCACGAACGTTGTAGGATGATAATGACAAGGCTAGTTAAAATTTGATTTTTTGAACAAAATCAATCTATGCCTAGCTATGCGTAGATAGATTTGGCATTTCTTGTACCTTTGTTCTTTGATATAAACATACTTTCAGAGTTATATAGAGTGAAGAGAGAAATTTCCAAACTACCTCATAAAACATTTTTAAAGTAAAATCATAAATATTATCGTTTGATTATGATATATGGGATATGCATCAACATTAAGTATGGTCATGATTTACATTCTGTAGGAGATATTACACTGATAATGTGCATATTATATTAATCAAGAGCATGCCGTTAATATGCGTGAAATCGAAACATCATTCGACTTACCGAAATCTGATTTGAGAAGATAAAATAACTATTTACCGACTTTGAATATAGTAATATGAATTCTTCACTTCCCAATATGAGTGAACGCATTTTGTTCTTCAATTCAATCCCTTCAATAAAATACATAAATAAATTAACCATATTCTGAAATCAAGCATAACTAAAATCAGAAATGAGAAAAATGAAATGCAAGTGATGTGATCGGTCGAGGCAAGTGTTTGACACTTTTTCCTTAAAATGAATTTGCCTCGCATCGGTGCTAACGGCTTCTCGGCAATCATCTCCCAAGATACAACGACCACATCAAGCCATATGAGTACTCCAAATGACTTAGACCAACGAACTCGAACGGAGTTCACTCTCTACCATAACCATGATTTTGATGCAAGAGAAAATCATTTCTATAAAGTGTTTTATGCAAAAATAAAGTAACCATGATATGAAATTATCAAATGAATTGTTTGTTGTGTAATTAATCCAAACACATAGGGAATCCATATATATAGTAGTTGGAACATCCATACCAATAGACACATCTCTTGAATAATCATAATTATTGGAAGTTATTCATACCAAAAGTCATGATCTCCAAGAGTCATGATCCATATGAAAAGACACATCTTTTTATCTACATTCTCTAGAATATTCCACAATATTCTACACAATTTCAATAATTTCAAGTATTAAGTGGTTTAAGTTTGGCTTAATTTCTCATTCACCAAATAAGGAATTTCCACTTAAATCATTTCAATTGGTCACAACCAATTTCCAATACAAAATTCAAACACATTCTTGATGAACATATATATATACAGAAATGATCTAATGAGCACCGATACTCATCTTATCCTAAGTACCAATGAGTTGGCACATTAATTCATTGGTGGATTGGAACTCACAAAATCTTTATCCACCAATGAATTAATGTGTCAACTCATCGGTGCTTAGGATAAGATGAGCACCGGTGCTCATTAGATTTTATATATATATATATATTTATTTATTTATTTATTTAGAGCAATTCATAGAGACTCTCTAAATATAAAATTCTCTTGATTTTAAAGAGTTTAAGCTTAAAAATAGAGAGTGGATTTGATTTTCCAAAATAAAATCCACTCTTTCTTCTTCCCTTTATAATGAATTTTATTTAATAAGCTAAAAATTTCAATACTTTATTTCTTAAATTGTTCAAATCATATTTCAATTAATTCACCATTAACATATAAATAATTATATTAAGTAAACTATGAGAAGAAAATAATAAATAATTCTTGAAAAAGAAAATGAAGAGCAAAAAATAAAAAAATATTGTTAAGTGTGTATAAAATAATTACTCTCTAAATTAAAAGATACTCTTTATTATGCACACGATACTCTTATGCTCTTGCTCATTTGGAAATGACAAATGCCAATTTCTTTGTCCATTTGTCATTTGAAATGATATTGGTATGTGATATACATTTGTACATGTAGCATGTTGCATTTATTTGCAAACCTAACTGTGATGAAAATGGCATCCAGTTAATGTGCATCATATTTTGTGTATACCTATTAGCCTACTTATGTTGTGCCTCTTTTGTTAATGATTGTAACTCGTAATTCATATCAAATAACTACTCGATGTATGAAAGAATAAAGAAGATATTAGATTCACAATTCAAATTAGTTACTTTTGAGTTCTTATTCTATTAATTTGTGCTATTAAACTTCTTCTTCTGCACAAGTGTCATCTCTTCTTCCTTAATCCCTACCCTACCCTCTACCCCTTTACTAATAATTCTTTTCATCTTAAAATGTTCCCTTTTTTGTGTTGTCAGTTGTCCCCTTCCATCTTTTCCCTCCATGCACCATTGCAATGCCCCGATTCCTCTGGAGCTCAAGGAGCATTTCAGAGATCACCAAACCTTCAAAAACCTCTAGAGAGTAGGGGGAGAGGTGATGGATGGCACTGAAGGAGGAGAGTGAAATAGTAATGGAAGGGAGGAAGCAGCGGGAGAGAGTGATGAAGGGGCGCCCGAGTGGAGATATTGGCTAAGGGTGAAAAAGAAGATGAATTGATCAGTAAGGTGAAAATTGTCATTTTCAATAAATGTAGCAGATATTCGTTTTGTAGCATGCTAAGAACATCTCCAAGAAACTTTTTAAAAGAGAATCCAACTTTAAAATTAAGTTCCAAACAGCTCTATATTTCAAAATTGAAATAGAGATTGAGTTTAACTATTTAATTATTATGCTACGTAGAACTATTACACCGAGTTAGGTGGCTGCAAGTGATAAGACGTCTAAAATGTGACATATTTTTCCAACGTTAAGGTGATCTATCAATTAATTACACTTGCTCTCACCTAGGATAGTGCTTATAAGCACCAATAGTGCTAAATATCATTACTTATCTACATTTGAAGAGTCAAACTAACTTTCTATTAATATTTTATTAATATTGCATTTAATATATTACAAGTTTCAACGTTCCATTGTAAATTTAAAAACAATGTCTATTATGATCTATACTCTTCAAAAATAAAGATTTTTTTTTTTAAAATTATCTGACTTTGCAACTTTGCAAAAGTTCAATACATGGTGAACCTCAGTGTTAGAATAGCAATATTCACTTTTTCTCTTCGACATTAGTTTACTTATTTTTTTATTGGAGGAAAATTAGTAGAACCTTTATTGCCCACTTTAGTGATAAAGCAAAAGTAAGAGAAAAGCAAAGAAAAGAAAAATCGTAAAAAGAAAGAAAGAGAAGTAAAAGCAAAGCTAATAAAGAAGGAAAGAGAGAATACAAAGACAAAGGTTCTCAAAACCACATAATTCATTATTGTCTCTCTTTCTCTCTCTACTTATTTTCACCTACTTAATCAAGACTAGAGGCGACCTTGTAAAGATTTTACAAAGCCTTCTTTGGGAGCTTCAAGAGCTATTAGAAAAGTAAAGTGAAAGAGAAAGAAAGAAAAAAAAAAAGTCAATTTGTGAGAGAGTGAAAGAAATAAATTGGCAAGAGGGGGCTAGCTATAATTATTATCTTGATTGTTGTGTATAGAGAAAAGCTATGAATAGAGGCGTTTTTCAGAGCTCACCGGTGCAACAGATGGTGGCCGCCGGCAGCCCCAACTGGCCGTGGACGATGAATAATACTACGAGGCCTCCAACTCTTCAACCACACGGTTTTATTAATCCGCCTGTGAATTATATACCTCAGTACACTGCTCCATCTGCTTCTTCATGGAATGATATCCAGGAGCTTCCAGAGTCATGGAGTCAATTACTCCTGTAACTCTCTCTCTCTCTCTCTACACACATATGTATCATGTATGTATATACGTACGCGTGTGGATGTTTGATACATGGATATAGTTTCCATTTCATGCACCCAAAAAGATCAAGATTTTCATAATAACATTAAAGTTTATCTTTCCTTCTTAGCTAATCGAGCACTAAGTATAGTTCAAGAAATTTTTAAACAATTATTTACATATAATTACTCTGGGCTTTTGGGAGGTGCAGAGGGGGATTGGTTGGTGAAGAAGAGAAGTCTAGTTTTAGCCATTTGCAGGCGAGGAAGGTCGAATATATAGAACAACTGCTGAATCACCAGGCTTCCAATGGCTCTGCAATTGTTGATGTGAAGCAAGAATTAAGCTCAAAAAGTGATTATTTTCATGGGCATGAAAATTTGGAGTTTCAAGCTTCAAAACCTACTTCTGGTTGGTCTCAAATGATGCCAGCAGCTTCATCTCCCAAGTCATGTGTCACCGCTTTGAGCAATAACATGTTAGATTTTTCTAACCAGCCAGATCTGAAGCATACACAACCTGATCGTTCTTCTGATGTATGTACACGAAAATTGTGTTTTTTTTTTTTTTTTAGGGTTTTGCGAAAAGACACTAAGATTATAAATGTCTAATCATCTCAAAGCACGTTAATTACATATGTGAAAGGTGGGTTTGATGAACTTTTATTATCTTTACTTTTGGGAAGTGCAACAGCACTGCTACAGGTGGGGTAGCCAAGAAGGCCAGGATTCAACCTTCTTCATCCCAGCCCCCATTCAAGGTATAATTAAAGAAAATTTAATTATATTATCATCCTTTATTGCTTTTGTATTTTCATCTTCTTGATCCTCCTTCTTTTGTTGATTTAAATAGATAATTTGAGAAGATAAAAACATTTCCATTTAAATCTATATAATCACATGCTGGAGCTATTTTTCTATTCTTAGTTATTTTGATCTCCATTTTGTATTTTAAATGGCTGAATCTCAACCATTTTATCTCATCTTCTTCTTGTGGCTTCTGGATCTTTAAGTCTCTGATATTAGTTTTTTGGAAAGAATTTTTTTGGTAAAAACTGTTAATTTGATATAAATTTTGAATGAGTGAAATATATCCCTCAAATTTTATAAGACAATACGGTTAGCACAATAATTAGTGGGCATACTTCTTTCATAGTTCATCAATGTACTTCCTCTGTCCTATTTATATAGGCTCACTTTCCTTATTTTTTTGTCCAAATTATACAGTCTTGTTTCTTTATTAAAAATGTTTTGTTTTGTTCATTTATTAATATACCATTATTTCTTAACTACTTCCAATAATAATTTACTACTGGTTATTGATAATTAAAATGAGGGTAAACAAGGAAAGTTTTTAGCAAAAAATGTTGTTCCAATAACATTAAATAACATTTTTTAATTCGTGTGAAAAACAAAACAAGCCTATATAAATGGGACAGAGGGAATACAAAAACCATAGTAAATAAATAAATCTCACACCAACCTAATAAAAGAATCTACAATTGAATATTCTAAAAAATGCTTTAACCATCCTAATCAAAAACATTTCATGTAGATGGATACATGATCAACTAGGTCTATGGATCTACTCGTATCTTCACCTTAAGTTTGTTTCGATTCTCTTAACTTTTCAATTTTGGAATATTATTGTCGTCTCTTTTTGTTGTCCTTTCCTTGAGACATGTTGATTCTTTTGCTATCTCTCGTATAGTCCACACAAGAGAATTTCAAATGAGTCTTCATCTTTGAAGTGAAATGATTACTTTGAACAGGTTGTCATTGCTCACTTTATGGGTTTTGAAATTTGAAAACGCAGGTGAGAAAAGAGAAATTGGGAGACCGAATAACAGCTCTTCACCAGTTAGTTTCGCCATTTGGCAAGGTAAATACTGTAAAAATTATTACATACACTAACTAGTAACAGGAATTAGGACATAATTATGAAGAAATCCTAGAAAAAAAGTTCTTGCAAAGTAGATGGTCCTCTTCTCCTTCGTCTTTCTTTATCTTTTAGGGTTTTAGTGTATTTTTTAATGATACGTTCAATGGTGTAGAATGTTACGAGATGGTACTCTACATGATAAAAAGGAAAAAAAGGTTGAAATTTTATTTATTATTGTGTTTACAAACACCCCTTTTGGAGGAATAAAAAAAGAGGATTAATCATTTTGTACAGAATTTACGAACAGTTTTACCTTTTTTTTTTCTTCTTTTTGTTCTGCCCAACACCAAGGGAAATATTGCCATGTGAAATTCTGCTATGCCTTCTGTAAAAATTTCCTGTACACATAGCATTGTTACAAAAGATGATAATATTTTATATTATTCTGCAAGTACAGCATCGTATGGCTGCTCTTTTTTTTCTTGGTATTCTGTAAATTTTTTTTATACATATAGCATTGTAATATTTTTGGGGTATTCTGATTTATTTATTATTATGCAGACTGACACAGCCTCTGTGTTGTTAGAAGCAATTGGATATATAAGATTCCTTCAGAACCAAGTTGAGGTGACGTTTCTAACTCCGATGAACAATTGATGGCACATTAGCCACAGTTGAATGTTCCTCACATTCTTTTCCCCCCTTGAATGCAGGCCCTAAGCTTGCCGTACTTGGGCAGTAAATCAGGAAACCTAAGGCAGCAGTACCCTGTAAACTCTCTCTCTCTCTCTCTCTCTCTCTCCACATATATACACAAAAGGTCGGGTAGAAAACTTAAGGTCGGGCTGCCCAACATTTAACGTGGTACAATTACGAATCCTTAGCTTTCAAATGCGAGGTTTTGTGTCTCCAACCTATTTAAATCTGTAAATTTTGGTCTCCAAATGATCGAAATTATCCATGAGACTACCGTTGATAAGGTTAAGACCCACGTATTGCTTACAAGCCCCCATTGTCGAATCACAAGCGATTTCATGTGACCTAAGATTGGAGGTTAAAGCTATCAAAACACTTGCATTTCTCACCAATTCACTGAAAATCATGTGTGATTTTAATGTCGATATTGTTGGTTGTGATCACGTGAAGACCCATGTTCGATAAATAGATTGGAGACTCATTAGCTCAAGTTTGAAGGTGAGGACAGATAACCATACTATTTATAAAATTGGGAGACAACGCTAATTTTCCCATACATGTATGCATGTGTGTTTTTGTTTGTGTGTATGTATGAAAATATGCATGTAGTGTGGATATCTGAGAAAAACAGTGCATATGAGAATGCATGTGCTAATGAATATAATTCTAAATTAAGTAGGCCTTTTTGAATAATGATAATTAATTATTTTCAGTTTCAAGGAGAGAAGAATTGTTTATTTCCTGAGGATCCTGGGCAGGTATGCTTTATTGGATCCATTACCAACTCTAAAGAATTTAAGAAAGTTTGCTTATTCTTTTTCTTTAATAAGTTATGTATTTAATGTCTCCATTTTCCACGAGGGAAATTGTAGAAAGAACTACTTTTTCAGAACAGCAAAACTTTTACTTTAAAAATATATCAAGGAAAAATGACTAATTCTGCTATGCTTTTGACAATCTCAACTGTAGCTGTTGAATGACAACTGCATAAAGATGAAAGGAACATCTGAGCAGGTACTAAAATATTGAAAATTTTTGTTGATGTTTTTGTCCAGCTTAAAGTCGAGTATTATATACTAAACATAAATGTAACATATTTGATAGTATCGAATTAATTTTTGTTGTATTCTTTCTTAGGATTGTCATGAAGAGCCAAAGAAGGACTTGAGGAGTAGAGGATTGTGCCTAGTTCCCATGTCCTGCATTCTTCATGCTGGAAGTGACTTTAATGGAGCAGATTATTGGGCTCCTTCTGCTCTTGGAGGAAATTTTCGATAAATAATTAGTTATGGCACACAGGAATTTATTTCATAAAAATGATATGACATCATGAGCAGTCAGTCTTGAAATGTCCGAGGCTGACTGCTCATGATGCTATGCATTTTGATGGAATAAGGTGTGCTATAATCTATAGTATGCAAGATTTAAAGTCGTATTAGTACCCCCCACGAGTTTTATTAGCATCAATATTTGCTTTCCTACGTTAATACAAAGTTTTCATGGATTCATGTATATGTCGCGCGGGCACGATTAAACAATTTTATGGCTGCATCAATACCTTTTCTCATTCACCCTCCATGTCATTAGTGACCTTGTTACTATTTTATGCCCGACATCATATGAATCCTCAATGGAAATTTTCTTAGTGTATTTTGGGTTCGTGGGCCCGTTGAACATTCAACATATAAACTATATCACCCTAACATTTATGTATATTTACAGGGCTTTTAGGGGATATTTTTCAATGAGACAATCTAAGATATGTATAATTGTAAAATTTTCAGTCGTGGATGGATGTAATTCCTTCATTGACGGTAAATTACTAGTTCTAGTTGAATTTTTATTTATTACTGCCGTTGAAAGTATAATATAAAATTTAATACGTAACATTGTTTCGACACATTTAGCTACAATTTATACTTCGGATATAACCAAATTAATTCAGAAAATTGTGTTAAGTTTTTAGTGTTGGCAATTCTGTGGACAAAATGACTCATTTATAACGTGTTGTAAAAGTCAAGGACCTAGAGTGCAATTTGTATAAATTTGGTTATGAGGTCTAGGGTTCAAACATGAAAAGAGGAGAAACACGACGCCGCATTTTCGCTAGTTTCTCTCATAGTTGGCGCTCTAACAACAAAAATAGAACGCCTGTCGCTCGCATGTCGCCGAACGAGTTCGATTTAGAAAATCCTATTTCACTGTTTTGAAGTATTTTTTCTACCCCATTCAACCTAATTACCCTCTCCTATAAATATTCAAGCTTATGCACGAATTTAGTGTGGTTGTTCATTGTGCCTTTTTGCTAATCTATTTCTCTTAATTTTATACAACCACAGAATTGGAGAAAATATCAAATCTATTGAATCCATAACACCTACTTCCTAATCACTTTTTGGAAGGCACTTTCCCAATTGAACTTTAGAGGCTGCTGGAGATTGAGAGATGTTGCATTACAAGAAATGCATACTTTAGATTTATGCAAAAGAGGATGTGGGTGCCATAGAGCATGTTCTTGGAATTCCACTTGGAAGAGACAATTGCAGAAGATCTTGGAGAACATCTTGGAGCTGACCTTGAAGTTAGCAGGAAATAGGTCGGAAAGTCTAGTGAAGTTGGCTAAATAACATCTGACTGTAACTCACTCCGCATTGTCTATAGTGGAGGCAATTGGATTGGTCCCAAAATTTTTACTCAGTTGGGTTTATCTGTCATCAAAATTGTGTTACTTACTGTTTTCCTTATTACTGCGACAATTCAACATAGAATAATTGAACTTCTTTGCTTAATCATCTAAAACTAATTAAAAGTGACTTGGTGCTTTTCATTGATTATTTCCACAAATAGGGTCAAAACTAACAACCATTTGGTAACCTAAAAATCGTTAAGTTGGTAATCCGTGAACTGTTAAGTGGTATCAAGTAAAAAAAACTTAATTTTTTTCAATTGGTATCAGAGCCCAAATTCGTTCATTGAACCATATTATCTAGATGAGTAATTCATTATCCGTGTTGCCATATTTTGATGGTAGTAATTATGCTTACTGGAAGGTTAGGATGTGAACTTTTTTAAAATCTCTGGATGACTGTATCTGACTTAGTGTTGTGAATGGTTGGGCTATACCTGGTTCTACAAATAATAATGAAGTTATCCCCACTGCCATTGCTAGTTAGACTAGAGCGAACTTAGATGAGTGTAACTGGAACAGTAAAGTCTTACATGCCCAATTCATGACAATTTCCGCGGAAGAGTTTAGGCGAGTGTCTATGTGTGAGGTAGCCAAAGAGATTTGGGATATTTTGCAAACCACACATGAGGGAACTCAGGCAGTTAACTCTAAGTTGCAGATGCTGACCACCAAGTTCGAAGAAATTCAGAT
Source organism: Fraxinus americana (assembly GCA_035079005.1). Classification (NCBI taxonomy): domain Eukaryota; kingdom Viridiplantae; phylum Streptophyta; class Magnoliopsida; order Lamiales; family Oleaceae; genus Fraxinus; species Fraxinus americana. The sequence goes on along the minus strand of JAVHZT010000142.1, from coordinate 124,783 downwards.
GAAGGAAAATGAAATTTTTGATGATTTTTATGCGAGGTTAAACGACATAGTGAATTCTAGTTTCAACATAGGTGAAAAAATAACTGAGTAAAAAATTATTAGAAAAATCCTTACATCCTTCCTTGAGCTGACATTAGTTAAACCCACAAACGATAAGTCACTGACCTTAAATACTGTGAGGAATAGTCATAGAGTCTTCGGATTCAGATTCTCCTAATAAAGAGGAGTTAGCTTAGTTTGCTAAAAAAAAATTGAAATATGTTTAGGAAAAAACAAAAAAAAAAACCTTAAGAGAATCATAGAAGTTGTCCTAGCAGATCTAGGAAGAGTTCTAAAACTGTGAGGTGTCATAATTGTTGAGATTTTGGCAATGTTGGAAGTGAGTGTCCTAGCAGTAGGAGAAATCCAGATAACTCTATCAAGACTACTCTCACTGATGACGAGTCTAACTCGGACGATTAGAGTGAGAAATCAACTTTTGAGGAAAGTGAAAAATATATTGCCTTTACTACGATAATTAAGAATGGATCTAATAAGGAGAGTGAGAAGGCTGAGAGCATAAGCAGTAATGAGAATTCAAAAGAAGATTTTGATAGTGAGGAAAATTATGATAGTGAGGGAGATATTCATGAGACTTATGATAAAATCTATGAGGAGAGCATTAAGATTATAACAAAAAATAAAGATTTAAGTAGGAGAGTTATGGAACTTGAGTTGGAAAACAAAAAACTCGTAGTGTACATTCATGAATTTACCTCTACCTTGAGTGAGTTGAAATCCAGGAATAAATCTTTAGATACTCAGGTTAGAAATCTCACTAGTTGAGAAGACCTCTAGGAGAGCTAATGAGCTGACAATTGAAAAGGAAACCTTAGAAATATAGGTTAAAAATCTTCTAAACGACCTAGAGTATGCCAAGTTTCAACTTCTTACCTTTCCAAGTGGATCTATAAAGTTAGATAACATTCTTGGAATAAGTATGCCTACTAGTAATAAGGTGGATCTAGGATATAATAAAACTGATCATAATGTTGCTAGTACGTCCAAGACCATATTTGTCCTTGATACTGACCAACATAAACATGTGTCTAACCCTGAACCTAAGAATAAGGTATATGTAGGACAAATGCCTACTAGACAGCATATGACACACCAACCTAGGAATAGATATCAACGATCACAGACCTTTTATCCTAGGTTTATTCCTACTTGTTTTCATTGCGGTGAGTTAGGACACATAAAGCCTAGGGTGTCATCATCTTCTAAACATTAATAGAAATTGGAACATAAATAGAAATAAGAATAAGGATCATATTGGTTAAATTGACTTCCTTACTAATCAGGAAAGTAAATTAACCAAATTAATGACACGGATAACCGAAAATATTCCTATCACTAGGCAAGTTTGGGTGAAGAAAAATGATCAAAAAATCTTGAAATAGATAACGGTACTCTTAAAAGTAAGAGTATCTGTATATCTAAATAATTAGGTATTTTTGGTGGTTGCTCGTACTTTATCATTATGTGACATTTATTTATGCGTCCATCATATTTGTTTTCTAGATAGAAAATTCATGCATATTTTTTATTTTTATTTTTTGTTTGTTTGACATTTTTTTTTGTGTGCTTGATGCATTCATACTTTAAAATAAAAATAAAAAAAATGCAGAAAACTATTTTTACGGCATAATATATAATATACTTGAATTTATTTATTGTGATCAAGTATAGGTTTAATTGATGAGGTGTAACATAATTTCCATTGTTGGCTTATGTTATTATGGAGTATTTAGTATATGTGTCTTCATGCACCATCTGCATTGCACACCCTATGATATTGTTAGTGGGACTTAACCACGTGTGTGAGATTTGGGATGACAATATCATGTTAGTAAGGTGACTTTGAATATGAATTGACCTTATTTATTAAACCTAAACTCAAGTTTATCTCCGTTAATAAAAAGTTCAATATCTTATGTTCTTATTCGGAGCCTATTTAGCTCTAGTAATTAAGCATGCAGGATTTCTCATAATCTGGTGCTTATAGTCAATTAATATGGGTTAACCGGCCTAAAACTCGCTATAGATATCATTTTAGTGGTTTAATGGAGAAGAGTCTGCACTTAAGATGTGAAAAATAATTATGAACTTAAAATATTGAAAGATGTGAAACTAAAATATGCTCAAAGATAGGGGGATAAAAAAAAATATCAATACAAAATGAGCTTTAATTTAAAGGTCCTACAGCACTTTAAATATTTTGACTTTCATAAGTAGATAAATACACTTATTGGAAGTGATATTTAGAATGTCATTTCTCACAAAATTAAGGTTTGGAGTCCTACTTATAAAGGATTAATGACACTTTACACACATAGATCGCTTATACAATTTACTCCATATTAACCGAACGAAATATGTGGGAAGGTTTACTGTACATTGCTTATACTTATGCATGTTAACGATAACATTTTTGAGTTATTATATGTTTATGTTAAAAAGAGGGAGAGTAAAGCATTTTTGTGATTTTTTAATTATCGATCCCTTCATCATTTGTGACAAAAAGGGGGAGAGTAAAATAAATGTTATGAATTAGAGAATTTTATATTTTTAAATTTTTTGAAGGTGAAGTATGTAGATTGATAGGGAGGAGATTTGTTGATTGCATTGCATTCTATACCATATCTACCTAACTGTTTGAGTTTTTGATGTTTGTGTGATGCTAATATTTTTGTTGGTGTTTGGATTAACATTAGTGCTACGTCTCATTCTAGCTAGTGTCGGTATCATGTGTTTAATGATTTTATTATTTCCCGTATTACGTGCTTTTACACTGGTATTGAGTTGTGAATTTCAAGAAACATGTTTAACAAGGAATGCAAGAGATATCAGTTTGAAGAAACTTGGGTAGTTTAGATTTTGTATTTAGTTTTTTCCTTGACTTATTATCTAGTTTTGTCACAAAATACCAAATGGGGAGTTTGTTACGTTTTTAGTGTTGAGAATTCTGTGGACAAATGACTAATTTATGACGTATTATAAAAGTCAAGGACTTAGGGTGCAATTTGTATAAATTGGGTTGTGAGGTCTAAGGTTCGAGCATGAAAAGAGGAGAAACACGACGTCGGGTTTTCGCTAGCTTCTCGCCCAGTTGGGGCTCGAGCGATGAAAACAGAATGAATGTCGCCGAGCTCTCGCTCAAGCGACAGTGTATTGCTTGTCGTCGTTGAGCCCTCGCTTGAGGAACGGGTTGATCCGGAAAATCCCATTTTGTTGTTTTAAAGTATTTTTTTCAGGACATTCAACCTAATTACCCTTTCCAATAAATACCCAAGTATATGTACGAAAATTAGTGTGGTTGTTCATTGCGCCTTTTTGATATAATCTATTTTATCTTAATTTTCTACAACCACATAATTGGAGAGAACATCAAATCTATTGAATCCATAACACCTACTTCCTAAATAATTTTGGAAATGCACTTTCTCTGTTGAACTTTAGAGGCAATTGGAGGTTGAGAGAGGTTGGACTATAAGTGCAAGAAGAGCACAAGGCCGTGGATCAGGTTCTTGAAATTCCACTTAGAAGAGACAATTGGAACAGATCTTGGAGTAGACCTTGGAGTTAGCAAGAAATAAATTGGGAAGTCTAATGGAGTTGGCTAGATAGCATCTGACTGTAACTCACTCCGTATTGTCTATAGTGGAGGTAATCGGTTTGGTCTCGAAATTTTTACCTAGTTAGGTTTCTCCGTTATCAAAATTGTGTTGTTTACTATTTTCCTTATTAGTGTGAAAATTCAACATACGATAATTGGACTTGTATGCTTAATCATCTAGAAACAATTAAAAGTGACTTATTACTTTTGATTGATTACTAGGGCACATAAGGTCAAAACTAAAAACGGTTAAGTAACAACCATTTGGTAACCTAAAAATCGTTAAATTGGTAATCCGTGAAATGTTAAGTGATATCAAGTAAAAAAACCCGATTATTTCAATTGGTATCAGATCCCAAATTCGTTCCTTGACCCATATTATCCAGATGAGTAATTCATTATCCGTCCTGCTATATTTTGATAGCAGTAATTATGCCTACTGGAATGTTAGGATGAAAGATTTTTTAAAATCCCTAGATGAGCGTATCTGGTTTAGTGTTGTGAATGGTTGTGCTGTACCTAATTCTATTGTTAATAATGAAGTAATCCCTACTCTCATTGCGAATTGACTGAAACAGTAAAGCCTTAATGTCCTATTCATGGTAGTATCCCCATAAGAGTTTAGGCGAGTGTCTATGTGTGAGGTAGCCAAATAGGTTTGTGATATTTTGCGGACCACACATGAGGGAACTCGGATAGTTAATAACTCTAAGTTGCAGATGCTGACCACTAGTTTGAAGAAATTCAGATGAAGGAAAATGAATTTTTTGATAATTTTTATGCGAGCTTAAACAACATAGTGATGATTGAATTTATCCATTCATCACGTGTATATGGTTAATTATCTTCAACACAATCAAACCTATATATTTTAAATAAGATGATGTGAGAGACTCCTTTTGTAAAATATTAACTTATAGGAGCCGGAGGCACTATTTAATAAATTATGCTATTTGTACATTGAAAATGTACAACTTTGTTGTTGTTCAATAAGGTGTAAAAATGTGTGTTATTGATTGTTTGAAGTGTTGTTAAAATTAATAACAAAAATGTTGACCACCTCACAAACTGCCAACCAATCTGTCAATCAAATTGTACGTGTAGCAAAATTGTGGTACATTAAGCTTTCTATGAAGAGGGTTTCGTACATTTTTGTTTTATAATATTTTAGGTTTGGCTTGAAAATAATTATATGAATTTTACTCTTATATTTTAAATTAAGTTTTTTTTTTTTTGGCATATTTGCTTAATGTGTCTTTAGATAAATACCCTCAAAATCAAGGACCTTTTGAAAAATTAGATGAATCTTTTTTAAAAAATAATAATAATGTTTAAAGTTGGATATTTTTCTTATTAAAGTTGGTGTGTAACTTTTTCTTTGAAAAGTCATATAATAATTTTTATTAAATAATAAGAAAATAATTATTTTGATTTAAAGATGTTATATTTAAAACATCCAAATTAGACCATATGATATTTTGATCAACATCTGTCACTTTCTAATGAATAAACTTATTTTCATCCAATAGAACAAAATATGTAAGTAAAAACTAAATGTCAATGTAAATGATTCTTAAGCATATGGTAAGATTAACTAAAAAAAACTTATGTTATAAAAGCCAAATTACAAGGTGGGTAACCTTTCAATTAAAAAGTGATATATGATATAACTTTAAATCGCAAAACTAAGAGAGATGATAAGTGTTACATTTATTTTGGCCTTCAAAAATAACTTTTGGGAGTAATTTCATGAATTAAATACTTAACTTTTTTTTGTATTTTTATTATTTTAGGAGAAAACTCGAGATTCGATGAGAACACATGAAAAGTAGTAATTATTAAAAAAAGGAGTAATGTTGAATATATCTTGAAAGTTGGGGGCCAAAAAGTTATGTTTGAAAGTTGAAGAACCTCAGTTGTAAATTTAAGGACTCAATCTCAATTAAAAAAGGAAAGAAAGACCTAATCATACCACGGAAGATTAAATTCCTACAATTTGAGCTATCCTACTTGGACTAAGATTATGGATCACAATCCTCTTAGAACTCTATTTTAGACATTAATTAGGTCTATAAATAGGAATCTTTCATCCAAATACATTGAATAATCAAGATTTGTATTTCAAATTTGGAATTGAAGGTTGTAGAACACAATTAATCGGGAGATATTAGAGCTTTGAAGAGGAGATTGATGATCCATTGTTAGAAATTGGGTGCCAAGGAATAACATTGTTAATATTCATTTCTTTATTCCTTGTATCGAACGTGGTGATTTTTCCATATTTTAATTATTTAAGTTCTCAATTATGATTGGCTAAATAATTTGTTGGTAGGATGAACGATGTAGTCTAAGTTTAATATTTATTTAATTCCAAAGATTTCATGTAACTTGATTATGGGCTAATTGTTTATCATGTGTCTAATGTTTCAATTGTTTGATCACCAAATGTTTCATTTATGGACGATATTGAGACCGAGATGACAAATATTTGCCTAGTTCGTGCAATAAATAACATAGGCGTTATAAGAGATTGAAAGTTACTTTTATAGGTTAAACAATCATAATTGAATTCCTAAAATTAAATGCTTTTACATGTGTATGAATTTAGATATAGATATAATAAATTCGAGTATGTGAAAATGACTAGTTTTACTCGAGAGAGGCTACTACTTAAAATTGGTTAATTCGATTGTTAATACATATGAAAAAGTGGTTGAATGAAATTGGTTGAATATTGAAAAACTTAAGTGAAATCGGGATTCCTTACCACTTAATCTCAATAGTTCTCCACAAATTAGGTTAGTTAGGTTAATTTAGTTTAGGTTAGTATAAACACGTTAAAACATATACACTTGTTTTGTTAATTGGTTACTACAATATTAATTTAGATTGAAACTAGAATTGGAATAAAAGTTGATAGTAAATATTAGTTTATGTGGGAACAATATTTAAACTCAAAATTTCACTTTATTGCTTGCACGATCCGTATATTTGCGGAATCAAATGAACAAAAGACGTCACAAAAATGGTAATAGTTTAATATTTTAACAAACATGCTCTATAAAAATAAGTTAAGGATATTTAGGTTATAAAGGAGAATTCAAGTTATAGAGTATGACATTTTATTAAAAGAATTATACTAAGTGTGCATCCTAGTGATGACATCTTGGTGTACATTGTGTGTAAATTCAAAAAGTATTGAGCGGTAAAGTGTGTTATTTTTAAAAACTATCCAATCATGTGTCCATACGTGACGTAATATCAAGAATAATGTAAAATAAAATGTACATGTAGCATTTATTTTTATTAAAGTGGTTCTTATAATCACATTAGAATATCTTCAAGAGTCTCTTCAAAAATAAAATACTCTATTTTGAAAAGTCAATCATTACATTTATCCTCCAAGAGACTTTTCAAATTAATATTTTAATTGAAATAGAGAATGATTTTGACTCTTCAAATTTGAAGAGCCAAACTCACTCTCTATAATTAAATGCATTTAAAGTATTTCAATTTTTAATGGAGAAAAATAATATAATAATTTGGAAAGAAGTTAGTGAAAATAAAAAATAGGGAAAACTATAAATATTTTTATGGAGTAATAAAATTAAATGTTAAATATAAAAAGTATGTTGGAGTACTTAAAATTTTTACTCTATAAATTTATAAATATTTCTTAAATTGCAAAATATGCTTTTTAAAAGGATGCTCATATAGATTTAGCCATATATGTTTTGTTCAAAAAGAAAATTAATGAATAATTAGCCATATATGTTTAGCCATATAAATTAATGTTTTGTATAATATTTTAATTGAAGCGACACGTTATATGACTTTCTAATGAATAATTAATAGCAAGACATAATAAAAAATAAATAGCTATCAATTAAAAATCTTACCCATAATGCTCTATGAAAATAGGGTAAAGATGTTCGGATAAAAATGTCAAATCACACTGTGACATTTTAATTAAAAAGTGACAATAGTTTAAGTAGTCTTTGTAAGCACATTATAAGGTTCGTCAAATATGTATTGTTGAAATATATATATATATCAAATAACACTTTATGATCTTTTAATTAAAACGTGACACAATATACAACTTTTCAATGCAGAAAATATAACAAAACATGGCAATAAAATATAGCTAAAAATTAAAAATCAAAAACCAAACATACTGTATGAAAATAAGCCATACATGCTATTGCCTTTCTTCTTATATTCTCGGCACCATCACTGCTGCAACCAACCAACCAACCAACCAACCAACACCCCAGTATGAAACCATGAATTTGGAGTCAAAACCCAAATGAAACATGAGATTGGCATGAACATGAATAACAACGTAAACTTAGCCGAAGATAATTTGTTTTAAAAAGTCAACATATTGTTTGAATTTTTAACTAAAAAGTGATACATTATGGCACTTTCTAATGTATAAAAATATAATTAAAGCAAGTGTCCCTAAATAATTTCTTTTGATTTTTGTGAAAACTAGACCTTAAAGTTATTATTAAACGTGCAAAAGACACATTCACTAGGGTAACGATGTCCTTTCCAACCGTCGAGGCTTAAGAAATTTTTGCTAAAAAGAAAGTAGTACACAAAATTTTATTAAAATCTTTATAACTTCTTCATTGGCATTTGCCTAAACTGCTTTCAAGAAAAACTTAACATACAAAAGCCTTAAAGCTTGTACTAAATGAAATTGACAGCTCTAAATATGCAATGAAGAAAGTATCCCCTAAATAGTCTGTTGGGTTTTGATACTCAATAAATCTGGGCGATGATGTTAAACCGGTTTATTCGATTATATTTCATAGGTATCGGTCGATGAGTGAAGTGAAATATCGATACCACAATTGAAGCGACCAATCCTATAATCTTTTTGGGCCATTTGAAATAACCTAATTTAGTTAATGCAGCTCATGACTTGACCCATTACCTTGAAAGGCTTTTCGGTTGATAGCCCACTTATTATTCTACCTATTGGGCCTCTACTATTCCTTAACCTAAAACCCCACACCCTTACCTTGATATAAGTAGCCCTGTTACTTTTGATGTGTGTGTGAATAGTGGTAGCCGTGTTTTGAGAGAGAAAGGCAGTGTTTCTCCTTTGGCTGTGTGCTTCCCGGTTGGTTTTGCTGTGTGCTTTACTGTGCCTTGTCTCGTCCTTCTTCACTAGCCTTTGTGGCTGGACCTTGGGGCTACCATACCATCCACACCGTTGCCCTTTGTGGGCAACCCGTAGAAGCAGCCGATTTTGGAGACTTTAGGTTGGGATTGGGTCGTGAGGATTGTGGTGTTGATTGGTGTCGACTGAGCCCGATTTTGGTGAAGTTTGGTCGAGCTTCATTCTCCTTAAAAAAATCAAAAACCAAAATAAATTTTTCATAGTTTTGCAAATTATCCATGCTAAGCCCAAACCTCCTTTTTTGATTTTCCTCTAATTTCACTGCTAGATCTTCATCAAGTTGCAGAAATTTGAAGGTGCATTTTTCATTTTTGTATTGCTCGCCTAATCAGAATTTCGAAGGTTCTTTTTCTCCTCTATTAATTTTAGGAAAAATATTTATAAAGTTCAATGAATGCATTCATTATCTTATTTATTTATTAGTTTAGAATATTTAAAATAATATAAAAATTTGGAAAATGCATTATTACACATATGTTTTGCATAGGTACGTATATACTTGTAATACTTGATACTCGACCAAAACACATTGCCTTGTATTATGCATTCTCGAGTTTCATAAATCTTCTTTCTTTTATTTTGTGAATTCCTCTTCATATTAACAGTTGAAATGATTTCAATTCCTGTATCATTTCTGATTTCTTCAACCCTCGATATGTTTTTATAAACAAGAAAAGGGAATTCTTCGATAGTTGATGGTTTCACAGTATTATGAGTTTCACAAGTCTGTAACTACATCATGTCATTTTCTTCAAAAGTAGTAACCTTCAAAAGCTGTCTATCTTCAAAACATTAAGTTCCGTGATATTTTGATATCATTGTGACATCTATATACAATGAAACTATACAATGAAACTACTATATTAGGAACTGTACGATATTTTGATTAAAAAGTGAGATAGTGTGTCACTTTCAGACGAACAACCTCCTTCTCAAAAAAGTAGGGAGTAAAATCTGAATATCAGTCTATAAGCTTAAGTAAAAATATTCTATTTTAAAAATTCAAATTACATAGTGATTGAACATTTAATAAAAAAGTTACAGAGTATGTCTTTTTATAATTCAGTACCTTAAATTCATATTCAAGACAAATAAAATGATATAACAATGCTAAAATAATATTGTCAAATGTTACATTTTAACAATACTATTCTTCATTTTAAAAAGTATTACACCACGTCATTTTTGAATGGAATGTAAAGGTTGAATTCATATTTACATTTATGTTTACATTTTCACAAACACCTTATATACATCTCTTCAATTGATCCAAATGTGATTTTATATTTACTAACTCCTACATTAATCCAAAGATGAATTTCATTTGTAGTAAGAAAAAAATTTAAATTCACAGTTAAAATACATAGCAGCAGTTCAAATATATCCAAACATGTTCATAAATCTGTAAAATTAATTAATAATTACTTTTCTTTTTCTGAATAATTATGAAATCTTTAATATATCCAAACATGTTCATAAATCTGTAAAATTAGTTATTACTTTTCTTTTTTTTGAATAATTATGAAATCATTAATCTATTATTGAAAAATCAAACAAAATAGGCACAATCAAAATCAATATTCAGAAAATACTTGCTAGCAAATTATTTGCATTTTCATAAAACACCTTGTATGCATCTCTTTAATTGATCCAAAGTTGAGCTTTCACATATCCTAACTCAATTCAGTTGATCCAAATATGATTTTAATATTTACTAACTCCAAGTCCTTAATCCAATAATGAAATTTTATAGTACTAATGTTGTGAAAATTTATGCCTAGAATCTCTGATACCCATTCTTGGAATTCAAGGATCACGTATTGGTCCATACCATTTAATATGAAACCAACCACCAGATTAAGATGTTGAAGTTATATGGTACAATAATGAAGTATTTGATCACAAGTAAAAGAATAAAAGAATACAAAAAAATATGATAGAAGAATTATGAGATTTTATTGCAACACAAATAATGAAGATGGAGAAATATTACAATAATCCTAAAAACTAGTAATCACTTTTCTCACACACTATTAAATTGTAGAGAAGAACCAAGTATATATATAGAGTTTGTATATAGGGTGACGTCCAAACCCTAATAGATGAGTTGTAGTTGAAGTAGAATGCCAAAACGTGTTAAAATATGAAAAGGGCCTGGACCGGATAACCCTGTCACTCGAATGATAAGCTAACTATAGGTCCGTCGCTCCAGCTTTAAGTGGACGAAAGGCGAGTGGCAAGTCTCAGGAGAAAACCTGCAGGTGTTGCTCGAGCGGCAACTTTTCTTCCCGATCCATAATTTCAACCCTTTCAAGTCCAATACAAATTCCAACTCACAATAGGGCTTCTAAATATAATTTCGACTTAAATAACTCTAATAGCATTCCAAACTAAATTCCTCTTGACGTGCACTTCAATTAGAGTTTTTCAATACTTCAATAAGGAATTCGCATAACACCCAAATTCTAACAATCTCCACCTGACACGAATTCCACTACAACGAACAAAGGTCTAAAATTTTCTCCACCTGGAGAAGAAAATTCGTCTGCAAGGAATGAACTAACTCTTCAACTATAATTAAAACCGATTTCTCCAACCAAATACAAAATACCCCACCTCTTCTAATGAATCCAAACACTACTATGCAGAATTACCTCAAATTCCCAAAAAAATAATAATGCTTTTAAAATTCACCAAACAAAATGCTTTTAAAGAAGGTCAATTGCTAGATAGTACACCTTCAACTACGCTGAAAGCATGCTCAACAAAATCAGTATTCACATACCTTTTGTTACTGGGTCAATCCCTAGCAATAGAATATAATGGTACCACGGGTGATGGTGGCAAAGCGGGATTATCCATATCTCCTGAACTCCACTAAGCTATATTTTGCAAATCCAACGTTTTACAAGCTCCTAAAGGTATTGTATCAAACTGAATGTCCATCAAAGTACTAAACTTGTGCTGATTGACTCTTTTAGATTCTACATGACCCTATAAAATATATAACTGAGGCCTTTTCTATCCTTCTAATACAACCTGGGCACCCTTACAAACCTTCAAAACTCCACCTCCACCAATGAACTCATAACCCTGTGAATTAAGGATAGACAATGAGATGAGATTCTTCTTCAAATCTAGAGTATGTCAAACCTGACCAATTGTTCTAATTGTCCCATCCAATAGCTTTAATTTGACAGTACCAATTCTAGTAATCCGACAAAGTGTGTTGTTTCTCATAACCGCGACACCCTGGAAATGATTTCATATGTAGTAAAAAAGTCCTTATTAGGACACAAGTGAAACACACACACTAAATCCAAAATCTAATCCTCATCCAATTTAGACTTGATATCAGAAATAGCCAAGAGATCTCCCTTACTTACAATGTTCTCTGCGAGGTCTGTTTCTCCTGAAGTCTCTAATTTCTTCCCATATCGACTTGAAGCCAACTTTTCTTTATTCTACAATTTGTAGCAATCATTCTTCATGCACCCTTATTTCTTGCAGAAGTTACAAATTTGATTACCGAACTTAGATTTCGATCTGCCCCTTCGAGAACCACCATGAGCAATAAGGCATTTTCCATCTCCGGCCTCAGACACCAGATGCTTCATCTTCTCTTTTGAAAACAAAGTATCATATACTTCCTTTATGGTGAGAGTATCACGACTATACAAGATCGTGACTCTAAATTAAGAAAACAAAGTGAGCAAGGAACATAATAAGATCAATGCCAAATCTTCTTCAACATACTTTACTTCCAAAGTTTCATAATCAGCGACTATCCCCTTAAATACAGTTAGGTGATCTTCCAATGAACATCATTCTATCATTCAATGAGAGTATAAACGCTACTTAAGATACAACTTGCGTCAAACTTTTAGTCATGCATAATTGATCCAATGTCAACCATGAAGCAGCTGCTGAACCCTCCATCAAAACGTCATGAAGAATTATATTCGATAAATGAAGATGAATGTGAGAAATTACCTTCCGTAATTTCTCCTTCGAGGTCAAAGTTGCGGGCATTTTCTCAATTTCCAACAACGCGTCATTTAAATCCTGTTGTGTGAGTACTACATACATCTTAACCTACAATACAAAAATCTAGTGCTCCAATCCAAAAGCTGAATGTCATACTTCATGGAAGTCATCACGAACAAAAACCTCGAAAAAATCAAGCCATGCGCTATTGCTAAACTGCTGAACCTAGGTTTTGATACTACTTATTGTAAAAATTATGCCCAGATTCTCTTATACCAATTGTTAGAAATTCAAGGATCACGTATTGCTCGATACCACTTTGTTAAGTTTTCAATATTTTGTAATTGGCGATTTTGTAAATAAAAGGACTGAATTGTACTATGTTTTAAAAGTCAAGGAGTAATGTGCAAATAATTGAAAGTAGGATTATTAGGTCTAGGGTTCGAGAATGGAAAAACAGGAAAACGGCGCGAATTTTCACTAGATTGTCACCCAGGTTTGGCTCGAACTGTAAAAACAGAAATATTATTGCTAGACTGTCACCCCTACTTCGTGAGAGTACTCGAGCGACAATCTCTTGCTCGACTGTCGCGAGCCCTCGCTCGAGCGACAAGTGGAACATTGATGAGGTTGAACATTGAGAGAGATATATCTCTTAAAGATTCATTCAATTCCTTCTTTCAACATTTTTCCACTTTGATTGTTTTGGTGAAAGAAATATTGTTTCTATAATCCAAATATCAAACTGTCTTTCATCTATATCTGATCAGAGTTTTGAAAATTGAGGAAGTTCAACTGGAGTTTCAGTCTGTGAAGAACGCGATGTTCTTCGTTGATCCACGAGAAATAGACGATTCCACAAGGTTAGGAGTGCTACAGGGTAGCAGATTCCATTGAGAGATTTGGCAACAACGGCTAAGGATTGGTGCAGGAGAGCACAGAATCCAGGGAGTGCAGTCGAGTGATCAGATAATACGAGTAGTCTAGAGTGATATACTGTAAATTGTTCAAATCGTTTATAGTGGATTGTTGACTAGCAAAGTGCTTGGAGTTTTTCCGAGTTGGGTTTCTCCGTGATCATTCTAGTGATGATTTACTGCTTTCGTTATTGTTTATTGATTGGTCACATAAACTGAGGTATTCAAATTTAGGACTAAAATGACTCGCATGTTTATTAATCTAGATTAGAATTAAAAAGTGACTTGTTGCTGTTTAATTCGTAAAATATTTTTAATTCTGCATAAAATACCTATTTACCCCCCGTCTAGGTATTATTAGGGACGAACTGCGTAACTTTCACACTTGATATGAAACCAACCACCGTATTGAGATATTGAAGTTATATGGCACAACAATGAAGTATTTGATCACATGCAAAAAAAATAAAAAAGACAAGAAAATAAGGCAGATGAATTATAAAATTTTATTGCACCACAAATAATGAAGATAGAGAAATTTTAAAATGATCCTAAATGTTATGTTAGTAATCACTTTTCTCACACACTGTTAAATTGTAGAGAAAGCCAAGTATATATATAACCAACTATGTAGGGCGACGTCCAAACCTTAATAGATGAGTAGTAGTTGAAGTATAATGCTAAAAACGTGTTAAAACGAGAAAATGGCCTGAGCTAGATAACCCTGCCGTTTGAGCGATAAGTTGGCAAAGCGACGGTCCGCCCTCGAGCATCAGCGGGCAATAGGTGAGCGACCAAGTCTCAGGAGAAAATCTGCAAGTGTTGCTCGAGTGGTAGACTAGCGAAAATGCAGCGACTTTTCTTCCCCGATCCATAATTTCAACATCTTCAAGTCCAATACAAATTCAAACTTCCAATAGGGCTTCCAAATAGAATTTCAACTTGAATAAAACTCCAATAACATTTCAAACTGAATTCCTCTTGACGTGCACTTCAATTATTTTAATAAGGAATTCTAATCACACCCAAATTCTAACCACTAATGCCAAAAAATCTCAAATTCATAGTTAAAATATATAGCAGTAGTTCAAATATGTCCAAACATGTTCATAAATTCTGTAAAATTATTTAATAATTACTTTTCTTTTTCTGAATAATTATGAAATCTTTACTCTAATATTGAAAAATAAAACAAAATAGGAACTATTTGAATCAAAATTCAGAAAATACTTACCTGCAATTTATTTGCAAATTTTGAGAAAATACAAAGAAATTCCTTTGAAAGAAATGTAGTTGAAGTACCTTTGATTGTAGATTTGATTTGCGAGGCAAGAAATTGTGTTTTGATTTTGTATTGTTTATTGTGTTTTGTGAGTAGCCTTCTATTTAGGATGCATCTCTCAACCTTTATGTTTAACAGGTTTTGTAAATTAATTGAATAATTTAAAAGATATAAAATACGGTCTTTAAAGGTGCAATATGCTTATTTATTTCCAGGCTCATATTATGTATTGATTTTGAATGTATTTCTATAAGTTGACCCAATCAGAAATATTTTCATTTTTATTCAAGTTCCTTTCGTGAGTTTTCAATTATGTTTTGGCAAATTCATCAAACAATTGTCGTATAGACGAAAGCTAATTGTGATAAGAGTCACTAAAGTAACTTTAACCAAGGCAGAACAAATATCACTTTTAAGAAAACTTATTACATCATGCCATGAGCCTTCATCTTTAAAATTTTTAGGTAACTTTGCTTGAGCTATTCGGTTCATTTTAGTTTCATTCTTCAATTTATGGAGGGATGTTTTAGCTTCCATTTGGAAAGAATTTATAAATTATTTAATTTATAAACAGATAGACGAGGAACATCTGGATTGAGATCGCTTTGGTATACACACGATTGCCTGCTTGCTATCCTACCTGTGGGCCTGCCACTTGTCATGTAGAACTTAACTTTACGATTATTTATATGAGTAACATCAGTCTCCCAAGTCCAGGTATGATTATTTATATCTTGCGTGGACTTTCAAACTTGGGAAACGATGGAATCGAGACCTATCTACTTGCTGGAGTTGGCACAGGCCCTCCTTGTTTTCTACCTGAATTTTATAAGACAATGGGGTTCTCCGAGACCCTGCAGGGGGGATGTCGAACTCACTTAGTTCTACGGCCCATCTCATAAGTCTCCCAGATGCATCTGGTTTTAGAGAACTTGTCTAAGGGGGAGGCTTGTTAAAACTTGTATACTGTGTGCCTGGAAGTAAGGTCGTAACTTCCTAGAAGATACCATGAGGGAAAAGGCGAGTTTTTCCATATCTGTGTAGCAGGTCTCTATCAGTAAAAAGGCCTTGCTAACATAGTATACATGTAGATAGGCATTGCCCTCTTCTCACACAAGCACCGAGCTTACGGCGTCGGTGCTTATGGCTAGGTATAGTAACAAAATTTCTCAATTTCTTAGCTTGGGAAGAAGGGGGGCTTGTCCTAGGTGCTCCTTCAGCCCTCGAAATGCCTCTCACATTCTTCATTCCAGCAAAACCTTTTTCCTCCCTTTAAGGCTTAAAAGAAAGGGAGGCACTTATCAGTTACTTTAGAGATAAAGCGATTCAATGTCGCGAGGCGTCCTGTTAAGCATTGCACTTCTTTCGACCTACTGGGAGATTTCATGTTTAGTAAGGCCTTAATCTTTTCAGGGTTCACCTCAATGCCTGATAGGAATGTAAAATACACATTTTACATCTTTATTTAATGTGCTCATATGACTATTTTATGCCTAAATGTACTTAGTATTCTCATATTTTGGTTTAGGTGGCAAGTTGATGGATATAGCATAATTTGGAAGAAATATGTGAAAATGGACCAAAGTGAAAGGAAATGAAAGTTCAAGGACTAGCGTGCAAATACACAAAAGTTGTGTCAAACCAAAAAAATGAAGATTTGAGAGTCAATTGCTTGAAAGAAGACGTCAAATGGATGAAATATCGTCAAAGTATGATCACACATCAATTTCCAATCGAAAAGTTATACACCGATTTTCAGTCTCATATTGAGACCCATTTTTGACATGGAAAACGATCGAATTGGAAGATCATATCTGAATAAAATTTGTAGCCCTTTGAGTTATCTTTCCAACGCATCTTGAATCGCCTCAATCGGATATCGGGAAGAGAAGATACGACCAAAACACTGAAAACTGTTCGGAGGAAATTTCGTAAAACCATGCGGCCGCAAGCCTTTAATTCCATGCGGCCGCATAGACCATTACCGAGAGTTTGAAGGCTGAGTTCATTTGTTCCTTGCGGCCACAAGCCTCTAAACCATGCGGCCGCATGGTTCATTTCCGATACGAAAATTCTAGTTTCCTAATTTAAGTCAACCACCTATGGAAACAACTATAAATACATCTTTTAAAACCCTAGAACGGACGAGAACGCCTCCAACCTATTTTCTCTCTATTTTTCTTAGATCTATCATGTGTAACTAAACTTCTACGCTTGGTCAAAGGAAATTGAAGCCTCGGAACCACATATTGTGAGATCTAAATGGTTTTTCTTATTGTTTGATTTATATTTTGAGTATTGAATGTTCTTCTGCATTTATTTCTATGATTTGTTGCGTTTAATTGCTAGAGGGCCCACTAGTTTATTGATTGTAACAACCTACCGCTAAGTTAAACATCAAATCCGTAATTTTTTGATCCCTTTAACTTGTGAAGCACTAGGATTTGATAATTTTCTGCGATAGAGGTTATTGAATCTTATGAAGAATGTTTAAATAGATTGAATGCAACCGCTGGTGTTTGTGTTATCTAGTTCATCGATTTCTCTATTGTGTAAAGCTGTTATTAAATTGAATCTTGAGCGCTGGTCTGGGGTTATTTAATAATTAGGGTTAATTAGAACGCTGGTTTCTAATTAACTAAAATTAAGGAGAAATATGAATCAATTCCAACGATGAATATTCGAAATATGAATTGAATTATCCTTGTATCTATGATCAATTGTGGATTTCCGATGGTGGATGTGGACTTAGACCAAGGTTAGTTATTTGATTGATTTCGTTAATTTAATTTTCATTGTTATTGATTATGTTATTTACAATTGTTGAATACAAAATCCCCCCAATCATTGTACGAAGCATAAAATATTGAATTACACACTCTTCGTGGGATCGACCCTTACTTCCACTACTACATTAGTTTTAGAGGTTTAAGGACTATTTTTGGGTGCTTGCGACAGTACACCAATGCCCCGTTGGTTCACCATGTAGCCCAAGAATTTCCCAGAAGCGACTCCAAAGGCACATTTTAACTGATTCAGCTTCATACGGTACCTCCTCAAGATGTCAAATATGGCTTGCAAGTGATCGACACGATCGGTTGACTTGAGGCTCTTTACCATCATGTTGTCAACGTATACTTCCATTTTTTCCCCAGTAAGTCGAAGAAAATCTTGTTTACTAACCGCTGGTAAGTTGCACCGACGTTCTTCAAACCAAAGGGCAGACCTTGTAGCAATACAGACATCGACCAGTGATGAAAGAGGCATGCTCCTCATCAGCGGGATGCAAGGGGATCTGGTTATATCCTGAATAGGCATTCGTAAAACTTAACAGCTCGTGGCTAGCAGTGGAGTCGACCAATTGGTCTATCCTTGGGAGTGAAAAGCTATCTTCTAGATATGCTTGGTTGAGGTTGGAAAATTCTATGCAGACTCTCCATTTGCCATTAATCTTTTTCACAAGTACTGAGTTCGATATCCATTTTGGGAACGTTGCCTCCTTGATGAACCCATTTGATATGAGCCTCTGAACTTCTTCTTTTAATGCGACATATCGCTCCGGGTTTAACGCTTTTCTTTTTTACCTATGAGGATTGAATTTAGGGTCTACGTTGAGCTGGTGGCAACTGATTTTGGGGTCAATCCCCACCACGTCTTCGTGTTTCCAGGTGAAGACGTCTAAGTTGCTAAGCAAAAAATATTTAATCTTGCCCTTTGCTTCTGGCTCGAGGTCCTATCCTATATGCAATGACTTCGTTGGGTTTCTTGAGGTTACAAGGAAGGACTCTAACTCTTACACAGGAGTCGCTTGTGAATTTGACTCTGTAACCCGTGGATCGAAATCTACCTCGATGACCCCTTCTTCAGGGATATCTATCAATCAGTCTTCTCCTTGTTCAGGAGTTGGACCTTCTTCAGGTGCATCAGCCATTTCGGTATCCAACAAGACTGTATTTATGCTTCTGGGCTCAGACTTTCGTAGAGAGCTAAGGTAGCATTCTCTTGAACTTATCAGGTCACCTCGCACGGTTACGATTCCTTCCTTGGTGGGAACTTTCATACAGAGATGATGTATGGATGTTATTGCCTCCAATTCCTTCAGAGCAGGTCGTCCCAGAACTCTGTGGTAAGCGGATCGGTGGTCCACTATAAAAAACTCCATGAAGTGTTGAGCTCTGAACGGGTATTCTCCCATCTCCACTGCCAGTGTGATCCTTCCTCTGGGGACAATACTATTCCCAGTAAAACCGTATAGAGGGGCAGTCATTGGGGTGAGCTCATGGTCCACAATCATCTTATCGAAGGTAGTTCCCAAAAGGATGTTTACAGAGCTCCCATTACCAACATGCATTTTTGGCCACAACAACTCGCACCACTAGCGCATCGCAGTGGGGGTAGTGTATCATTGTGGCGTCCTCCTGGGAGAAGGTGATTGGTGGGCCGCTTCCAGTACCCCTGCTGGTGCTGTTGATGAGGTAATTTGTCAATGTGGGAACTTCCGCTTCCATCGCATAGTTCCTCAGAGCGTTTTTGGAATTCTCTCCTATATGTGGGCCACTAATTATGGTGTCGATCTCCCTGATGGATGCATTGTCGACGGCGGATAGGGGCTCCCTCTCTAGTCTCCGACCCTTTATGCTATTCCTCTCTTCATGTTTCCTACGTGGGGACTTGCTTTGGCGATCCCTCATTTCTTCATTCTACCAAGGCTCTTGCTCAGATGAATAGGTGTTTGTTTACCTTTGATACGGCCTCGTGGAGCAATTTTCAGTACTATAGTTGTAGGTTCGGTAGTATGTGCAATATGGCCTGTCCCTAGGCTCTCTTCCATTTCTTTCTCTGGGTATGTTTGGCTTCATGTGGGTATCAAGTCCAACTTCTTCATATGCTAGAGAGAACACAACGTTTAGCGTGGAAGTTGCCAAAGCTTGTCCCGAAGTGGGGACTATAGTGTGTCCTGCTTGGGTCCATTGCTGGTCCACCAGGTGGGACACAGGGCCTCTTCTTTGCCTCTGAGACAGTGGGAGCTCCATCAAAGTTCAATTCCGATGGTCAATCAATTTCTCGCTAACGATTTCACTCCGCATCATTTCCACCAAGGTATCATAGGTGGTGGGGTTCTTATTCTGCACATCTCTCCAGAATAGGGTATTCATGTTGAGACCCCCTCTTAATGCAGATAGGGCTTCTCTGTCGTTGACCTGCTCGCAGTAAGTCATTTCGTCCATAAAACGAGCCGGTAACTTTTTAGGGTCTCCCTGCCTACTGCCTCATATCCTATAGCCTTTGAACAGGGGTCTCCCCTTCTTTGCTTAATAGTTACTGGTTTAGTAAGGCCTTCTTTAGATCTGGCCAACTTCGAATGCTTCCAGATAGGATGCGATTGTACCAAATTTCAGTAGCTCCTATCAGTGTGAGATAGAAAGCTCGACATTTTAATGCGAGTGAGGCTCCTCGCAGTGACATTTGAGTCTTGTAGTTGTTCAAGTGTTTTGCTGGATCGCCTCTCCCTTCATACTTGGGTATTTTCGATGGTACAAAGTGGCTGAGAACTAAGCCTCGAGGGTCCAATCCTGTCAAAGACATTGGAAAACCTTTGAGGCTTATTCTCTTGAGGATATCCTAGGGAAGGTGTTCTTCCATGGGCATGTCTTCGCCATGGTGGCTCGTGACATAGTCAGTAGACGTGTCAACCCGTACTTTCCTCTCCATTGGGTCATTTGTTGCATACATTTGTGGGTATGCTGCCGTGTCATTTTCTTCGCCTTCTTGGCGAAAAGTCCTGTGTTAAGGTGCTTGGGATCCAGCTTCTTGCTGTCTCAGCATTTGTTGTATGACAACACTTTGTTGGGCCATATTATTCATGTTCGCGGCCATTTCCCCAACTTCTCGCCCCAGGCGCGCAGTTTTTCCTCCTCTTCTATGGCGATGGTGGGGACGACGTATGTTCACGTTCGTGCATAGGATCTTTTCTTTAGAGGCATCCTGGTGAACATCCCCACCGTGGGCTCCTTAGTGAATTGAACTTATTGTGCTTCATGGATCTCTTTCTCAAGATGGTTCTTTGTTTAAGAACGAAAACCTTTCTTTAAGGCTTTTCATCTACAGCTTTTACCACTAGGATGTACGTGGTTTATTGTATCAAAGATTTCCACAGAGAGCGCCAATCTATTGGCCCCAAAAAATGGTCCTATGACGTGGCCAATAGAAAATTAGAGAATCACCTCTTCAGAAATCTAATTACAACATATTGGAACTCAAATATGAACTGTAACTATGAATCATTGTAGGGAATGATCCACTGTGTTCTGTATCGTGATGTTATGACAGTCTTTACAAATAAAAAGAGGTCGACCATTGCACATGGCAGGGAAAATCCATATTTTCTCTCTCAATGTCTGAATTTCATCCATCTTTTACGTTTGAGTTAAGGTTTTTTATATCCTCACATGGGTGGATGGGGTACATCCGATCGCAAAGGATCCAGGGTCCCTGTTAGAGTCAATCAATCAATCAAGGAGACACTACCATCGTTAATGGGAGACACAAATTTGACCCTAGAGAAAAAAAAATGTGTATTCATAGGTTACGCTTTTGGAATCAAAGGATACACTATGTTGGATCTTCAAACCAAAAAAATATTTGTCTCAAGGAATGTTTTGTTCTATGAAAATGTTTTTCCATTCAAAGATAAGTTTACTGAGCAACTACAAACCAATATCAATTCTATTCCAGATTTCATTCCTCAAAATGAAGTTATTAGAGCAAAATCAAATGATTCAACAGTCATAAAGCCCTTAGTCATTCAGCCTATAGAAGAGTCTGAGCAAAATCCCAATAATGAACCCCAGGTTGCAACTGATCATGATACTTCAGATTCTGGTAATGCTGAACCCTCATCAGATTTTACTCCTACTCCCTTACTTCAAAAGTCAACCAGAATAAGAAAAACACCAGCACATCTCCAAGACTTCTTATATCATCAGGCCACTGCACTTCATCCTTTCCAAGAGTCCAACAAGCTAAAGGAATCAGGTAATCATTATCTTCTCAGTAACTATCTTTCATACAAAAAATTGTCAAATTCAAATAAGACTTTTGCTGCCTCTGTCACATCCCAAACTGAGCCTAAAAACTACCAGCAAGCAAAAGACTCCCCAGAATGGTATAGGGCCATGAGAGATGAAATTCAAGCGCTTGAACTTAATAACACTTGGACCTTGGTCAACCTTCCTCCTGGTAAAGAAGCAATTGGATGCAGGTGGGTTTACAAAGTAAAAGATAAGGCAGATGGTAGTATAGAAAGGTTCAAAGCAAGGCTTGTAGCCAAGGGCTACACGTAACAAGAGGGACTTGATGATTACCACGAGACTTTCTCGCCAGTTGCCAAATTGGTCACAATTCAGACCTTGCTAGCTCTTGCAGCCATAATGGGGTGGAATCTTTTTCAATTTGATGTTAACAACGCCTTCTTGCAAGGAGAACTGGAAGAGGAAGTATTTATGGAGGTTCTACCTGGATACTTTGAGGAAAATGCCAAAGGGAAAGTTTGCAAGCTCAAGAAAAGCTTGTATGGTTTGAAGCAAGCATCATACCAATGGTATGCCAAGCTTTCTAAATTCATTATTGATCAGGGATATGTTCAGTCAAAGGCGGATTACAGCATTTTTACCAAGAGTGATGGACATTATTTCACTACTGTATTGGTTTATGTAGACGACATAATAGTAGCTGGGAATTATAGTGGTGTGATTGATCATCTCAAGGCTTCACTTCATGACAAATTCAAAATCAAGGATTTGAGGAAACTCAAGTTTTTCCTTGGGATTGAGGTTGCAAGATCTACAAAGGGAATTTATATATGTTAAAGGAAATACACATTTGACATTTTGTAAGATTCTGGAACTATTGGATTAGCACCAGCAAGAGTGCCGTTAGATCAAAATATGAAGCTGATCAGAGAAGAAGGAGAATTACTTCAGGAACCAGCTATTTGTAGAAGATTAGTTGGCAGACTTTTGTATCTAAGAATAACTAGGCCAGATATTTCATATTCGGTTCAGTTATTAAGCCAATTTATGGATTCCCCTCGTGTTCCACATTTGCAGACAGCACAAAAGGTCCTGAGATACATCAAGAGGTCACCAAGCCAAGGAATTCTTTATCCAGCAAACTCTCAATTGCAATTAAGTGGGTATTGTGATTCAGATTGGGGAGCTTGCCCCAACACTAGGCGTTCAGTCACCGGATATTGTGTGTTAATTGGAAAATCACTAGTATCCTGGAAGTCGAAGAAACAGCAAGTTATCTGGTCTTCAGAAGCAGAATATCGAGCTATGGCCAATCTGTGTTGTGAGCTTACATGGTTCAGGTATCTGTTGGAAGATTTGAATGTCTCTCATCCTCAGCCTGCCTTCCTATATTAAGATAACAAGTCAACAATCTACATTGCAACTAATCCTGTTTTTCACGAAAAGACTAAACATATAGAGATAGATTGCCACTTGATACGTGATGAAATTGAAGAGGGATACATTGTTGCCAGGCATGTTTCTAGCAGGGAGCAGATTGCAGATATTCTGACCAAAGCCCTGAGTTCTCATCTCTTTTATTCATGTTTGTTCAAGATGGGCGTAATAGACATATACTCTCCATCTTGCGGGGGGCTATTAGAGAATAATCAAGATGCTAGCAAGGACCAAGAAGGAACCAGCTGCACTAAGCAACGGCCAGGCAGTAGGACCACAAACCAGGACCACAAGCCAACTGAATGAAGAAGGATCTAGAAGAAGATTGTTAGGAATTTGTTATAGAATGCGTTTCTTAGCATGTGCATTACTCTTCTAGAATCATGTAAAATGTGTATATATATTCTTGTGATATTGTACATTTTTGATTGAGAAAGTTCAATACAAATTATTCCTTCTTTTTCTCAATTTTGTTTTTATCAGTTTCTTGCTTCATATATTTTCATACTTAAAAGCATGGAGGTAAGGGAAAAGATGAAGAAACAAACTATAAAATGGTGGGCAAAAAAAGATAGATTCACGCCTTGTGGACCCAGTTGTAACGGACCTCCCGTTCGGCCCTTGAGGTTCCAGGGACCCCCAAGCAGCCTACCCCACACATGCGACCGGCAAGCTTAGATATGCAACATAAACACAACAAAGGGATAGAAAGCATGCCATCAAAACCTGTTAAAGGGACATCGTCAGTGCACTTACGAGAAATATAGCAATAAACCCGCAATAAGCTATCTTGTCATGCCACATGGGTAGGGGAGTTCTCTAGGTCTGTGACATAGTGCTAAATAAGCCCTTAAAAGATGAAACTTTTTGGCAAAAAAGCCGACCTGGATAGTTGGTGAACCAAGTCTGTCGGTTCAGGATTGGACAGACCATCTTGTTGGTTTTAAATCATAATAACTTGAGCATTTTCAAGAGACTCTTTATTTTTAAAGAGTATATTCTATCATTTGGAAAGTATCTATAAATTTAGGGAGTTAAATTTTAAAGTACTCCAACAAGGTTTTAAATCATAATAACTTGAGCATTTTCAAGAGACTCTTTATTTTTAAAGAGTATATTCTATCATTTGGAGAGTATTTATAAATTTAGAGAGTTAAATTTTAAAGTACTCCAACAAGCTCTTTATTTTTAACACTTAATTTTACTACTCCCAAAATTTTTTTATTATATCTTTTATTTTAATTAGATTTTCTTTAGATTATTTTCCTACATTGAAAATTAAAACTTTTTGAATGCATTTAATTATGGAGGGTGAGTTTGAAGAGCCAAACTCACTCTCTAAATTAAAATGTTAATTTAAAAAGTCTATTGGATCTTGATTTTAAAATTCTGACTCTTTAAAGTGTCTTTTAGATATGCACTTAGACAGTTTTTTAGGCTGTTTTTCGTTTTAACTAAAGAGTTCAGTCGGATCCAATTTTCATAACATAAGATAATTGAAATTATCACAAGAAGCAAGACTAGGGGTTCAAGGTGAACCTACATTGATCTACCATCTTTTATTTTTATTGAAAAATAATATTAAGAAAAAAAAGAAAGTGGCAAGGCTTAGATTAGTGATGGCAACCCGCCCCGACGTGTTGGCGGGGCAGGGATCGCCTCTTCGTCTAAGGTCTCAGCGCAGGGCAGAATGCCCCGCCTCGAACCCGCCCCTGAAGACTAAAAAACAAATTGTTTTGGAAATTGTTTGTTTTGAGTGCTTGCTTTGGATGTTGATATAATTAGTTTGAGTATTATTTACTTTGAATTTTAAAATTTAAAATTTGTATTTTAGCTAAAAAAAATTTTTTAAAAGGGCAAGAAACGGGGCAGGCCCACGCCCCACCCCATCTAAGGCAAGGCAAGGCGGGCCGGGGTGAAGGTGCCCCTCCCCATTGCCATCTCTAGCTTGGATGGACAGCCTGGCACACTATAAGTCTTTAAACTGAAAAAACTTGAAGATTAAGGATTCTAAAAAAAAAAAAATTATTGATAGGAAAAATTATTACAAAAAATAAAAAAATCAAGAATCAAAAGAAAAAAAATTAAAAATGAATTAAGTAGATACTTACAAACATAACTTGTGTAGAAAGTAGCCGTTCCCGTTGTAGCGAAAGCCACTGATATTAAGCTTGCAAAAAGGCCAAAAAATAATAATAGGCATGTTCAATTTTGGGGCCATTTTCTTGTCTATAACCAATCGTATTCGAAAAAGTAAAAATATCGTATATTTCCTCAAATCTAGTACAACCAAGTTGTAGACGCACACACCATTTTATAGTTGGAAAAATGATAAACAACAAATAATATGGGGCACCATCATAAGATTAATTTAATTAGATTACATGATTATATATGTTAGGACTTAAGTTGTATTGACAATTTTTTAGACAAAATGATTATTATAAAAGAGTTGTAGTAGTCAAGAAGTCTTCTAGGGGTTGCATAGATGAACTATAAGTATTTGGGTTTGAGTATGCAATATGAAGAAAGAGTAATCAGATCTACGCTAGCGTGTTGTCTATCTGATGCTCAAGCAGAAAAATGAGAATCATTGTCACCTAACTATAACTTGAGTGACACACTTGTCGCTCGCGTTGTCGCTAGTCTGGCGATTGAGCGATGGTATTATATGTGAAACCCTAGTTTGTGATTTTCAAGAATTCAATCTATTCAATACTATTCAAATACTTCCTATTATAAATATCCAATGCCCATTACGTTTTCGGTGGCGGTTGGTCATTATAATACATTCTCATAACATCATTCTAAGATTCAAGAACATATCCAAACATTGAGATTAATCATTTGATTCTTGAGATCAATCAACTACAAGTTGAGAAAAATATCAAATTCAAATAATCAAAACACCAACTTCCCAAACACAATCAGGAAGATACTTTTCTAATAGCCTTTAGAGGGTACTGAAGATTGAGGAAAGTTGGACTAGAAGCACAGGAAGAGTAAAAAAACATGGTGTTCTCAGTGATCCACAGGAGATAGATAATTTCAGAAGATCGGGAGCATGTGAGTGAAGTATGTTCCAACGGTAAATCAATCCCTAAAGTAAGATCAAGAATCTTACAGGCGAACTTGAGAAATTCTCTAGGAGAGTTAGTGAGCTGACCACTGAGAATGATAAATTAGAAATCCAGGTTAAGAACCTTTTAAGCCAACTTGATTAGTCCAAGTCTCAACTTCTTGTTTTTTTTCTAGTGGTTTTGAGAAGTTTGATAATCTTTTAAGGATGAACAAACATTTTGGAAATAGGAGTGGTCTAGGTTATGATAATTTTAATCCTCATGATGTTAGAACTTCCAAAACCACATTTGTTCATGCTACTAATAAAATTCAGAGTAGGTAATCTCATTGGACTATGTATGATGTTTCCAACTAGAAATCAATTTCAGGAACTGCATATATTTGGTCATAGGTAGTTTGATTTATATTTCTTTTAAAAAGGAGGGAGGGAGGAGGAATTTTTCACTACAGTATGATAAATGATTTACTTGAATATGTGTGTTGTGACCATGTATACGTATAATTGATGTGTTGTAGCATATTTTTCATTACTTTATTTAGGTTTAGTGGAGTACTTAGTATATATTTTTTCATCTACCATCAGCATTGCTCACACAATGGTCTTGTGAGTGAGTCTTGACCGCGTATGTGAGATTTGAGATGGCCATCATCTGTTTGTAAGGTGACATTTAATATGGATTTACCTTAATTTAGTAGACCTAAACTCTAGTATATCTCTTTAAAAAATGTTTCATCTTATACTCTTCTTCGAAGCGTATTTGACTCGAGCAATTAAGTATGAGGGTTTTCTCACAACGTGATGCCCTGGTTTGACATTCATTATTAGGGGAATAAACTTATTTAACAGTGGTGTTTACCATGTCCTTTTTTACAAATTTAACAATTAAAGTCTTGCTCACAAGGAACTAGTTGCACTTTACACACATGAGTTACTTATACAATTTACTCTATTTAGACTTGAACTGAATATGTGGGAAAGCATACTGATCAATTTGCTCACAAGGATTATGCTTGTGTATGTCATCAACTGCATTTTTGAGTTATTATATATTGTTAATATTGTTTCCTTCGTCATTCATGACAAAAAGAGGGAGAGATGACAGGATGACACGAATTGTAAGGGAGAGATGATAGTATTTCATGATTATATTTGGAGTTTTGCTTTATTGCTTAACTTTTTTGAGTTTTGATATTTTGTGATATTAATATTTCAGCTGGTGTTTTGATTAACATTAGTATTACTTCTCAATCTAACTAAAATATTTATGATGGTGTATTTTAATTTTTATATATCATGTTTCACATGCTTTTACACTTGGTACTTGAGTTGTTGATTTCAGGTAACATGTTTCAAGAAATATAAGAGACAGATATTTAGTTTGAGTTTGGGTAGATTAGTTTTATTTTTACTTCCTTTAGCTTGTATTATATTGTTTTATCACAAAATGTCAAATGGAGAGATTGTTAGAACTTAAATTGTATTTGCAATTCTTTAAACAAAATGATTATCATAAAAGAAAAATATTATTATAAAAGAGTTGTAGAAGTCAGAGTCTTTTGGGGGTTGTATAGATAAATTATGAATCTTTGGGTTCGAATATAGAACATGACGAAAGAGTCATCGAATTTACGCTAACCTTTCGTCGAGCTAATGCTCATGCAGAAAAAGCAAAATTATTGCCACCCGACTATTGCTCGAGCAACATACATGTCGCTAGCCTGGCGCTCGAGCGACGATATTATAGGTGAAATCCTAGTTCGTGATTTTCAAGAGTTCTATATATCATATACTTTCCAAATACCTCCTATTATATAACACCATTCCAAGATTCAAGAACATATCCAAACATTGAAATTAATAATTTGATTCTTGAGATCAATCAACCAGAAGTTGGGAAAAACACCAAATTCAGATAATCTAAAACAACCACTTCCTAAACACAATTAGAAAAGTACTTTCTCAGTAGCCTTCAAAGGTTGCTGAACATTGAGGGAGGTTGGACTAAAAGTACAAGAAAAGTACAAGAACAAAGTGTTCTGGTGATCCACAGGAAATAGACAATTCCAGTAGAACAAGGGCGTTTATAAGTAAAGCACATTTCAGTGGGTCTTGAAGATTGTAGGAATTAGATCGGTGGGTCTAGTGAGTTTTCTAGACTGAATCAAATTACAAGTTCTTATTGTTTACAGTGGAAATTACTAGTTTAGTACTGAAACTTTTACCTAGATATAATTAAAAAGTGACTTGTTACTTTTAATTATATAATTTTGTAAATCGGATCTAAATATTCGGTAACTTAAAACTTTCAATATCTAAATTTCTCAATATGCATACAAATAATATCATTCATGAGACAGTTATGATGAGCAGGCATCCAACTTTATGGAACAATGTGACAATAGCCTCATTATCTCGTACACTAATTCATTACCAATGCTAATGAATATCAATATTAATCACTACATAAACTAGACCATGCCTAGGTCGTCGAACCCTTGTTTCAATGTGGTAGTGTGGAAGAAAATGCACATAACATTTTTTTGCAGAAACTCAGAAATGTGACCTGGCAAATGCGTTGGACTCCTGATTTGATAAGATTTTCAATAATATTATATGCCTTGTGGATACTTTGTATCAATTTTCGCACTCTATATTCTCTACATAAGCTACGCGTTGCTTCCCTAGTCTTAACTCCACTATTTAGTTTTACCAAGGGATCCATTTTTGATGTTTTTAACCTTTATTGACCTCAAAGTTGACCACTGAGGTAACATTATCATAGATAACATATAGACACATCATTTATGTAGATGCTAACCTAGATGAAATGTAAAGAACAAAGTCTTCAAAGCTCGAATAAGCAAGGATAGAGTAAGTTATGATTCAACTACAATCACTACAACAGAGTATAAAAATTCACACCATAAAAAGTCATTTACGATGTACACGAGAATGCCGAATAAAACCATGTCATAAATACTCACAGTTTTTTACGACATACAATGCATGCCAGAAAAAGTGAAATACATGCCATTAATTCACTTTTTTATGGCATGCAATTGTACGCCATATATATTGACCTCCTTTTGTTGCATACAAAGCATGGCTTACAAAAAATAAAAAGTCTGCCTATCAGAGAACTACGCTCAATGGATCAATAAAAGATTTGCAACACCACCTCGAACATCATTAAAATAATAGTATTGATATTATAATGTGCTCCTATGTAATTACATGGGATGTAACATTTTTGTTATATACATATAGATGTTATCATTGACCTATGTCATTGTTACTCACACATGATGCTTAAGATATATTGTAACATTCATGTATACGTGCATACATTTGCATGGATATGAGAGAAGTAACCATGCGTAAATCGAAATGGACGAGAGAACAAGAATTATGTTAGAACTGTGGTCCTCTTAACACTTATGGGCTAGTGCTATTTGTGACATTTATATTGTTACTTATTATTCCACTTAGCTGCTTAGGTGTCACTTGCCTATTGGTAGCTTTGGCTTGGCCCGGATTGCGCTAGTTTGGTTTTTATTGTGACCATTGGATTGAGATCAAGGGCTTGGATTTATTCCTTGGTTGGGATATTTTCTTGGCTTGACCTTTGGTCTTTATATTCATGTGGGTTTCCTTCTCTCTCGTTCGGTCTTGTCTCTGTATCTTTATTGGAGGCTGTTTTCTTCTTCCTCTTCCTGTGGCCCATGAAACCGATCCTTTAGCCTTTGATTGGAAGAACTCTTGTGTATACTTAGGCCTGAAATAGTGGGTAAGTGGTGTTGTGTTTCTCGAGGGCTTGGTGGTGATTTAAGGCATGAATCTTGGCTGCTTTTGGTAGATCCTTGGATAGATGATCCAAGCCAAGTGATGAGAGGTTCTGGCCGGCTCTTATGCTATCTTTGGATGGCCTTTTTGTAAAGCATAGAGGCTGTTCCTGAGCCTGTGACTTTCGGCCAGAAAATAAGGAAGAACATCTCTGTTGCTTTTCGATTTCTATGATTTCTGTATGTTATGTAAATGATTATTGCATGTCGTTTTGAGCTGTTGAACTCAATAAATTCCTAACAAACCGTTATCAGAGCCCCATCGACCTAGGGCCTGGCTGTGTTCGTCCTTTTTGAATCTGTTGATTGGGTCCAGTGACATATCTGTATATGCCTTCTGAGGTTTAAACAGAAAACATCACTATTTTTAGGTATCTTGTTTTCTAATTCGATATTGATTCCTTGTAATTTTTTGCTGTGTATGTTGTTGGCTGAATTAGGTGATTTGGTGACTTTTGGCTGGCTTGCTTGATTGAGAAGTTGATGGTACAGTTACTGTTTTTCAACAATAGTTGGTAAGATCGTTCCAAACTCATCTTTAAGTTAGGAATGGTATTCTTTCCTGATTGATGCATGATTAACTGATTACTTGTCTATAAATTCCGATGATTGAATTCATGTGACTGGTTTGTAATCTTGAATGCATGCTTACTTGTTTAATATACCTGTGTTGTAACGCCCCAAAAGTTCATACATCTTGAGGTGTTACCAAACATAATTTTTATGTACTTAAAATGCGGAACTATAAAATTCATTTCTTTCTAATAAACCAAACATTCATAATTTTAAATTCAAAACATAAAATCGTGTCTTTAAAAAAACAATTTAAACATTCTCTAACTATTAACTCTGCTAATATTGTTATTGGGACAAACAAACTAATGAATTTTAAAAGAAAGCAGTAAAACTTAATATTATTCTCGTAGGTGGAAATCCATTGGCAGTCCGCTGCACCATCCCGCCACAGATCCAATCGACCCGAACTAGCCTATAAAAATTGTAAGAGTGAGTATTTTGAAAAACACTTAGTACGATACGTGCAGTTTCCAATATACAGTTATATGCAACAAAGTAATACTTCATACCACTCTTCTCTTATGGAGTATCTCGGTGACCAAGCGAAATACCCATCTAGGTCATCTTAGATTCCCGAAAGATCTCTTATCTCTTTCTAAAGAACCCGAAAGGCCCATGGCAATTCATGCATAAATTACCGAACATAAATGTATAAAGAAACAAAACAACTTGCACAAAAGTATCTTACCTTGATTGCTAAAACGAGCTTTTGATATAAAATATACTTAGAATTTACAACTGTTTTCTATATAAAAACTGTTGTGTAAAATTCTGTGTGGTGAATTGTGAAATATGGGCACACTATTTATAGGAGAAAAACAGTAGTTGAGTAATAATATAACTGTGATGAAAATCATGTTTATCTAACCTGATAAGAATGACTTTTTATTAAACCAATTATAACAGTATAAATTAATATTATTTTAAAAATATCTATATACGCACATGTGAACATCTATTGGAAAAAATGAAAGGCAAAGTTTGGATAGGATTTAACATTTTCAATTTAATGATAAACGTGATTATCTAATAAAATACTATATTCTGTCATTAATTATCTTAAAAGGTTCACTTTCATAAAATAAAATAATACATATAAATCATGCTTCTTTGAATTGAAATATCTTGAGCTTAACTCATCTGAACTTACATTTTCTCGAGCCCAATCTACGTTAGTTAATGCTAGCTACAAAATGAGCCCAATGTTGATATACTTTTGGTCATTCTATAAAAAGTTAAATATTTGACCCATTTAAAACATAAGAACTTAAAACTTTATTTTAGTCCCTCAACTTTCAAAATATAACATATAGAACAAATAATTTTATTCTAAAATTTTCGGGGTGTTACATGTGTATTGCCTAAGTCTGAATCACACCTGCACACATCACACTGAGGTTCTTTGATCAAATTGTTCCATTGTTCTGCTTTATTTCTGGATATTGGTTTTAACTCTGCATTCATACTTTGTATTGATTGTCTGGAAAATATTTTTTTCAAAACATTTTCTGTTATGTCCACGAGTACAGGCCACCCTTTCATAGAATCTGGAATATGTTCGAGGGTCAAATTGTCACAATTCGAGGAAAGAGGGGTTACTTGATATGAAAATAGAAAATGAGGGCCATTTTGGTCCAATGGAGAGTTGCTAAAACTCTCGATGATCCTTCTACTTTTTCTGACAAGTTAAAAGCTAAACCTATTGAAATTGAAGAAATGAATGAAATTTCTTATAGTTCTTTGCACTTATCTGATAATGTTGTTAGGCAAGTTAATAGTGCTAAAGATGCTAGAACTTTGTGGACTGCCTTAGATGCCTTATTCTTGACTAAGACTTTTCCTAATAAGATATATCTGTTAGAAAAGCTGTTTAGCTTTAAGATGGACCCGACGAAGGATGTAGAAGGGAATTTGAGTGATTATAGCATAATTTTTAAGAGTCTGGCTCACAATGATAAGAAGTTTGAGGATCAAAATTTAGCTGTAATACTGTTAAATTCATCGCCCGAAGCTTATAAAGAAATCAGAAATGCGATAAAGTACGGTAGGGATACTCTTTCATAGGCTATTATAGTAGATGTGTGAAATCAAGAGAACTTGAACCGAAAAGAGATAACAAAACTAATTTGAGAGAAGAAAACTTATTTATTAGGGGAAGACATGAAAATAGAGAATTTAACTTCTAGAGCAAAAAGGGAAGGGGAAAATCTAAAATGCAATCCAAATCTAAAGACAAAAATGGTAAGAAATGTTATAACTGTGAAAAGTTAGGACATTTTAAGAAAGACTGCTTTGACTGGAAAAAGAAACAGAAAGACTTGAACAATACTGATCTAAGTAGTGCTGCCGTTGTTTCTGAATTCGATAGTTTACATGTTTGTGAATTTGTCTGATGGAGATTTGATAAAAGTTGGATCCTAGACACAGGGTGCACCTTTCACATATGCCCTGAAAGATCTTGGTTCTATAACTATAGAGAGATTGAACCTAGGAAGGTCTACATAAGAGGCAATAATTCTCAGAATGTGGTTGGGGTTGGTGACATAGCCATCATGACGTATGATGGGCTTGTCAAGCAACTCAGGGAGGTTAGATATGTCCTTAATTTAAAGAGGAACCTCATTTCCTTAGGTACTCTTGAAGATGAGGGATATACCTTTAAATTTGGGAATAACGTTCTAAAATTTTTTAAAGGATCTCTGATAGTTATGAAAGGAACCAAGAGGAATGGGCTGTACTATCTTGAGGGTAGAACTGAAACAACACTTGATTCGAGTCTTCTTACAATTAGTAAAGACAAAACTGAACTTTGGCATAAGAAAATGGGTCACACTGGTTTAAATGGCTAAATTATTTAAGTAATCAGAAATTACTTGGAAAAGAAGACATTGAAGCTATGGATTTCTGTGAGACTTGTATTTTGGATAAGTCCTATAAGATGAGCTTTGAAACTAGCTCTTATAGAACCATCAGACCATTGGACTATGTCCATGCTAATCTATAGGGTCCTGAGAAGTATTCCACATTTAGTGGAAGTAAATACTTCTTATCCTTAGTGGATGATTACTCAAGAAAAGTTTGGATTTATCCTTTGAAGGCTAAGTCAGAAACTTTTGGCAAATTCAAAACTTGGCTTAAGTCTGTTGAGATTAGTTAGATAAGAAACTTAAAACATTAAGAACTGATAATGGGCTTGAATTCTGTAATTTCGAATTTGACAACTCCTGTAAACAGAAAGGGATAACAATACACAGAACAATTAAGTACACACCTAAACAGAATCAGATCGTTGAGAGAATAAACAGGACCATAATGAATAAGGTTAGGTATATGTTGATTAGCTCTGGTCTCGCCAAAGATTTTTGGACTGAAGCTGGTAGTACTGCAGCTTATCTGATTCATAGGTCACCGTCCAGCAGTATAGGGTTTAAGACTCCACGGGAGTTGTGGAGGGGAGAGCCTCCAAATCTAAGTCACCCGAGGGTGTTTGGATGTGCTACATATGCACATCAATCTGAAGGGAAACTTGATCATAGGGCTGTCAAGTGTGTGATGTTAGGGTATCCTGAGGGTGTGAAGGGCTATAGGTTATGGGTTTTAGGGGTTCAGAGCATTAAGATTATTAACAGCAGGAATGTAGTCTTGTCACGCGTTTTCTGCAACGCGAATTATACCGTAAGTTTACGTGTCAAGTTTTGTAATATAGTAAAAGAGTAGAGTGTCGAACCCACAGGGATTGTAATTTAATTCACTAAGTACTATAATTGTATAACTTCTATTTTATCTAGATGATGAATGATTGATTGATTGGTTTTAAATTAAACTAATGAGATTGGTTGAGACAAATTTGAGAAATACAAGTAATCATGTTGAGAAAGACTAGGGAATAATTTCACCTGACTCTCAATTGTGATTCAATGATTTCCAATTATTCTAATTAATTTTCTCATATTTAAAGGCAAGAATTCTAATATAATTATATCCCCTCTCTCAAGTGCCGGCTAGAATTTAATCATAAACTTCAATCCCAATATTTCTATTCCGAATTAAAGCCTAGAATTTACAAAAGTTCCGATTCTTTTATGGAGTAAGCCTCATAGATTTATTACCTTCTGTCAAAGTGTAAAAACCTACGTCGTGTCAATCCTATGATCGTGCCTAAATTCTCCTCTCTCGAGTGCCGGAATTGACTAACATCTATTCATTCAATTATTATCAGGTAATTGAAAGCATTATAATCATGACACAATTAAATATAAGCGGAAAAATCAAATAGAAAAAATCATCAATTCATAATTTCAAGTTTGGCTACATCAAACCCTAGATAAATTATCTAGTTCATGAATGAATTCATAAGATCTAAACAATTTATAATGAAAAACATTAAAGAGAAAAGTAAGAAAAACTCTTTTTAGAGTGTTGATCAAAGTCCCCTTTGATGTTTCCACCCTTTCTTCAATTGATTTCTTCAATTCTTTGTTGTTGTTGTCCTTGGATATTCAATCTTTTTGTATCTTTCTCTCCTTCTTCCAACCTTCAAAATTAGGTCTTTATGGTGGTATTTATAGTGCCCACAAGTTGCAAGATGGAATAGGGTTGGATCTGGCCGAAAATCTTTTAAAATCTCCATTTTTTTCTCTTTCTCGGGATCCAACGCCTAGACGCCCAGTTGGGTGCCTTAGCTCCACGTATTCTGTTGATTTTCAGCAAGCTGGGCGCCTGACTCGGCGAAACGACAAACTGCACGGCCTTCAGTATTGTTATCATAACATTTTCTTCTGATATCCGATTGAGATGATTCAAGATGCTTTAGAAGGCTAACTCAAAAGTCTACAATATTGCTTAAGATATCATCATCCAATTCAATTGTTTATTATGTCAAAAGTGAGTCTCAATATGAGACTAAAAATCTGGAGCAAAACGTTTTCAGTTGGAATTTGATGTGCGATCACTCTTTGGTTATTTTGATCCCTTTGACATCTCTCTTCATCTAATTGACCATGAACACTCTCAAATCTTTATCATGAGGTTCGGCACAAATTTTGAGTATTTGCACTTTAGTCCCTGAACTTTGGATATCTTGCAATTTAGCCCTTTTCTCCAAATTTGTCAACTTTTGCTTATTTTCTTCAATTTCATCAACCTACATCACAACATCAAAATACACTTAAAAACAATCCAAAACTCTCTCAAGGGTAACAAAATAACGAATTAAGTGGTGTAAATATCGTGAGTGTAGAGCACTCATCAAATACCCCCAAACTTAATATTTTGCTTTTCCTCGAGCAAACACCAAGCTAAAAAAAATTACTAACAAACACACAAACAAATAAATACGAACGAAGTCACTTAAAATAAATTGTGCTACATAGCTTGCCTTCATAGCTCAGGATTGAAAACATAAAACATCAATTTCATGAATCACTTCAAAGTTATAATGCCCAAGCTAAATTTTTACCTATTCAATGTAAAATGAGTGTGTGTGGAGAGTTAAGTGAAACGCTGTACAATAATAATTTGATCAAATTCCCGACCTTAAAAGTCCAATATTTCCTTACCTCGCTCGTGAGATTTACATACCCCCAAAACTTGTTTTATTTTCTCTTCCCAAGGGTGTATTCTAAGTTAAATTTCAATACTAATTTCTTACACCACTCAAATTTGGTTAGACTTTACTAATTGTAGTTCAACATATCAACAAATGAGGATTCTCCTTATTTTTTACTGCTTCAACCTTCAAGAATCAACTAAGTTACTAGCCTCTTATCAAAGGTCTAATCCTCAAAAAGAAGTATTCGGGGCTTAATCATGATATGTGATGTGTCTTCTGTTTTATGCACACACACACACACACACACACACATATATATATATATGTGTGTGTGTGTGTGTGTGTGTGTGTGCATAAAACAAAAGACACATCACATATCTCCATTAAGCTTTCTAAATGACCCCTTTAGCGAGTTTTAGGCCGATGATTCCAAAGTCAAATGACTTTATGGCATCAGGTTTTAACCCTTCCAGGCTCATTCACTCGAGTCATAAAGGCTACGAATAGATGTTTCACAATGAGATTATTATAGTCGTTCACAATTTTTTTATACGCAATGATTAGTGCAATGCCCCTTATTAAACACTTATTCTCGAGAATTGACCTCTAATTTAAAGTTTTCACCTAATTTTCTTCTTATTGATCTCAGACAATCCACATAAATTTTAGCACATATGGAATCCACATCTACATCCATGTCTCCCGACAAAAGTTCAACCATCCAAATATCATAGATTTGGTTTAGGGATGTGAATCTTGGTTATTTGGTTGTCTGGGTTTAGCATCTAAATTCTCTATTTTAACCTATAATCGTGAATCAACCTACTCATGTACAACGTTACAATCAACTTACGTACATAAATATTTTCCGTTTCACATGAATAAACAAAAATATTAATTCAAACACATAACTTATCTACAATTCATAAACCAACACATGTTCTCAATTATACAAACAAATGCCGGCAAAGCTATCTAACTCATACAAACATGTAAAAATGTGTAAATTAAATTTTTTTTTGCATACACACAAACCACACAAAACATAAAAAAAATAAAACCAAGGCAATTAGACACAATTTATAATACACCCCCCAAACTTAAATTAAACATTGTCCTCAATGTAAAATGAAAGAAAAACTGAGGAGACTTCCCTGAATTGTTTGTACTGCCAATGACATTGTGGTAATGATGATGCTGGTGTTGGTGAATGTTTTTTCTATCGTTTCTCCCAAACTTGAGATGTATCTCGTTTCCTCCTTGTCAATCTTAGTTTGGATGTTTCTCGACGTCACGTTCCTGAAAAATCAAATTTTAGAGATTACTTGCATGGACAAAGTGTTACTTAATTCAAACATCTAACAACCAACTTAATTACTCAATGACTTAAGGGGAATGTGATATGGCTGAAGAATTCAACTAAATTATAAAATAAGATAAACTATCCTATAATTCAAAAACAAAATAAATGAAAAAGTAAAAAAGGAAGAAAGCATCGGTTGCCTCCTAAGAAACGCTTCTTTAACGTCATTAGCTTGACTTTGACAATTGCATTATGGAACTTTGAAGAAAGCTTTTGAAGCCTTGCTCATTTTGATTCTTTTGCCTTTGCTCCACTCTTCGTTGATTTTCCAAATTTTAACATTGCCTCCTCCAATGTGATATGACTTGTCTATTCTATTTGATTCGAATTCAACTATGTAGACTTCTTGTTCCTCCTCAAGCTTAATCACAAATTCAATTGTTGGACAATCAATGAAGTCGAATGAACGTGTGTTCAATTCATCTTCATTAATTGCCGTTTCTTCATTTGGTTCCTTTGTGATTAGTTTGTCCGCATTTTTCTGTCCTTCTTCAATAGTTGATATTTCTTCGGGTTGAATAGTCAGTTCACAGTGTAAGTCCACAGGCAATAAAAAGTCTCTATTTTCAACCCCTTCAAGTGGATTGTATTTCCACCTTTTCAATTCATTCCAATAACTCTAGTCTCCAATACATATGTTGCACTCTTCCAACTTGGCAAGTTTGTTATAGTACTTTGCAATTACTCTCTCGTTAAGTAAAGGAGGACCATTTCCATCAATTGTGATGTCATCATCCCAATCGTCAGGTACATAATCTCCCAAAGGCATGTAGCATTCATCAGCTTTGTCAATTGCTTCTTTTCGACATCTTAAATATTCTATGAACCCTAGAAGCTTTACCGTACGAGAGTCGGTGAATCTATGCAAACATTGCTCAGTGTAATGTATCCCACAGCAAGGTTGGCAAAAGATGTCTTCTACAAATACATAATTTGTATCCATCGAGATTACTTATTTTATTCGTTATGCTCTCTTGCCAACGTTAGAATCATGCACATATTATTGAATAGTACCTGGAAAAATATCAAAGACATCATAGTGGGTGGCTAAAATTAACAAAATAAAAGAAAATCTAAATTAAAACAAAAGCTTCTTGTAATAATATTAGCAAAAATCAAATAAAACAATCCCCAGAAACGGCTCCAAAAACTTGTCATGCGTTTTCTGCAACGTGAATTATACCACAAGTTTACGGTGTCAAGTTTTGTAATCTAATAAAAGAGTAGAGTGTCGAACCCACAGGGATTGTAATTTAATTCACTAAGTACTATAACTGTGTAACTTTTATTTTATCTAGATGATGAATGATTGATTGATTGGTTTTAAATTAAACTAATGAGATTGGTTGAGACAATTTTGAGGAATACAAGTAATCATGTTGAGAAAGACTAGGGAATAATTTCACCTCACTCTCAATTATGATTCAATGATTTCCAATTATTCTAATTAATTTTCTCAGATTTAAAGGCAAGAATCCTAATATAATTATATTTCCTCTCTCGAGTGCCTACTAGAATTTAATCATAAACTTCAATCCCAATATCTCTATTCGGAATTAAAGCCTAGAATTTACAAAAGTTCCGATTCTTTTATGGAGTAAGCCTCATAGATTTATTACCTTCTCTCAAAGTGTAAAAACCTACGTTGTGTCAATCCTATGATCTGCCTAAATTCTCCTCTCTTGAGTGCCGGAATTGACTAGTATCTATTCATTCAATTATTATCAGGTAATTGAAAACATTATAATCATGACACAATTAAATATAAGGGGGAAAATCAAATAGAAAAAATCATCAATTCATAATTTCAAGTTTGACTACATCAAACCCTAGATAAATTATCTAGTTCATGAATGAATTCATAAGATCTAAACAATTTATAATGAAAAACATTAAGGAGAAAAGTAAGAAAAACACTTTTTAGAGTGTTGATCGAAGTCCCCTTTGATGTTTCCACCCTTTCTTCAAATGATTTCTTTAATTCCTTATTGTTGTTGTCCTTGGAGATACAAATTTTTTTGTATCTTTCTATCCTTCTTCCAACCTTCAAAATTAGGTCTTTATGGTGGTATTTATAGTGCCCACAAGTTGCAAGACGGAATAGGGTTGGATCTGGCTGAAAGTCTTTTAAAATCTCCAATTTTTTCTCTTTCTCGGGATCCAGCGCCTTGGCGCCACGTATTATGCTGATTTTCAGTAAGCTGGGCGCCCGACTCTGCGAAATGACAAACTGCAAAACCTTCAATATTTTTATCATAACTTTTTCTTCTAATATCCGATTGAAATGATTCAAGTTGATTTAGAAAGCTAAGTCAAAG
Organism: Fraxinus americana; assembly: GCA_035079005.1. Lineage (NCBI taxonomy): Eukaryota > Viridiplantae > Streptophyta > Magnoliopsida > Lamiales > Oleaceae > Fraxinus > Fraxinus americana. The sequence continues at coordinate 84,545 of JAVHZT010000142.1, read as the reverse complement.
GGCTACAATTTTACTTCAGACATCATCCTCCAATTCGATTATTTATTGTGTCAAAAGTGAGTCTCAATATGAGTCTAAAAATTTGGAGCAAAACTTTTTCGGTTGGAATTTGATGCGTGATCACTCTTTGGTTATTTTGATCCCTTTGACATCTTTCTTCATCCAATTGACCATTAAGACTCTCAAATATTCATCAAGAGCTTCGGCACAACTTTTGAGTATTTACACTTTAGTCCCTGAACTTTGGATATCTTGCAATTTTGCCATTTTCTCCAAATTTGTCAACTTTTGCATATTTTCTTCAATTTCATCAACCTACATGACAACATCAAAACACATATAAAAAAATCTAAAACTCTATCAAGGGTAACAAAATAACGAATTAAGTGGTATAAATATCGTGAGTGTGGAGCACTTATCAAGTCTTTAATAAATCTGAAATGCCGTGTCTAAAACAAAAAACTAATGAAGCTAACAAATTTGAAACTAAGAGGAGTGGTCAAACTGAGGTGAAGCTGACTAAGCTTGATTTACCTACACCTGAAAATGATGGTAATGACCCTACACATCATGAAACTGAAACTGAACCTAAATAGGTGACTGAACTTCAAGATAACATTAAACCAATTGAAATTGAACATTTTAATGGTCAATCACCTAATCAAGATTATCAGTTTATTAGGGATAGGGAAGGCAGATCAGGTCTAATCCTATATATGAATCCCTAAGCTTAACTGAGTTTGCCTTAGTTTCAAGTGAAGCCCTTGAACAGATAGAACCTGCCAATTATGAAGAAGCTATTAATGGAAAATATGCTGAAAATTGGATAAAAGTTATGCATGAAGAAATGAAATCTTTGAATGATAACAAAACTTGGAAACTTTTAAGAAACCTAAAGATCAGAAATTGGTTTCATGTAAGTAGATTTACAAGTTAAAAGAAGGTTTGAGACCTTATAATCCTGTGAGGTTTAAGGCGAGGTTAGTTGCTAAGAGTTATACTCAAAGAGAGGGTGTGGACTATAATGAGATATTTTCACCCGTGATTAAGTACAAGAAAATTAGATTGATGTTGGCTTTTATTATTCAATTCAATTGGAAATTTGAATAGCTTTACATGGGGAATTGGAAGAGGACATCTTCATGAGTCAACCACAAGGCTTTCTGGGTAGAGGCAAATCTGATTATATGTTCATGTTAGAGAAATCTTTATACGGGCTGAAACAGAGCCCAAGACAATAGTACAAGAGGTTTGACACCTACGTGCTAAAGATAGGGTTTAAAAGAAGTGAATTTGGTGCTTGCTTGTATTTTAATGACATAAAGAGCAGTTGTGAAGTTTACTTGTTGCTTTATATTGATGATATGCTACTAGCTGGACCTAGCAAGTCTCAAATTAATAAACTGAAAGATCTTTTAAAAGCTGAATTTGACATGAAGGATTTAGGAAATTCTAGAAAGATTCTCGGGATGGTTATAACAAGGAATATGGCAAAGAATATGTTAATTATTTCACAAGAAGGTTATTTGAACAAACTTGTAGTAAAATTTGGAATGAAAGACAGTAAAGTTGTAAATGTGCCTCTTGCTAGTCATATGAATCTTTCACATGCTCAATCTGAGTCTGAATTGAAAGAGATGGAAAATGTACCCTATGAAAATGCCATAGGTTCTGTCATATTTTCTATGATTACTACCTGACCTGATCTTAGATTTTCTATTAGTCTCTTAAGTAGATTTATGTCCAATCCTGGTAAGCAGCACTGGGCTGGAATGAAATGGCTATTGAGGTATTTGGTTGGGACTTTAAATCTAGGCTTAGTGTATGAGAAAAGATCTGAAAAGTTAACCCTTAAAGGCTATGTTGATCCTAACTTTGCTGGTGATAAAGACAGTAGGAAATCAACTACAGCACACTTCTTTACCCTTGGTGATAACTGCATAACATGAAAATCTCAAAAGAATTGAACTTCAGCTACAGCTGACTTTGTCTAGTATTGAAGCAGAATATGTTGCTATAACCGAAGCGATTAAGGAATGTATTTGGTTAAAAGGAATCTTAAAAGAATTGAACTTCATACATGATACACCTGTTATGTTTACTGATAGTCAAAGTGCATTGTCACTTAGTAAGAACCCTGTTTATCATGAGAGATCTAAACATATTGAGGTGAAGTATCATTTCATTGGTGAGAAACTGCCTCAAGGTAAAGTCGAACTTGTTAAGATTCATATTGATAGGAATCTCTCTAATATGGGGACAAAAATTCTGCCAGTCGAAAAATTTAAATTGTGATTATCTTTGTTACATATTGACACTAGTTAATTTTTCTTGCAGGTGTCGGCAATAATGATGAACAGTCCTTCCATGTGCAAATTCACAATCGAGAGAGCGTACGTGTTATGAGAACCAAGGTGAAGAATGTGAGAATTGTGGTCCTCTAACACTTATGGGCTAGTGCTATTTGTGATATTTATATTGTTACTTATTATTCCACTTAGCTGTTTGGGTGTCACTTGCCTATTGGTAGCTTTAGCTTGACCCAGATTGTGTTAGTTTGGTTTTTATTGTGACCATTGGATTGAGATCAAGGGCTGGGATTTATTCCTTGGTTGAGATATTTTCTTGGCTTGACCTTAGGTCTTTATATTCACATGGATTTCCTTCCTTGAGACTCTTCTTCATTCTCTCTCGTTCGATCTTATCTCTGTATCTTTGTTGGAGGCTGTTTTCTTCTTCCTCTTCCTGTGGCCCATGAAATCAATCCTTTAGCCTTTGATTGGAAGAACTCTTGTGTATACTTAGGCCTAAAATAGTGGCTAAGTGGTGTTGTGTTTCTCGAGGGCTTAGTGGTGATTTAGGGCGTGAATCTTGGCTGCTTTTTGTAGATCCTTGGATCGATGATCCAAGCCAAGTGAGGAAAGGTTCTGGCCGGCTCTTGTGCTCTCTCGGATGGCCTTTTAGCAAAGCATAGAGGCTGTTACTGAGCCTGTGACTTTCGGCCATAAAATAGGGAAGAAGATCTCTGTTGCTTCTCGGTTTCTATGATTTCAGTTTGTTTTGCAAATGATTATTACATGTTGTTTTGAGCTGTTGAACTCAGTAAATTCCTAACAAATTAAAAGGATAATTGTGAATACATAGATATGATATTTTAAAAGAGACGAAAACATTGAGTATTTTTTAATCTCAATATGTGTACCGTACTTTACTTCTCATCCAGCTAAATATACCTATTAAAGATACTGAAGTTCACTCTGAGTAGCCAAAGATAGGGTTTTGAGGTTCGCCAACGGTATATGAAAGATCTCATGAGGTCCCATGGTGGCTTGGTGGACCTATAGAAATATTTTCCATACTATATTTGATTTCATATTGTACACCATAGTAGGATTTGGGGCCCAAAAATATAAAACATGAATAAGCTGTGAATTTAAGAACAAGTAAAGATATTAAGGAAATGGGTGAATTTTTAAAACGAGAGCATAAAGGAAAAACGAATTGGAATTGTAGGTGTATCAGGGGCAAAGCTAGAAATAGACGTTGGGGCAGGCTGAAATTTAAAATAAACTCACACCATAAAAGATGCTCTATGCCACGAGATTAAATTTAAAAGGTTAAGCTCATGTACTCATGATAAAATGGGTCAAATACTCAATTAAATACAAATCTAGATGCCAATCCTAAGATATCCTACTACATCTTTGTATATGTCCTTTCAATGAAATCGACGCTCTCTGAAAAAGTATAAAGTGGTTTAAGTATGATAAGCATGGGCAAAAGATATACCCCATCAATCAATTTTTTTTTTAAAAAAATACTTAATGACTACTCTGTTGAGAAACAAGTTCAAAGAACTTTAACAACTGGTCATTCCAAATAATTGAAAATTTAGGCTACAAAAACAACAAAAAAATATATGATTATACATCACTGTTCTCAAAATGTTATTCAAAGTGGGTATCAGTCTTCTATGCAACATATTCTAATCCTATCTAAAGTGGAAAAAATTGATCACGAATATTGAGGGTCCAAAGAAAATGAATTTAATTTACGTCCATATTTGGTTCACTCAACAATATACTTATAATCAGATCATTTTTAAATAAATAAAATTTTAACAAATATTATTTTTACTAACAAAATTAAATATAGAATAATTAGTTACTTATTTTGATATTAACATCTATTTCATGATCAAAATAAGTACGTTTTTAGCTTAAAAGTATGAATAAATAATATATGAAAACAAGATGGAAACAAAAAATTAATTACTTTTAAGTTTAGTCAAATATGTAGCATCTCTTATTGTTAAAATAAGTAATTTATTTTTAAATTTAATCAATAAAAATATTTATTTTAAAATTTACATGTTAAATTATAAGTGAACTCTTTAAACATAGTCAAACATACATGAATATGCATGAAATAAATATGTAATTTTTGTGGACCTAACTTTTCGTTGATCGGAGCACTAGACATTTTCCCGACTTCTATAAACACGCAAATTACTAAAGCACAATGGAAGCTTGCGTGCCTAGAGGAGATCGTGATTATTAACTAGGTAACTTATTGAGAAACGCGAGATTTGACCCTACTACACCTAGAGGGGGAGATTGGGTGTAAATACGGAATTAAAACTTTAATTAACAATCAACAAGTCACAAGTTAATTATGTACAGGTAATTAGTCAAACAAATCTTTGAATACCATAGCTTGTATAATAAACAATAAATATGAAATCAGTAAATAAAAAACACCAATATGATAATGGAGAAATCCAACTGGGAAAAACTCCGGGACCAAGCCAGTTACCTCCACTATAGACAATATGGATTACAGTATATTTCCAGCTAGCAAACTTCAATTGTTCTTGCTGTTGTAATTCCCACAATCTCCAAGATCTGCTGTTCCTTCCTGACTCACGACCTGCTACTGTAGATACTATCTAGCCACCCTACTAGACTTCCCAATCTACCTCCCGTAGCTTCCCGATCTGCTGTACTTTACAGTCTCACGATCTGCTACCGTAGACACTATCTAGCTAACCTGCTAGACTTTCCGTTCTACCTCCTGTAGCCTCATGATCTGTTGTCTCCTTCTAGCTTCCTAATCTTCTTCTATTATCTCTTCCAAGTGGAGTTCTAAGAATCTCCAATTCTTGTGCTCTTCCTGTGCTTGTAGTCCACCTCTTCCAAATCTCAATGAAAGAGTCAATTCCTTAAAAGATTAAGGACGCCAGGTGTTTTTGATTATGGAACCTTTGTGTTTTCCAAAATCGGGTTAATGGATCTCAAGAATGAATATGGATGAATCAGTGAATTATCTCTTGGATCTCTCAAACAATGATATGAAAGTGTTATATCTATGAAGCACAATGAAGCAACCACCAATTTTCGTGCAAGACCCTTTATATTTATAGTTAGAGATGTATGAGTAGTATGGGCCATGTAAAACTCTCCAAAATCGCAAATTAGATTTGCCCACACATGTAGGTTGCTCGAGCGAGCTGTCGGTGAAGCTCGGGCAAAAATGTTACTGCATTGGTCACTCGAGCGAGCCTCTAGCGACAGTCGAGCGAGGACTGAGCAGTCGTCAGTGTTTTCATCATAACGTTCTCTATCGATTTCCGATTGCAATGATTCAAAATTCGTTAGAAAGCTAACTCGAAGGGCTACAATTCTTCTATGATAGCCATATCCAAATTCCAATGTTTTCTATGTGAAAAATGTGTTGAAAGTGACGACTGAGAATTTGGAACATAACTTGTGCAGCTCTTCGATACTTTTTAGACTTCTAATTGCATTCCTTTTTTCATATGCGATCTTCTTCGACATCTTGGACGCCTTCAAGAACTCAAACCCTAACTTACCGAATTTACACAAATTTCACCATAGGTTCCTTGACTTTTACAACACGTTACAATTAGTCATTTGTCCACAGAATTGCCAACACTAAAAACCTAACAAGCTCCCCCTTTGACATTCTGTGACAAAACTATATAATAAGTCAAGGAAATAAAAAATATCAAACTACACTACACAAGTTACTCAAAGTGATCCACTTCTTGCATTTCTTGGTGTATCTATTTTCTGAAATAAAAAACTCAATACCCAGTGTAAAAGCACGTGATACAGGAAATCAAAAATTTATCAACATAAATAAGCATGCTAGTTTGAGACGTAACATTAATGTCAATCAAAATACCAACCGAAAGCGTTAACATCACAAATATCAAAACAACTATGCATATGATATGCAATGCAGATGCAATACACATGCTCCCCCTTCCTGTAAACTCTCAAATTTTTATGCAGTAGGCAAATGTATCTATGTGTCACCCCATCGACCCCTAAAGACATATGTAACTGCTCAGAAAATGCAAAATGATATATCTCCCCTTCCAATAAAAATTTCTCCCCTTTTTTTATCAAAAATGTCGAAGGGACAGAGCAAAATTACACATCTTAACAATGTAGCTATAATCAATCACAAGTATATGCAGTGAACAGTAAAGTATCCTACAACTCCAACTTAGAGCACACAAGGAGTAAATGATATAAGCGACTCAAATGTGTAAAGTGTCACTAATCCTCGGCAGTAAGACTCTATACCTTAATTTTGTGAGAAAAAACGTGCTAAATATCATTGCTAATAAGTATAATCTTCTACTTATGAAAGTCAAATCTTAAAGCACAATAAAACCTATATATATATATATATATATATATATATATATATATATATATATATATATATATATATATGTATATATATATATAATCTTAAGTACAGGCTCCTTTCCATTAAGCAACTAACATGACCCCTGTAACAAGCTTTAGGCCGATTAACCAAAGTCAGATGACTATAGGCATCAGGTTATGAGAAATCCAGCAGGCTTAATTGCTCAAGTTAAGTAGGCTTCGAAAAAAAAGCATTATTAAGATATTGAGCCAACATATATTGATTCATGCAGGGATAATATCGAGGTTAGGTCTACTTAAAATGGTCAATTCATGTTCAAAGTCACCCCACTAACATGTGACTGCCATCCCAAATCTCATACACGTGGTAAAGTCCCACTATCAAGATCATAGTGTGTGCAGTGCAGATGGTATATGAAGAGACCTATATTAAATACTTCATAAGCATCCTAAGCTAGCAATGTAAATTATGTTGCAGCTCACTAAATAAACTTATTCGTGATTACAACCAACAAAATCAAGTGTATTATATATCATGATGTAAAACACTTTCCAAATCAAAATCTTTTTGTTCTCTTTTTCTTCTTTTCACAAAAAAAAAAAAAAAAACTTTAGACCAAATCAACAAAAAAATGTTTTTTTTTTCATATAAAAACATGAATACACCAAGCAAACAAACCACAAGAACATAAAATAAAATGTGCGAGAACAAATAAATAAACATAATGCATGCACATATCTTTCACATACTGATAAAGTACGAGCATGCACCAAAACAAACTATCTAATTAGTCAGGTATGCAAATACTCTTATCTTTAAGAGCACCATGATCTATTTCAGAATTTTTCAGATCACTCTTCTTCACTCAAACTTGCCTAGTGACATGAATATTTCTATTCATCTGTGTCATGATCTTGGTCAATTTACTTCTCGATTAGTAAGAAGGTCAATCTAATCAACATAATCCTAATTCTTATTTCTATTCAAATTCCAATTTCTATTTTTATTCAGGAAATTATGACGCCTAGGCTTTAACTCACCACGGTGAAAACATGTAGGGATAAACCTAGAACCAATGTAATGTGAACGCTGACGTCTATTCCTAGGTCGACGGTTCCTACACTGTCTAGTAGACCTCTATCTAACAAATCCTTTATCTTTGAGATCGGCGTTAGGCACATGTTTGGGTTAGTAAGTGGTAAGGATAAATGTGGTCTTAGAAGTACTAGCAATGTTATCTTTAAAACCTAAACCTCCCTTACTTCCAGTTGGGTTGCCCATTCCTAAAACGTTGTCTAACTTTTTAGAACAACTAGAGAAGACAAGCAGTTGAGACTTAGAATATTCTAGATCGCTCGGAAGGTTCTCAACTTGAATTTCTAAGGTCTCTCTTTCAATGGTCAACTCTCAAACTCTCCTAGAGGACTTCTTAAGTTCACTAGTGAGATTCCTAACCTGAGTATCTAAATATTCATTCATGGATTTCACTTCACTTGGGATTGAGGTAGATTCCTTAATGTGCGCTACTAACTTCTCATTTTCCAATTCAAGTTCCTTATTTCTTGCGCTCAAGGCTTTGTTCTTACTTAGAATCCTAAGACTCTCCTCATACATCTTATCATAAGCCTCTTGGATATCTTCCTCACTCTCAGACTTTTCATCAGAATCCTCATCACTAACTAGGTCCTCTTTTGCACTCTTTTGGTCAGATTCATTCCTAATTCTGGTAGTAAAGGTAACATATTTCCCATTTTCCTCACGAGTGGATTTCTCACTCTGATTATCTGAGCTAGACTTATTATCAGTAAGAGTAGCATTCATAGCCTTATCTTGATTTTTCCTTCTGCTAGGGCATTCACTCTTTACATGGCCTATACCTTGATAATTATAGAATCTAACAGACTTAGATCTTCTTCTAGATTCACTCGAGGTACCTCCATGTCTCTCATAAGGTTCATTTTTATTCCTAAACATTTTCCATAATTTTTTAGCAAGGTAAGCTATCTCCTCATCATTTGGTGAATCAGAATCAGAAGATTTGGTATGTCAAAGCTCATAGTTTTTAAGGCCAAACACTTTTCTTTTGCAAGATTTTCTAAAGTAAGCTCATAAGTTTGAAGGGACCTACTAACTCTTCCACATTGATAGTATCTATGTCCTTACCTTCCTCAATAGCCGTGATTTTAGGCCTAAATCGCTTAGGTAAGGATCTAAGAATTTTACGCACTATCTTAGACACAGGGATTTTCTCTCCTAGACTGAAGCTAGAGTTCACTATGTCATTAAGGCTTGCATAGAAGGTTTCAAACATCTCATCTTCTCTCATTATAACTCCTCAAACCTAGTTGTAAGCATCTGTAACTTAGAATTTTTAATAGTCTGAGTTTCCTCATGTGTAGTCTCTAAGATATCTCAAACTTCTTTGGCTACCTCACATATAGGCACTCTCCGAAACTCTTTAGGGGACACTGACATAAATAGGGCATGTAAGGCTTTGCTATTCCAATTACATTCATCTAAGTTAGTCATAGTCCAATTAGCAATGGGAGTAGGGGTCACTACGTTTTCTATAGTTGTACTAGGGACACTCCAACCATTCACAACACTCAGCCATATATGCTCATCCATAGATTTCTAAAAGGCTCTCATTCTAACCTTCTACTAGGTATAATTACTGCCATCAAAATAACGCGTAACAAATAATGAACTAACCATCTAGACAAATAGGGCCATGAATTGAAATAAGGCTCTGATACCAATTTAGAAACGCAATATTCGACCCTACTACACCTAGAGAGGGGTGATTAGGTGTAAATGCGGAATTAAAACTTTAATTAATAAGTAACAAGTCACAAGTTAATTATGTCTAGATGATTAGTCAATCAATTTAAAGTATCATATCTTTGAATATCGTAGTTTGTATAATAAACAATAAATATGAAAGCAGTAAATAAAGAACACCAATATGATGATGGAGAAACCCAACTGGTAAAAATTTCAGGACCAAGCCAGTTACCTCCACTATAGACAACATGGATTAAAGTATGTTTCCAGCTAGCAAACTTCACTCGTTCCCACTATTGTAATTCCTACAATCTCCAAGATCTGCTGTTCCTTTTAGATTCTCGACCTGCTACCGTAGATACTATCTAGCCACCCTGCTAGACTTCACGATCTATCTCCGATAGCTTCCAGATCTGCTGTACTTTCCAGTCTCACGATCTACTACCGTAGACACTATCTAGCTAACCTGCTAGATTTCCCGTTCTACCTCATGTAGCCTCCTGATCTGATGTCTCCTTCCAGCTTCCTGATCTTCTTCTATTGTCTCTTCCAAGTGGAATTCCAAGAATCTCCAATTCTTGTGCTTGTAGTCCACCTCTTTCAAATCTCAATGAAAGAGTCAGTTCCTTAAAAGATTAAGGACGTCGGTATTTTGGATTGTAGAACCTTTGATGTTTTCCAAAATCGGGTTGCTGGATCTCAAGAATGAATATGGATGAATCAGTGAATTGTCTCTTGGATATCTCAAACAATGATATGAAAGTATTATATCTATGAAGCTCAATGAAGCAACCACCAATTTTCGTTAGAGATGTATGAGTAGTATGGGCCGTGTAAAACTCTCCAAAATCGCGAATTAGGTTTGGCCGCACAAGTAGGTCGCTTGAGTGAGCCTCTAGCGACGGTCGAGCGTGGGTTGACTAGTCGTCAGTATTTTCATCATAACATTCTCTACCAATGTCCAATTGTGATGATTTAAATTTTGTTAGAACGCTAACTCGAAGGGTTACAATTCTTCTAGAGATAACAATATCCAAATTCCAATTTTTCTATGTAAAAAATCCGTTGAAAGTGACAACTGAGAATTTGAAATATAACTTGTGCGGCTCTTTGATACTCTTTAGACTTTTAATTGCATTCCCTTTATCAAATGCGATCTTCTTCGAAATCTTGGACTCTTTCAAGGACTCAAACTCTAACTTACCTAATTTATACAAATTGCACCCTAGGTCCTTGACTTTTACAACACGTTACAAATTAGTCATTTGTCCACAGATTGCCAACACTAAAAACCTAACACTTATTATTAACAACATAATCAGACATTCACTACAACAAATATAGCTTTTTACGGCATACGTTTACGGCGTGCAATTGACGCATGCCGTAAAAAGCGACTTTTTACGGCGTGCAACAAATGCGTGCCGTAAATGATCAATTGCATAAAGTATTTACGGCGTACATTCTTTGCATGCCGTAAAAAATCGTTTGTTCCTATTATTTAGGGCGTGCATTTGTGCATGCCGTAAAAACAGTTTGTTCGTATTATTTACGGCGTGCAACTGCACTCCGTAAAAAAATGAAAAAAACTATTTACGCCGTACAAAACCATTTGTTCCTGTTATTTACGGCGTGCGTTCTTGCACGTCGTAAAAAATTGCAAAAAGTTGAAAATTGGCAAAACCAAATTCAAACCCATTTCATTTCTCCCCCAACCCACTGACCCAGCTCCTCCACGGTACAAAGCATCCCTAATTCCCCAACCCACCGCCGCCCAATATGGCCTCACTCCCTCTTATCCGCCTCTCTCTATCAATTCCCTTCCAGCCCCTCATCCCTCTCCTATCTCTCTACCACTCTTCCCCTATGCCAGCTTCATCTCTTTCTTCGCCCTTTATCTGGGCATTGTCCGAAATCCTTCGCTGAGCCTCTACGTGCGGTTCAACACCCTTCAGGCATTGGTACTCGACGTACTGCTTGTGGTGTCGATGCTTGTACAGAGGATAATTACTCCGGGTCGAAGCGGAATCGGGCTGAAGATAAACGGCGTGGGCACATTCCGGGATTTTTGCATTTGTGGTGTCGTGTTTTGTTTATGGGATTGTGAGTATTGTTCTTGTGAAGACTCCATATGGAGGGGTTGGAAGAGAATTGAGTGGGTATTTGGTGAAGAGGAAGCAGCCGTATTGGAGGTCGTTGAAGAAGGGGAGGAAGTAGGATGCGGCGGAGATTAGGCGGTCGGTGGCAGGGGTTGGGGTGTAGGATCAGGTTGCTGTGGTGGTAATGGGTTTCTGCGGCGGTGGTCGGAGGATTGGGAAGGTAGATTTGAGAGGGTGAGGAAGGGATTTATTGAATTTGCTTGCTTTTCGTTGCCAGACTTGAAGCACCTAAATTATATTGATTTTGTTTATGATTTTTATTCCATTGAGGCACAGGAGTTAATGATTGGCAGTACCAGCCTTTTGATTTCCTAATCGATGGAAAATTTCTTCAAATGTTGCTTGAGGATTTTCTTCTTTCCGAAGGCATTTCTGCTATAAGTGTGTTTAAGAAGCGGTGTTTGTTGCTTTTTTCATAGAACTATTGAACATCAGCAATGTGGTGAGCCTCTCTGTATTTTCTGTGACAGGTACATTTTGACTGGATGCTATGATGGTTTGGGAAGGTAACACTATATATATGTCAATCGATAAATCGTTGTTATTTTCTATGTAATTATTTATAATTGGGAATTTGACGTTGCAATTATATTTGGTTGATACCTCTTAGGATTATGGGAAGATAATGGAATATGTACACATGTATTAGAAGGGCATACTGGCCCACTTACTTCAGTTCATGTCATCAATACAAAAGCTATAAGGTGATTTCCCAATAAGCTAGCTTTCTTTGTAGTATTCTGGTTTCACAAATTTTAATTGCCTTAACAGATGCCCCTATATTGTGATTACTATTCCATAGTCTTTTATCCTCAATTCATGTTCAGTGGTAATTTAGGAGGAATGCTTTACACAAGGGGTGGACTTAAGACCGAGTGGTTCTATTAAAGACAATGTGAATTTGAATACAAATATAACATAGTAGCATCTATTATAAGTCTTCTGGGTTGTTAAAATGGCTTAAAAGTTATTGAAATTCAGGAGTTTTAAAAAATTGATTCAACAATTTGACTGAGTGGTGCCAGGCAGCTAATTCAACAATTCTGGAGATAATTAATTTGATAGCATTCTTACCATTTTTCTTATATCTGTCCACTAACGACAAAACCATAAAGTTTTGGAAGGTGGCATGTCTAGCTTCACTTCTTTTTTCGCCATTATTCTTGATTGTGACGTAAAAAGGTGTATATTTTAGATTTTCCTAGTGCAGCATATTCATGCTAGTAAAATGGAAATTTTAGACTGAACAAGAGTGATTTGATACTCTTAGTTCTTACTGCATCTGATCTTGTCTCTCTGGCTTTTTCAGGTTATAATTTAAGATTGTGGTTATTACCTGATAAATGTCTTGTTCTCTCTGGTCTCTGTGTACATTAATTAAGATCAGCGATTTTACTTATAAGGAAATATGCCTTGGTTTTCTTCTGTTAGTAGTAAGTGCATTGTCTAAATTTTCATATATCTAGCAAATGTTGCTGGCCTTAGATTGTATTCAGTTGCAGATATATATGATTGGTATCAGATGGTTTTTATTTTTTAAGGGTACCAAACTCCGAATGGAAGGTATACTATTATGGTGTTGCAGATTTTATGTTCTATGATCAATTTTCTGTCAATTAAGGTTTCATATCACTTGCTATCTCCCATTTGCCCAATTTTAAAGTGAATAATCAGTTTCAGTTGGTCGCTTTTTGTTGTTTATAACTGTTTCAGTTAAGTTACGTGATGATTCTAATTCTTGCGTTTTGATTTTAACAGGTCCAAGAGAAAAAAGTCAAGAAAATTTCTGAAATGAATGTAGAGCTTTCCAAATCTGCTGGAAATGACAGTATTGCCAGTTCAAGTGTTTCTTCCAGTCCTAAGCAGAATCTTGCTAATGGAGGATGCCCAGGTCAATCATACAATTCTTTGATCAATGATCTACAAAGATCTTACCATCCAAAGTTCTCAGTGTACAGGCTTGTCTCACATTCATGAATATCATAGTTCCAACACAAGGAGCCCCTTACATAGGGATATCAAAGGAAGAAGGATGTGAAGGTGGTGCATTTACCATACCCCTGGTTGGAGGACTGGACAACCAACTGAACCGGGTTCTTGAGAGTGCTTGTCAGTTCTAGAGTGCATGTGAAGGCGTTAGCATATCCAGATCCAAAAACTAAGTTCTAGTTACACTCATTTTTTTTTAAGTAGTAGTTTTTTGAAAATTGTAGAAATGAACTTTATATTGACATACTGTATTGAACCGTATTCAATATTTTTATTTATCAAAACAATGGAAACCTTGATTATTTATGGATTAAATTTGTTTTGTTATTATTATAGGTTTGCTGGTAATCAAATAAATAAATAATTTTTTAAACATTAAAATGATATTTACGGCGTGCATAAGCATGCTGTAAGCAGTGAGATACTTTTTACGGCGTGCAGTTGAATGCCGTAAAACTCATTTACGGCATGCATTTTAGCACGCCGTAAAAAGTGAGATAATTTTTACAGCGTGCAGCTGAACGCCGTAAAAGGTGCACCACTTTTTACGGCATGCATTTTAGCACGTCTTAAAAAGTGAGATACTTTTTATGGCATGCAACTGAACGCCGTAAAAGTAATTTACGGCGTTCCATAGACGGCGTACTTTGCATGCCGTAAAAAGTAAACCACTTTTTACGGCATGGCTTTATACGGCATGCGGCCGCATGCCATAAAGAGGTTTTTACAGCATGCATTGCATGCCGTAAAAAGTACATTTTGTTGTAGTGATTAGATTAGTAAAGCAAAATGATGTAAGTTTAGTTGATGCTTCTTGTAAAACTAGAGTCCTGGGTTTGAAATTAAAACCATAAAAACTAATAATTGAATTTGAGTTTCTGGGTTTAGGATTGAGTAGATTTTCTGAATAGTTGAAGGATTTATTAGATGTTACAAAAAGCAAGATTATCTATTTACATGATAAAAATAGTAGGAGGATTAATTTAGTTATTTACATGATAAGAAAACTAATTTAAATATTCGAAATGATTGGAGGATCAGTGTAGGTGTTAGTTGGAGGATGAAATAGACATTCTAGTAACCGGAGGATCAAATTAGATGTTTTTAATAGTTGGAGCATCAATTTAGATATTTTAAGTAGTTCGAGGATAAATTAAGATGTTTCAAATAGTTGGAGGATCAATTAGGATGTGTCTCGTTAGTGGAAGGATCAAATTAGATGTTTTGCATTGTTGAGGTATCAATTTAGATGTTGGAAAAAGTAGAAGGATCAATTTAGAAAACTCAAATAGTTGAATGATCGATATAGATTTTCATAAAAGTCAGAGGACCAATTTAGGTTTTAACAATAGCAGCTACATTCGGAAAAAAAACCTTGAACTATTTCTTGAAAATGTGGACAATCTTGACAGCTCAAGAAAAATGGTCCAAATGCTGAAGTAGGTACAGCTAATTGTTCAAAGAAAATATATGCAAATATTGACAATGTAATCAGTATATCTCTTTTCTCCAAGAGAAATGGGGTTATCTATGGAGAAAGGTATATCTTACGATATTTCATTGGCCAACGAGTTGTCATGATAGAGGATGCATATGCTAGTACTAATAAGTCCACATGTTCACACATGAGCATTGACTTAACATAGATGCAAGGTGTGTGGTAGAACTGTTGTTTGATGGTTGATGAACTCTAAAATAAGCCAAGCAAGGAAGTTGTACTGTAATATTACAGCAAGTTTATTCGACAAGAGTCGATGTGAAATTCTTCGTAATTCTAAATAAATATACACTCTTTATTGTAGAGTATGATAATTCTCTATTTTGACTTGTAAAATAAAAGATTCACTCAAATTTTCTCAAGTGGCAAGATCAATAAGATCAAATAGACGGGATCGAGGCACCTGCACAATTATTAAAGTTTGAAACGCCATGGAAGAATTCATGTGTGGTCTTGGAAGGCATTGTGAGATTGCTAGGAATTGACTTCGTGTTGTCTTGATTACAACATGAATTTGATTTTTCTTTTTATCGAATTTTAAGATTGTTATAGATTATCTTGGGTGAGAGTTTCAGATCCTTTAAAGTTTCACCCTATATTAATATTTGCTTGGATTTGCTTGGGGTTTGGAATTTGTGAAAGATTCTACATGATTGTAATAATTTATCGCAATGTGGAGTCCCATCGTATTATTTAACAAGCCATGCTCGGGGATGCGGCGCTGAGCGTCCTGTCCCCTTTTCTTTCTTTTTCTTTTTTTTTTTCCTCGCTCCAAGTTGTTTTATTCATCTGAAATTCATTTTCCAAGCCAAACTCCCAATAAGGCTACCAAATAGAATTTCAACTTGAATAAGACTCCAATAGCATTTCAAATCGAATTTCTGTTGATGTGCACTTCAATTAGAATTCCTCAATTACTTAAACAAGGAATTCAGGTCATTCTAACAATTTTTTCAAGTTTTTGAAGCTTTCCATGCAAATTCCTGTGTTTGCTTTATTATTATTATTATTATTATTATTATTATTATTATTATTATTATTATTATTATTATTATTTATTTATATTTCTCGATCGTACTTGATATTTCTCAAAGAGGATTATGGGGAAATAAGGTAATTGGTCCGGATTCCCAATTACAGTAAACTTCACATATCATTCGCTTAATTAAGCATGAAAATGAATTCCTCTTCATTTGCGAAACCATTTCATCATCTTGCCCCTGCTTATATCGCTATTAGGGTCAAACATGTTGGGAAAGAAGCACCAAAAGAATGCACAACTTATTGATCTAGTTCCTCTTTGTATGACTAAATAGGTTTATTAATCAATTTAATAAAGTCAATGCAAAAATCAATTAAACAAACAAACAAAATATCTATTTTTGTGGTTCGAAAGTTTTTCTACATTCATGAGCCTAAATCTTCCACTATTAGAGTAATTATAATAGGATTACATCTCTTTTTAAATAAATTAGAGGCTCGCAAAATGATTAAGAATTTAATAATTCTTGCTTAATTAATAGTTTCTAATCTTCTGCATGGATTACGACGAAATATAATAAAAAAGATAACTTCAGATCTTGCTATTGAGTACAAACTCAAGAGTTGTAGGATTGTACAGTGCATTATCAGATAGGATTCATTCTCCTCCTTCTCTGGATGGAACTCGTGTTTGAAACTCTTTCTGGAATCAAAGATTCACTCATTCAAAATTGCTGTGCAGAATTACATTCAGATTTCCATTCTAATTGCTCAAAACTCAAAACCCCTTTGGAAAAAATCCAATTGATTAGGTTCTTAAGGCTTTTTGGTCCATGCCGACAAGTCCCAACGTAGCAAAACTTTGATGCATAGCTAACTCTGCGATCTTTTGATCAATCTTCATTTGACTTTTCAATAGAACACGTCACCCATTGGATGCTAATATTTAACCAATAGAACACGTCACCCATTATATATGACTCGGTTGTAACCAAAAAATTTATATAATATAAAACCGGATTTTTAAGAAACTTACTCATCTAAAAGATTCACAATATAATTAGGAAGACATTTTAAATACCACACATGGATTCCTGGGGCATGCAAATTTGATGTAACCCATTTGATATCTTTGTATGCGGGGACTCTAAACCAAATTTTGAGGATAATATTGCAAACTATATGACGAAAGAAATTCTCTATTGACATTATAAAGCCCCTTCTTCAACAAAAACTTTGGCTTTGAAAACTTTCTCGACAGCCCTCTTTTAACGAAATAGTGACTTTTTACGATCACATTTTTCGTCCTTAAAAGTAAATTTCTCGTGTGAATTCTCATCCTGTGATACATCTAAGTATTTTATTCAAATTTGACAATATTCGGAAAATGATTATCAAGTTGGACTCAAAGTTTTTGAAGTTTCAACAATGGAATAGTCATTCTTACTATTTATTGTTACGAAAGTGATAGACCACCACTTAAAAATTATGAGCAAACCACGTGCATGACTGAATAGTCAATAATTTAGGTTCAAGTAGGAATATATCACCCAATCTGTGTAATGGTAGGAAGGATAACACGATCCTGTTTGGGCTCCATTTTATTGAAAATGCATTTTTTCAAACTCATTTTTAGCCATACATTATATTATAAAATAATGTTACACGTAAATTCAAAAGTTTTCTTTCTTTTTTAACCCCGCATTCTCCAAAAAATTACTGTTCTAAAATATATTTTGTCCACTCCGCAAGATCATAGTTGTTGACTTGTATTTTCAGTGGGACAAATATCCTAATCTAGGAATCCTCTACGTATCAACCAAGTCCATATATCATGGTTTTTGACTTGTATTTTCAGTGAGAAAAGTATTGCAATCAAAGAATCCTACGCTTATAAAACAAGTTTGTGTGTGTAGTTAACGTGTGACATTTCTTGAGAAATTTCATTAGTTTGAGTTGAAAGAAGAAGGAGAAAATATGTGTAGAGTTGTGAGAGTTTTTTCATTGGGATGGGTTGTGATGATGATTATGAGTATTACAAATGATCAAGTGGCAGATGGTGCAATTTCTCAGCGTTTGATGGAAAAGATTCATATGATAAACAACAAGGGTCCTTACTTGGGTATTGTAGTGCCCAACAGTTTTGAGATGAACCCTCTTCTCCAATCTTCAAGTTTCGTTCCTTATCCCATGCTTCCATACTTGGATTTTGCAGGTTATACAATTATTCACTTGGAATTTAATTTATTGCTTACTTTTATTTTATAATCTTGTCTGGTAGGCTTCATTTCCGATCTAATGATTTAAAATAGGTGTGTTTGAGCCACATTATTTTCGAAAAATATATTTTAGAATGGGTTAATTTCACAAATGGTCACTGAAGTTACTTATGATCTCAAAGTGATAAGATAAGTTTGAAAAAGAGTGGTCCAACTGAGTCTATGGCTGACCGAAATTTTTAGAGAAGCAGCCGTATAAGATAAGAATAAAGCCAGAAGTCGGAGAAAATTGTGAAAATCTGCCCAGATTCTCAGATTTTTTGGGCAAGTTTGAGGCAATTTTTCGGCAATTTCTGACCACCAAAATCTTCGATTTCGGATACCGTTGGAAAGCCCACAATATCCTCTTCAATTACCACTAAAAATCTCTTCATAATTCCAAGGGATTCAGCTGAAATAAACCCACGAAATCAGCTACCAAAAAAGTCCGAAAATCTGCCAAGTTTGGGTAGCTGACTTCATGGGTTTATTCTGGCCGAATCACATGGCGTTTTGGGGAGCGTTTTGGTGGTAATTGAAGAGGACATTGTGGGCTTTCTAACGGTATCCGAAATTGAAGGTTTTGGTGGTCGGAAGTTGCCAAAACATTACCTCAAACTTGCCCAAAAAATCTGAAAATCTGGACAGATTTTCACAATTTTCAGTTGCCGACTTCGTGGCTTTATTCCGTCGAATCACTTGGAGTTTGGGGGAGACTTTTGGTGATAATTGAAGAGGATATCTTGGGCTTTCCAACGGTATCCGAAATCTGCGGTTTTAGTGGTCGGAAGTTGCCGAAAAATTGTCTCAAATATGCCTAAAAAATCTGAAAATTCAGTGACCGTTTTGAAAGAAATTTCAAACTTCATTGACCGTTTCTGAAACTTTGAAACTTCAGTAACCGTTTTGAAATTTTTAGGTAACTTCAGTGACCATTTGTGAAATTAACCCATTTTAGAATAGTAGATTGGTGGAGAATGTATGGTTGAAAAAAGAAGAAAAGTTATTGATGCGATGAAAAATGTTATTTTATTGAAGAATGTGTGGTTGAAAATTAGCATAGGAATGAAAATGAAAATTTTAATGTAGTTTAAACATGGGCCCTTTAAATATTTTTACTGTATGACATAAGTTCTAGTATGTCATAATTTATATTGAACTTAAATATGGCCATGAGCCTATGTTTTTTAATGGAATTAATTAGGTCACTCTACTTTAATTAATTTCAATGAGATAACTATACTTTGAAATGATTTCAATAAAGGCAATTTCGTTAGTAAATAGATGATGGTCATCACACGCAATTTTTATTTATTTATGTGAATTAAGTACAACATTATTGAAATAAATGTCGATCATCATTTGTTGATGTCACGCCACCGGTTGCCATCAATCCAAGTGATGGAATTGGACACGGTTATATGACTGAAATCAAATAAAATTGTAATAGCCCAATTGAACATAACTAAAGTACGATTACATGATGGAAATATAGTTACCGTGAGTGAAATTTACTCTCAAAGTTATATTGGTGAAAAATGATTCACGTAGTTAATGTGGAATATTAATTAAATATTGAAAAAAATACTTTTATATTGTTGTAGTTTTTAAAATATGTTAGATCTACCAAATCTTGAAGGAGACAACAAGAAATGGCATAATCTCCAGTTATAATATTCCAAAATCTTATGCTTATTTACTTCATCTTTTGCATCTAAACAGGAAGAAGGTTTCGAATTGGAACCTTGGAAGGTCGAAAAGTTATTGTTGTCATGTCCGGACTCAGCATGGTGCGTTCATTTCCATAATATCCCACTTATAAGGAAAATAAATGATATATTTGTTTCTTTCCATTTCTTTAAGAGATACAACCTAATTGAGACTATTTAAAATTATTATTTTATAGCTTAATGCAGGAATAGCAACACAATTGCTGCTAAGTGTATTCAAGATTGAAGGAGTAGTTCACTTTGGAATAGCAGGAAATGCAAATCCTCAATTCCAAGTTGGAGATGTTACTATCCCTCACTATTGGGCTCATTCAGGCCTCTGGAATTGGCAGGTACTCATTTATGGTTTCTTTTATCTTGGTTGTCAAAAAGTTAAAGGGATAAAACGAATAAAAATGAAATATATAAACCAATTTATAAGGATTTGGGTTATCCTCTTAAAAATGTTGACATTTTAAGATGGAATTTCAAATCTTAATATGGTATTAGAGCCCATTAAACTCCAACGAACCATTCGAGGTTAAGCCCCTATTTGGTAGAGATTAAAATCAGATTTTTATTAGATTTTGATAAAAGTTAATGAAATGTGTGGTCAAAAAAGTAGTGGTTCTCATAAAATGTGTGGAAAATTAATTGTTGACATTGACTGGAAATTTAATTGGATTTTAATCCAAACCAAACAATGGCTAAAACTCAAAAAATAATGAGTACACAGATTTCAAGATTAGTTTGATCAAATGAGCCAACATCTTGCGAGAGCATGTTAAGAGATGAAATTCCACATCGAATAAAGATGAAAAGTATAAACCAACTTATAAGGATTTAAGTTACTCCTCTTATCAAGTTTGACATTTTAACATAGAACCTCCAAGTCTTAACAAAAATAGGTTCCAATACATACCTCCAACACTAATAAATCAAATGAAATAAATACATGTATGGTTCTTGTTTTATATCTAAGTGAGCGATGTTTCAGCCAAACTGTTTCTTTTATGATTATGTATTTGCTTAATCCACAACAATCTCCTTAATTTGCTTAAAATAAGCATAGTCTCTAATAATTATCTCACTACTCGAGCTCTATCATTCAATAACACGTAAAACCCATCGGTATCCAAAATCGATTTAGATGATACGAAAACTGTCAAAAAAAAGCCGAAAACGCACATGGATCATTTTCATGTGTAGTGTATACTCACTTATATTGCACATTTTTATGATCAGCGGTTTGGAGATGGACCTGGTGATGAACTTGCATTTGAATCCAGTGGAGACTATACAAGAAAAATCGGTTACCTTAATTTCTCCGAATACGAAAATGGGACAAGAAATCGGAATTATTCGGACAACCTTCTCAACAACGTGTGGTATCAACCGGAAGAGATATTTTCCATTGATGGACAACCTGAGATTAGACAGCATGCCTTTTGGGTTCCTATTGACAAGCTCTACTTTTCACTTGCAGACAAGCTTGAGGTTAATTTTACTATCTTGGTTTAATCTTTTGATCACCAAAGTTTATTTACTACCATGAAATTTTACTAAAAAACTTAAACTAACCATGAATTTGCTTAGCTTAGAAGATCGACTGATTTGTTTACTTAAACTTAGTTTTTAATCGCTCGTATGTACAGGATATTGTCCTCCAAAGGTGTGTCAATTCTACTACGTGTTTACCTCGACCTCCAAAGGTAATTAGAGTGGAAAGAGGGGTGAGTGCTAATGTGTTTGTAGACAATGGTGCCTATCGAGATTTCTTGCATTCTAAGTTCAATGCAACTCCGATCGACATGGAAAGTGCTGCAGTAGCCCTTATATGTCACCAACAAAAGACACGTTTTATAGCAATTAGGGCACTATCTGATTTAGCAGGTGGTGGTTCTTCTCTCTCTAATGAAGCTGCTATCTTCTCTTCATTAGCCGCTCAAAATGCAGTTAATGTTGCAATTAAGTTCGTTACTTTGCTGTTTTCGTCAAATTATACGACTTGACTCAACTCAATAAGGTTATTAGTCAGTGTTTGTACTGTTCACGAAAATAAGTTTTGAAATTATATCACCGCAAGTGTACGGTTCGTTGACAAGTAATAAAGTGGAAATTGTAAAATTTCGAGTATCGTTCCCACGAGGATTGATCTAACTTAACTTCTATTATTGTGACCTTAACCGAAACTATAAAACTCAAAATGGTTGTTTTTGTTATTTTATGATGAAATTATGAAGAACAAGCAAACTAAACTAGAATCTCAATATAAATGCAAAACAATGGTTGAATGCAAAAGTTGAAGAAATTAATATATGGAAAAGCATACTAGGATCCCGAATCACCAAGCAAATTTAACTCTTAACTCCTATCTCACAATTTGACAACACATTGAATCGTTTGAAGAATCAATGTTTCTAACATATCCAACAATCTCTTTCGAGTAGAATTGAACATATCCTAGTACACCATTTGACTATATTTTTATGACAAATGCAATATATAAGAATGCATGTAGTTTTATAAACATTTAGAGATTCACGTAATGCATATCGGTATATTTCTATCCTCTATGAACAAAACAACGATTTATACCTTGTTGAATTTATTTCCCTTCTTTCGAATGCATGAAATAAACCACCTAAACTCACACAATTATCGTGCACTATAATCACGGAGACAAGAAGCGTATATAAATCATTCAATAACCATCAACGTGTTTAATTGTCAAATTGCAAAATAGAAATAAAAAGATCACAATGCGAGGTTCATCGTTCACCTAGTACATAAAAAGTCTAGCCTAGCATAATGAAATTAAAACAACAATAAAAATGATAGAAAGAAAACATCACCAAAAAGTAGAAGTTAAAGCTTGAATTTTGGATCTTGAGGTGAAACCCTAGCTCAAGCTCTTCTCCTTGCTCTTCAAAATCGACCTTTTTCTCTCTAAGAATGCATAAAAACCTAATTCTGGACGAGTTTTAGTTTAAATAGATTGCCAAGATATCATTCCATAAGTATTTGATTCGGAAAAGGAAACTAAAAAAAATCGCGCAGAATACCTACCTTGCGATCGCAAGGAAGGATCCCTTGCGATCGCAAGGAATCCCTTGCGATCGCAAGGACCAACTGATTTGCCTTCCTGTTGATGGCTGGGCGATCGCAAGGAAGAAAGAATCTTTTGGTTGTTCAATTTGGTCCTCAATCTTCTTTCCATGCATTTTTGAGCCTTGATTCCTCTTCCTTCTACTTCTAGTCATCCATGTAATCGACAATTAGCTCCTTAGTAGAATTTCATGCTTGATTCATCATTTGGGTCAACTTTTGAATAATTGCAATTTAGTCCCTAAACTTTCGTTGACTTGCATTTTAGTCATTTTCTCTATTTTTCACGTACATTTCGTTCATTCCATCAAAGTAGCCCTACAAAAACAATATATAACGAATTAAGTCCTTTTCGAGCTTTTTATAACAACATTCAACCTATTTTGTGTCATAATTAAGTGCGCAAAACACATTTATCATGTACCTATTGAAGTTTATTTTATGTTGTAATTCTTATAATGTCGTTTATATAATTGAACAAAAACTTTGTTTCATACTTATGTATTAGGTTTTCGACCTCATTTGTAATTCCACTAAAAGTGTTATACAAATATCTGCATTGCTATTCTATTCAAAATGAAATAACATAAACAAATAAAAATCTCCACCCAAAGAAAACTCAGCACTCTCTAGAGAATGATAAATACCTCTCAAAGAAAAATACTTGCGTTTTTACCTTCAAGGCTTAGAAGAGTGTGGCTTACCTCTTCCATAATTTAGTTGGTGACACCAAAATTCCACACCTTAAAAATCTAAAGCAGCAAATTTGACTTTTTTTTTTTTCAAAGTAGTTTGCAATCGATATCACTCTTACGTCATGGGACATCCAAAGTCCTCAGATTATATTCCATCAACGAACTAAGAAATAAAATCCTAATTAAAAGATCAAACAGTCCCTGCTATGTGACCCTAATAACTAAAGTGCATTTAGAACAACAAAAATAAATAAAAATAAAGTGAGCGAGCCGTGCCTTAATGTCCTCCTGTTCTCCCGACTTAAACATGAATTTCTCCTTATTCGTGAATCCATGTTGCATTTTTCTTATCGCAAGTGTACGATATTGAACAAGTAATATAATGGATCTTCGAGTCTGAATAATCGTTCCGACAAGGACTATTATTTATTCCTAGTTTACTGTTTTTACTTTTATTTGACGAAAAGTAAAGTTTAGTTTGATTATTTATCTAAATCATACTAACTTAATGTATGGTAATATACACAAAAATCGAATTAGGTTTTTGAATATGAAGGAGATATTAAGGCACACAATTTCATTTATCGATCACATTTACTCTAATCAAGAATCTTAACCAAATGTCGTGTTTAGTCGAATTCTTCTAATGTATTCAATTTACCTCTCTCGAGTTCAAATTCATTCTATTTATCTAAGTTATTTTATGCATCTATGTTAATCATGATATACTTTAGTTAAACGTATTAATTTTTTAAGAATTTATATAACGACCGCATTAACTATAAAAGGTACCTACGCTTTTATACTAATTAGTATTAAGCACGTGTGTTGCACGTCATTTGTATCAAATGAATGATATGCAAAATATTTTGAACTTTAAATATGTCAAATCAAATTTAAAAAGTAAAGTATGTACACGTGAATATTAGAACGTGAAAATGATGCATAATTTTTTATTCATCTACAATATTCAAAATCACAAAATATAAAATTTACCTCATCTAATTTGTCGAAAGTAGTGACACCATTAGTTTCTTCGATATGCTTAGATTATATATCATTGGAGACATGCAAGCCTCTTCTAATAACCTTGTGAAAACTAAAAGGAGATGATCATACATCATAAAAATAAATGGGAGGAACTTAAAATCAAAATGTAGTTTTAAATTATATTCACTCAACAATTTTAAGAAACGACAAACACACAATTCCTAGACGGTTATCTTGTTTTCTTTTTGAAGAATTCAATAAAATATATAAGAAAGAACACAAAGAATTACGTGGTTCGTCACCAGTGGACAAAGCTACATCCACGAGAGAAGAGAAAAGACTATATTCACTAATATCCGAAGTGTTACAATGACACACATATATATATATTGTCATATTACAACAAGGTTGCCTTATTATAGATGAGACAATCAAGAAATGAATATAAAAAATTATGGAAACATTCCAATTTTCATTAACCAATATCATGCCATAATATTTTCTTCAATATTAGCAAATATTTTTCAAATCACCAAATATTTCTCTTCTCCAACACTCCCCCTTAAGTTGATGCGAAAATATGGATAGAGCCCAACTTGGACAATTCTCATGAAATTTGACAGTTGATAAGTCTTTGGTGAAAATATCAGCCAATTGCTGGCTACTACGAATGAAGAGAGGGCAAATAACCTTAGCTTGGACTTGTTCTCATATAAAATGATAGTAAACTTCAACGTGTTTTGTCCACTCATGAAAAACTGGATTTGAAGCATTATGTATAGCAGATTGATTATCGCAAAACATTTGGGAGGGTTGTGACGAACCAAATGCCAAGTCCTTTAGCAAAGAGTGAAATTAAATAATTTCACTGGCGGTAGAAGCCATTGCCCGATATCCGGCTTCAATACTAGATTGTGCAACAACATTCTGCTTGTTACTCCTCCATCTCACTAGATTTTCCCCAATAAAAGTGCAATATCCAGTAGTAGATCTTCTATCAACAATACTACCAGCCTAATCTTTGGAATTGACCCATATCAGATAATAGATTGCCATCAAGTGTTAATTTGGAATTACACTCTATAGGCGTCGGAGCTGGCTTAGCACCTAATTTTTCAGTGTCTTTTAACAAATCAAATATGTATTTTCTTTGGTTTAGAAATATGCTTTTTTCCGACTATGCAATTTTTAATCGGAGAAAATACTTTAAAATTCCCAAATGCTTAATAAAAAACTGTATATGAAGAATATTTTTTAGCCTTGATATTTCAACAAGATCATCACCAATAATAACAATATCATCAACATAGATCAAAACAATAACAGTACCTTTCATACCTCTTTTCACGAACAAGGAGGAATTAGCATTACTCATATTTAAATCATTCTTGACAAGAACATGACTAAGATTGTAGCAGTGGCAAAAAAACTCGGAGAGGCCGAGCCCCACTTTGAGGAGAAAAAAAATTTAAAGGCAGCTAAGAAATAATAATATAAAAAAAACCAAAAAATTCTAGCAGGCTCAGGCCGAGCCTCATTTTTTTTGGTCAGGCTCGGCTCGACTCGACTCGGGCCAAAAAAAGCTCAGGCTCGACTCGAGCTTTTTTTTTTTGGCTCGGCTCAACTCGTTAACATCGCTATGAGTTTGGTATACCCTGCACGAGGTGATTGCTTAAGACCATATATGAGTTTTCTTAATCTGCATGTGAGATCACTACGACCCTCCAGCCGATGACCTGGAGGTACACTCATATAAACTTCTTCATCAATATCACCATGTAAAAAGCATTCTTCACATCCATGTGAAATAATTTCCAATCTTGATTAACAGCTAGAGAAAAAAGAACACGAAACCTATTCATTTTGGCTACAGGAGCAAATGTTTCATTCTAATCATCTCCATAAGTTTGGGTAAAGCCTTTTGTAACAAGGCGTGATTTATGTCGTTCAATAGATCCATTACTTGGAAACTTGGTTTTGTAAACCCAACGACCCAACTGTCTTCTTCCCTGGTGCAAGTTTTACAATAGACCAAGTTTTATTGTCATCAAGGGCTTGTAACTCTTCCTGTATTGCTCATCTCCAAATAGGACTGGAATGTGCTTCTCTAAAATTATTTGGCTCTTGAGTTGAAGACTACTGATATGATCCGGGATAGGCAATCACTTGGTCGAGTTTTGGAGTCCAAATTGAAGAGGTTGACAAGTCAAGGTTCAACTTTCGTGAAGGGCTCGGGAGCCGAAACGAGTTAGATTCAAGATTAGATAGATATTTGGAAATAAAACGAGTAGCGTGGATGAAAACAGGCATAACTTTTAGCTCGGCTGTCGGATTTTCACCTATTCTAGAAATGGCACAAAATTCTGCACAAGGCTACATGGGCTCATGGTACTTTTGGGCTTGAGATTGTACAGGAACATGCCGAGAACAAGTTGGCGAAACTTTCCTATTTTTGCGAGATTTTCTTGTTAGTCTAGGATTCTATTTTATTTCCAATATTGATAATATTATATGACCAAATTACGTTTTTACTAGGTTTTCTGGTCATTAGTATACATAAGAGATTTATTTCATTGTAAAACTAAGAACCTTATTGACATTATGAATTAAATGAGATTTCTCTCTTTTTGTTCTTGATTAAATATGTACCGAACTTATCAAATCTTGGTATATTTGTGACATTCAACCCTTAGAACTTATCAAAGGATTAGGTACCCTTTGTGACGTTCGTAAATCAAGGTTCGTTGGTTTTGTAATCAAGAGGTCATTCAAACTTCGTTTTTATTTGGTTGCTTGGTTCAATAATTTGCAGATCGAGATTCTATCGTCTACAACCTGAATTTGGGGTTTTCGGCATTTTCAATTAATTCCGCGATTTCTACGCTGATCCCACTCCCAGGTTCACGTCATTTGGTATCAGAGTTTGGGCTTCAGATTCAGGTTCTATAGTTTCTTTCTTTTGAGTCTTTTGTTTTTGTTCTTCGTGTTCGTCGTAAATTTTGAGTTTTTGATCCAGAAAATTCCAAAAAAAGAGTAAAAAGTTTTTTTTGGGCTTATCTAGCATCCAGATTAACTCCCGTTTCTTTTGTTAGTTTCGTAGTTGAATTTCGAGTTAAAAAAATATTTACTGTTCACGTCTACTGTTCAAATAAAAAATTACTTGATTTATTTAAGAAGTTTACACTATCATATTATCTATCCAAAATTCAAAATCTGTTTATATTCATTCGAATCCAAAAATTCAAAAACCACTTTCTTGAATTTAAATATCACACATCCAATTATCCAATTCTTTTCTTGAGTTTTCTTGATTACGCCCACGTAAATGATGGATGGCAATTGGAGATTTATTTTTCAAACTCGGTGTTTTGTGAGTAGCACGGTATGCAGTCTAGCTATTGATAAGGAGTACATGTCAAACTTGGCTAGTATCACGATGGTTGAAAAATTGGGGTTACCTTTACAACAACACCCTGGGCCTTATAGGATGACTTGGTTGAAAGAAGGTGGGAAGGTAGATGTGAGCAAACGGATTTTATTGAATTTAACCATTGGGATATATAGTGATGAAGTTTGGTGTAATGTAGTGCCATTAAAATCTTTTCATAATTTGTTAGGAAGACCTTGGAGGCATGAAATGAAGGGTGTATATGATATGGGGAGGAACATGTATAGGTTTCTTCAGTATAGGGAAAACATCACTCTGGCTGGTTTGACACTAGAACATTCCTTTGCAGACTGATGGAAAGTAAGAGTTGAGGTAGAACTGAAAAAGCAAGAGAAGGAAATGATCACACCGGAGTTGAATTGCTGGACGAGTCCAGAAATAGGGAAGTTGAGATGGAGTTAATTTTGGGGAGAGTAAACAAATTAATAAGCCGGAGCACAAGTAGACTGATACAAAAATTGTAGAAATGGTTCAGCAAGAGAGTGGCAAATAATGACAGAATGTGTTGAGCAAATGGTTGAAAATGTTGTACGGAATGAAGAGCAGAGTTCCATTTTTCGAGTTTCTTCTTGATGCATAGTTGCACACACACTAGAGAAGGTTGGCAGGGTGAACTCATAAGGATGGCTCTTAAGATCCTCATACTATGGCTTCAAACTACTCAGCAAATAAAAAATCTTATCTTCATCGGCCCTTTTCAACAACTTTTTTATATCGGTTGTATGTGGACGATACATGCTCAATTCGTCCCACTTCTTCTTAAGATAACCAAAATGCTCAATGAATGTCTTATCCCCTTGTTCAGCAACAGTAATTTCCCGTTTCAACTTAAAGATTCTAACAGGGTTGTTTTGATTTCCGTAAAGCTCTTCAACAGAATTCCACAATTCTTCCGTCGAATCTAAAAAGGCAAAGATTTCAGTAATATGTGCTTCTATTGAATTTAGAAGCCAAGACCTAACGAGTTGATCATTTGAAATCTACCCTTCATACTTTAGATCTGTAGAATCTGGACAAATTGAAGTGTCATTGATAAAACTCAACTTTTCTTTCCACCAAGAGATAACGTCACATCTGTTGACCATGGTATGTAATTTATACCATTCAAGAGAACGGTAGATAACTTCCATCCAGGATTAACATCATTCTTCATCACTATAGATGGATTAATAGCTTTCTTAGTCATTGTAAACGTAGAGACAAACTGAAAAGAAACTTCGAACTGCAAAAAAATTGAAAAAACACAAACAGCTGACTTTGAGGGCAATTTTAACCCACAAAACGTTGCCGAAAATAGACCGAATCCAACGGCACTGACCTTGCGCAATTCTGAGTTACAGTTTGAAAGATACAGTCATTTTCGTGGAGGTCGCACAAAGCTGAAAAAATCTGAATTGTGCAAAAGATTGAAATTCTGTTTCTGCTTTCCCTTTTTTTCGAACTGTTGGTCGGATCAATACATCTGCTCTGATACCATGAAGAATTCAATAAAACATATAAGAAAGAACACAAAGAATTATGTGGTTCGGCGCCGTGTGGTAAACCTACATCCACAAGAGAAGATAGAAGACTATATTCACTTATATCCGAAGTGTTACAATGACACACATATATATATGGACAATTCTTGTGGTACATTATGGGATCCATAATGGTCTACATATGGGATCCCACCGGCACTCCAACCAATTGTAGGCCACAAAGTGTCCATTATGGATCCCTTTATGGATCCCATAATGTACCACAAGAATTTTCCTATATATATAGTCATATTACAACAAGGTTGCTTTATTATAGATGAAACAATCATGGAAAGAACATAACAAATTATGGAAACATTCCAATTATCATCAACCAATATTCTTCAAATCATGCCATAATATTTTTTTTCAATATTAGCAATTATTTTTTAAATCACCAAATATCTCTCTTCTCTAACACTTCTATGAAAACAATTTTTTAGGAAGAAGAATAATAAAAGTGAGAGAGAAGATGGTGGAGGAAGGGAAAGTATTTATATGAAATGAAAATGGAGAGAAACGTAATAAAATTCATACTTGACAATTATGAGTAGAGAACTTTCACATAATTTTTCTCTTTTATTTCTTTGTTTTGGTCCAAAACTTTCATCATAAAGTATCAATTCAAAGAAAATATTCCCCCTTCATAATTTCCAATTTTTGTAATTTAATATATATTGAATTTATGGAAGCACAACTTTGACCTTTCATAAAAACCAATCAAACTTGTATGGAAAATAATAAACACCATCATAAATATGATTTTGATGGTTTCATATTCTAGTTCAAAACTTGTAAATGTGTTATACTATTTTTTACGTTTATTAGAAAAAGTTTCAAATTTAAAAATAGTAATCAGATCAATAATTTTAAATGATATGTAATAATTGTAAATTAATGATGTAAGGGCGAATGTTGATAAGATAAGTTAAAATATAACTTAATGCATGAATTATTTAAAATATTTGTATTATGGATAATGAAATTTTCTGTAATCATGTATTTGATTAATAAAAGATTTAAAGATTTCAATTATGGATTGAATTTATGGATTTAAACTTACCATTCCTTTAGCCCATGTAATAAAAAAAAAATTGAAAATTGAAAAGAGAAATCAAATCAATATATTTCAAATGTTAAATAATAATAGCATATTGGAGAGTAATATGAAATAAAATTAGTACAAGGCGAAGTTAGGTAAAGAAGGCTAACTGAGGATATCGTTGACAAATGACCGAAAAGATATAAGGCAAAAGTGGAAATTAAATGTTTCTAGGTTTTCCATGGTAACCAACAAATTGTTTGAGTTTATTATCTGATATTTGTATTTCTTTTTTTACTAACATATTATATCCTTAACAAAATAAAAGAGCCAGTTGAGATGGCACTGTTCATGTCAGATATCAAGAATTTGAATCGTCAACCCACACGACGCCGTTTTGTTAACCGCCTTTTCCTACTATTTCACACCACTTCTGCCCTATTTTGTCTGCTTACCATTTTCAATTACCGTCTTCTCCCTCCAGATTTCAGTCTGTAGCAATACTACAGCCAAGAAATCGTGGGAAATTCGGCCGATCAATAATTAGAGAACAATATTTACAAATAATTAAGAACAATAATTAAGAATAATATTTACCAGTAACGATTCTGAACAATAATTAGAGAAATTCGGCAAGGAATTTGGTCGGTGAGCACCCAAGACTAATTTTCTTGGCGATGTTGATCTGGGAGGTTTCTGGGTGATATAGTTCATGATGATAATTCGGCTCCCAAAAAGCCCGGCTGTGAGAATGATTTTGTGCTGGAAAGTCTATCATTTTCTTGCTCTTCCTTTTCGTATTTAATTTTTCCTGATCTATCAAAAATTTAGTTTTTATATTTACCTACTCAAGATTCAGTTTTTGCAAAAACTAAGTTTAATTATGATTTGAGTATTTTTCTCACAGTATATTTTATGATTTCTTGTTTAATTAATTTTAGATGATAAAATGTAATTTGGAGGCAGTTAACATCTTTTACTATTTAATTTTATTCATGGTTTTCCATATGATGATATTTTCAAATACTTTTGTATGATTCTTTCTGATTGGTTTATTTTTATATGGTAATTGGATGAAATGCATCTGGTTCTATAATTTCAATTTCTTTTATGCACTCTGGTACAAAATAATCTATGGTAATTCTACTTCGATAATATCTGAGAAGACTTACATTCGTTGCACTTCTGAAAGTTGATAGATTTGGATTCGTAAAGTAGGAAGCTAACTCTCCTGATGGTTTAACAAGGAGTAGATCAGCCTTCGAGTATGACAGGTACGCAAATTATAAAATGCATCCACATTCTAGAAGAGATTGTCCGGACTTTGTGCATGGAGGCACTCTGCGCACGAAGGCACCAGCGTGCCTCCGTACTGGTGCCGTGCCTCCGTGGACGAGAACGGAGGCACGTCGTGCCTCCGTCCTCGTGCACGGAAGCACGCTGTGTACCGGCACCAGCGTGCGTGCCTCCGTGCACATGGATGGAGGTACGTGCACATATATTTAACTTATTATGTGATGTTCAGTTAGTTGAATCAGATATTACTGAATAGCATTAAGGAAGAACAATTAACTAAATTTTTGTACATCGTAATATCCAGCCTTGTCCCATGAAAAGAAAAAAATGTTAAAAAAAAAAAAAAAAATCGCTTGCCAGGGACACCTCTGAAGACATTGTCGTGCCTCCATCCAAGTGGATGGAGGCATGAGATGCCTTCATCCAAGTGTGGACAGAGGCATGGTGCCTCGTCCAAGTAATGGACTATATCTCTCTCCATATCTGGCTTTATATCATAATCTTGCTTTTGGGAATTTGGTTTCCACATTGGCTTTTTTTACTTTTGGGAATTTGGTTTCCACATTGCATTTCAAGTGTTTGATTAAGCTGTAATTTCAAGTGTTTGATTGAAATAAAGCTAGAATTGACAATAAAATAAGATATTACATATATTATATTGTTTCGACATCAATTTTGGCAATTCTTATCCCTCCCTTCACCATGTTGATAGCTCCGTCCACTTGGACGGAGGTATGAGATGCCTCCGTCCACTTGGATGGAGGCATGGTACCTAGGCACCATGCCTCCGTCCAATTTGCCTTTATTCTTCCCTTCACAAGTCCGTCCAATTTGCCTTTATTCTTCCCTTCAGAAGTAATAGGAATTTTAATCAATCAAAATCTTGGGCTTCCTATAATCTTGGCTTTCTAATTCGGTTTCCATAAGGTCCCTCAAGGTACTATTTTTCATTTGTACTTTTTTTCATAGGTAACTTTGATTCTGGGCAATCTATTAGCTATAATTTTAATTTATGTCCTCTTTTTTGTAATTCTATACTTTACTTAGTTACTTAGTTTAGTGCACGGAGGCACCAGTGTGCCTCCGTGCTGGTGTCGTGCCAGCGTGCACAAAGGCACGCTGCCTTAGCAGCGACAGCGTGCCTCCGTACACGAGAACGGAGGCATGTCGTGCCTCCGTCCACATGCACGGAGGCACACCGCTTAGGCAGCAACAGCGCGCCTCCGTGCACGAAAACGGAGGCACTTCGTGCCTCATCCGTGTGCACGGAAGCACGCTGTTTAGGCAGCAACAGCGTAGGCCTAAACAGCGTGCCTCCGTGCACGCGGACGGAGGCACGTCGAGCCTCCGTCCGCGTGCTGATCTTTCACAGAACAGCTTACTTCAACTACTCTCTTTCTATACTTATAGGGAGATACACATCAGTTTCTCTTTGTAAACTGCTGCAATGGCAATGCCAATTTGGTTTCTTGTTCTGTCCATTCTCTTCATTTCAGCTTCTGCCAATGTCCAAACTAGGAATCTTTTTATTGTCATTTTTGTCCTTCCTTTAATTTCAAGAAAATGTTTATTATCTGTGCAATGTGACCAATGTCCCACTATGGATTTAATTTTTTTACAAGGAAATTTAAGCCAGTGTACTAAATTGATCTGTTATTGAACTTGGGTTTTCTTTATATTCATTTAATTCACTGGTTTCTTGATGCTTGTATTCAAAGTTTGTATTTGAGTAGTTATTACTGTCTCTTTAATTTTTTTTCCTCTTTATTTGATAATTAACACTTCTGTGTTGATTTTAAGTAAAATAATGTGATTCTTAATGAATTTTATTTGTGTTTAAAGTCAATTTGAAGACAGATCTTTAGATGATTAGTTAATTTCCTGGGATTCTGGAAAAATTTCTATGGAAGATCTGTGTACGTATTCAATTGCAAAGATTACAGTGTTTGATGAATGGCTAACTACAACAGTTGTATAAGCAATGTCTGAACATGTAGCGTTAACATCTGCTAGGTTTTTGACAAATTGTCTCTGGAGCATATGCTTAGAAAGATAAGGTCCATCTATAGGAGTAAGTTTAGCATTTGTCTTAATTTTGTTGTCAGTCAATCTTGCTCAAGAGATAAAGCTAGAGGCATATTTAGCTCGTGATAATTAATACTGGCCTATAGAGTAACTGTGCAAAAGTAGCTGAAGTAATTTGGAGAAAAGAAATTTATTGAATTAATCAAGCTTACAGAGAATGGAGAGCTCTTGTGATATATATAGACACAAGAGAGAACAATTGACCAATGGCAGGCCGACAACTCACCAATGCTAAAACGGAATTAAAACAGTAAAAAAAGGAAAAGAATAAATGCTAAAAACGTAATATGGAAAATGCGACTTTAACCAATTTCTGATAAAACTGGAATTGATATTCATTCTTCTTCTTCGAAGTATTCTTCTGCATGATTATTCTGCCTGATTACTTTACTGTTGTTATTCCTTCATCCCCCCCTCAAGTTGGATTTGGTGTAAATCTCCCAAACCCAACTTGGAGAGAAGAGAAGAAAATTGAGGAGGAGCAAGAGGCTTGGTGAACAGATCTGCAAACTAAAGGCTAGACGGAACAAACTGTGGAAGGATGAAACCAGGCTTGAACTGATTTCGGACAACATAACAATCTATGTCCAGATGTTTGGTTCGTTCATGGAAAACGGGATTCGCAGTGATGTGTAAGGCAGCCCTGTTGTCGCACTTCAAAGGAATAGGTGCAGAAATAGGAACAAGAAGATCCTTGAAAATATAGGAAATCCATTGCAATTCACAAACAGTGCTCCCTATGCTTCTATATTTTGCTTCAGCGGAAGAACGAGAAATCGTCATTTGCTTTTTTGTTTTCCAAGAGACCAAAGCTGATCCCATAAAAATGCAATAACCTGTGAGTGATTTTCTACTATCAAGACATGAACCCCAATCTGCATCACAATAAGCTTCCAAAGTGAAGAAGTTTTGAGTTGGGAAGAAAAGTCCCGTAGATAGACAACCTTTGAGGTATTTAAGTAGATGCAAAGCAGATTCCCAATGAGCTTGACACGGAGCATGAACAAACTGGCTGAGTTGCTGAACCCTATAAGTAATATCAGGCCTAGTCAAGTTCAAATACAAGAGACGCCCAATAAGGCGACGATACTTCTCAGGATCAGACAACAAGGATCCAGCTTGTGCCACAAACTTTGTGCCTTTGGGAACGGGTACGGGTACAGATTTAGCACCAACAAGACATGCTTCCTGTAAGAGATCAATAATATATTTCCTCTGATTAACATACATCCCGTCAGCATTCCGGGCAATTTCCAATCCCAAGAAGTACTTCGCATATCCTAGGTCCTTGATGGTGAAAGCTTGATGCAAGAATTTCTTCGTGTCGAGAATATCTTGTTCACACGAACCTGTGATAAGAACATCATCAACATACACCAGGAGTAAGAGAGTTTTCTGTGAGAAATGTTTAGTAAATAAACAATGATCATGGGATGACTGATGGAAACCAAGTCCCTGAAGTTTAAGACACAATTCAGTATTCCATTGGCGCGAAGCCTGTTTTAAACCATATAGACTCCTCTTAAGCTTGCAAACTTGCCCTGCTGATGCCTTGGAGTATCCCTCAGGAGGCTCCATGTAAACTTCCTCTTCTAAAAAACCATGAAGGAAAGCATTGTTTATATCTAATTGATGAAGGGGCCAACCTTTCCCAGCCACAAGAGCCACAAAAATTTCGAACCGTAACAAGCTTAGCAACTGGCGAAAAACTATCAAAATAATCAATGCCTTGCAATTGATGATATCCCTTCGCTACAAGCCTCGCCTTGTACCTATCCTGTTTGGTAGTAACACTGGTGATGTAGTCCTGTAGCCAAGATGGTCGAGATTTAATTCTAGCACTCTGGCGAAGAGAGGGAAGAGTTGATTCAGAGTGAGGTGAAGAATCAATAGGGGCTTCAGAAGTGGACTGAGTTTCTGGGAAAGGTACCGGAATGAGAGGTATAGAGTCTGAGGAAACATTGGGAGGAAAGGAAGGCTCAGGGTGAGGGTCTGCTGGTGGCAAAACAGGCAAAAGAGCAACAACAGTATCAGTATGGGAATCATCAAAGTTCTGAACATCATCAAAAATCTGAAATAAAGGTAAAGAAGGTTTGGAAGCATCTGACTGTTCAGGCTGAAAAGGGAAAATGGACTCAAAAAATTCAATATCTCTAGAGACATGTATTTGGTTGGTGTCAATATCAAACACCTTAAACCCCTTTTGACTAGGATTATATCCAATGAAAATACATTTATGTGACCTGGACTCAAACTTTGCCTTATGTGGTTTGGTATTTGCAATATAGCATAATGAGCCAAATGTTTTAAATAAGGAATAGTCAGGTTTGTGGCCAAATAATTTCTCAAAAGGAGTTTTCCACTGTAAAGTCTGGGTAGGTAGTCTATTTATGATGAATGTTGCCATTAACAAAGAGTATGACCAGAATTCTTTTGGCAAGTGTGTTTGAAACATTAAAGACCTAGCAATTTGAAGTAAGTGTTTATGCTTACGTTCAACCACCCCATTTTGTTGGGGTGTGTAAACACAGGTTCTATGATGAACAATCCCAAAGAATTTGAATATGCTTTGACATTCATGACTAAGGAATTCAGTCCCATTGTCGATCCTTACACATTTGACTCTTTTATTGAATTGTGTCTGGATCATTCTGAAAAAATTAACCAAAGTTTTGGGAACTTGTGTCTTGTGCACTAAAAGGAAGGTCCAAGTGGATCGACTATAGTCATCAACTATAGTGAGCATATAGGGTGTGGCTGTGAGTGAGACTTGTTTATATGGCCCCCAGACATCGACATGTATAAGATCAAAAATGGATTTAGTATGTATAGTGCTGATGGGAAAAGAGCCCCTGTGTTGTTTTGCCTTGTGACAGATTTCACAGTGTTTAAGACTATCAAAATTTTTCAGAAGATGTTTGAAGAAATCCAAATATTGCATAGCATGGTAAGATATATGCCCAAGTCTATTATGCCATTCAAGAAGATGATCAGTGGAAGAGAAAACTGAAATTTTATTGATATCAAAAGACTGATTACAAGATGCAGTACATTTAGGAAATTCAGATGAAGCTATCAGATTTTCTCTATTTCTATTTTCTTCGAAAATAAAACTAGACTTATCCAACAAGTATAACTTCCCTACAAGCTTGCCACTGATAGAAGGTTGAATTTGAAACTAGGAACAAATAAAGTATATGTTAGAAGTAATTTGGGGTGTAGGTCAACATTCCCAATGTGTTTTACTGACTTATTTGTTCCATCAGGTAAGCAAATGAGAGTAGGTTGTGAAACATAGGTTAATTGTGTCATCAGATTCAAGTCTGAGCAAATGTGATTGCTAGCTCCTGTATCAATGATCCAGGTTCCTGGTTTCACACAATCTAAAACAGCTAAAAGAGAGTAATGTGAACTCATACCTGTATATTCTGTAATGTGTGCAAAGTTTACCTTATTTTCTATCTCCATCAGCTTCTTATCTCTCAGCACTCTTAGCACTTCCTGTGTCACCAGATCTGCTATATCTGTGGATGCTCCCAAATCCATTTTCCTGTTCTGATCAACTTTATCATCTTTAAAATCCAAAGGTGTATCAATCATGTTGACAGAAAAACATCCATCTCCATAGCTCCTAGGCCTTTGTTCTTTCGGGATTTTGTACCAATCAAGATATCCTATTAGTTTAAAACAACTATCTCTTGTATGACCTTTCATATTGCAGTGATTGCAGTGATTTTGTTCTTTCTCATTTCCAAATCGTTTATAACTTCCTCTCCCTGCACCATACCTTACTGTGTTCCTATTGAAAGTACTGCTACTTCCATTTTCTCTCCTGTAATCCATGGATTTAACTAGCATAGCTGTGTTATCATTTGAATCAAGGAAAATATTGTGAACCTCTCTCTGTTTTTCCACTCTCAATACCATAGAATATGCTTTGTTGACAGACGGAAGTGGATCCATGACTAACACTTGATTTCTAACATGATCAAAAGTATCATTTAATCCCATTAGGAACTGCATCAGTTGATTAAAAATTGTTAGATCTGAAATTTCCTTTGATGCTGAACAAGTGTAGGTAGGAATCGGCATCAGACAATTAAATTCATCCCACAGTTTTTTGAGTTTAGTGTTAGTTTTCAACAGTTAAAATACCTTGTGTGATGCTACTGATTTCTCGTTGTATTTGATACATCATTGGGCCATTGCACTCACCATACCTCTCCTTCAGTTCATACCATAAATCCTTTACTGATTTAGTATAGATGAAGGCTTCAACAATATCTTTTGCAATAGAATTCAACAACCACGATCTAACCATACAATCAACCCGAATCCACTGCTCAATTTTAGACACATTTTCTGTGGGTTTATTACACCTTCCATCAATGAAACCCAATTTCATCTTAGCTCCTAAAGCTATGATGATAGATCTACTCCAACTTAGATAATTTCTTCCTGTTAATACTGAAGAAACTAAAACCATACCAGGATTATCTGAATTTTGAAGATCCAACGGATCTCCATTTGAATAGTCCTTTCCTGCTGTTTCATCCTCAATATCTGATCCCGTCGCCATTTCTTCTTCAGCTAATTGATTAGGTTCTTAATCAAAAATTTTGAATTAGCAACCATGCACTGATACCATGTGCAAAAGTAGCTGAAGTAATTTGGAGAAAAGAAATTTATTGAATTAATCGAGCTTACAGAGAATGGAGAGCTCTTGTGATATATAGACACAAGAGAGAACAATTGACCAATGGCAGGCCGACAACTCACCAATGCCAAAACGGAATTAAAACAGTAAAAAAAGGAAAAGAATAAACGCTAAAAACGTAATATGGAAAATGCGACTTTAACCAATTTCTGATAAAGCTAGAATTGATATTCATTCTTCTTCTTCGAAGTATTCTTCTGCATGATTACTCTGCCTGATTACTTTACTGTTGTTATTCCTTCAGTAACTAAGAGAGTCGAAATATTGATTTAGACCGGAATGCTAGAAAGATTATCACCGCTAATAATCAGATCATCAGTGTAAAGAAATAAGAGTGATACCTCTATCAGATTCGTGAATAAATAAAACAAAATAGTAAGAACTAGAGGATCTTGCTTTATGTCACATAGAGCACGACGAAGAGAATACTTATTTTGAGTGAACACTAAACCTTCTGCCTCTCAATGCCCACAAAAAGTGATATAAAAGGAAATAATTTATATTTTTTATCGACAAATGATAACAAATGCTAAAGCTTGTGTCTAAGCTGTCTTTTGAAATGATTGCCTTTTTATGATCCAGATAGCTATTCTATTTTGATATGATAGACTATTGCGAAACAGATGGATCTAACAAAGTTATTATATTTGTGGTCGAAATGCAGACAAAGTTACAGATAATCCTGCTGATCAGTTAGTAGCATTGATTAACAGTAACAGAACCGCAAGTAAATCATCGTCTTTGTACAACAATCAAGGCCTTGCATGCATTGCTCTACAATACATAAAAGCATACCAAGGTGACTGTAGTGCGGTGGGTGGGGAAGATGCCAAAAAACCAGCCGAGTCTCTGTTTGCTGAAACTTTTGCACCCAATTGTGATGTTGATGCCTCGACCCTAACTCCAATCACCGGCCGACTACTGGGATGCCAGTCAAAATATGCCAAGCCATTGGAAGCATTTTCCGAAATTTTGATGAAGAATGATAAGAGCTTGAAAATAGTCCATAACAAGAATCACACAGAAGTTGGTGCTGCCGTGAGTGGCTCTGATGGTGGTGGTCCCTATTTCTGGTGTGTGCTGTTCAGCAATGGCAAATCCAACCATAGCTTTGTCCCTGAGGATGGTGTAGCTAAGATAAGTAGACCCGGATGCTTCAGTGGTGCCAATGATGAGTGCAGTGGTGCTGCCCCTGCTTTATGCCAAACCCCTTATCTTCTGCCAATTGCTCTAGGAGCTTTAATTGCATTGGTATGTGGCTTCGGAAGGCAACTTTCTTAGGCATGATGTAGACTCTGTATTTGTTTGTTCATTCAATTGATCTTGAGTTTAAATGTGTGATTTTTATTGAATATAAATGCATCATATAATGTTTCAATATATATATATTGATCTACAAGATAGTCATGGAACATGATTACAACGTTTCTGCCTATATGATCACAATTTTTATCTAACATTTGACATTTCCATTTTGATGGCTTTCCTCCCTAATTCTGTTACTGTCTTGTGCCATTTGCATTATTACAATATCCATCTCTAGGCCACTCTTTCATTATTCTCTGGTGTTTGTTAGCATTGCCTCCTCTCTTGAGAATTTGAAATGGAAAATAACCGGAAAGGTCTACAGAAGTGTATAGGAATTGCTGCTTTTTTTTTTTGGGTGTTCCACTTTCTCAGAAATACCTCTTATTTATGCTAAACTTCAATTTTTATAAGTCAGAAGAATGACCTTCTTTTTGGTGTTGACATATGATTAACGGGGATGTCTAAAAGGAGTATCCCATGGCATTTAAAGTGTTCAACATTAGTGCTGTGTTATGTGTGGCAAAAGTTTGTTTGGTGTTTAAAAGTTTTGAACCAGATAAGGATTTATTATTTTGATTATTCAACATTAGTTGGTGTTAAATGTGGCAATAGTGTGGATGGTGTTTAAAATTTTTGGACCAATTAAGATGCATTAGCATCGCTAGAATATTTGGTTTAACAGATCGTAAATTCAAGAATTTGACAATAATGTTCCCAATTGGATTTAAAATTGTGAGAGTTTTTGTTTCCATTTGCAACCACTGACCATAATTTCATATCCCCAACTTTAGATTTGGGATTAATTTAATTTTGAAGCATTTATCCAATTTTCACTTGTGAGTTCTCAGCATTTTTTTTATGCATGGAGATGTCTGTGATTTTGCTTGTATATCTGGTAACTGTATAAATGATTGGAAAAAAAAAATATTTATAGTCATTTATTCATTCTTAATTTATACATTTTAAAAGAAGTCTGAGCTTGCCTATTTTCAAAATTCCCGTCAAAATTTCTCTCCTTGCGCCAATGATGCCTTGTAGGAAGGTAACGTCAACGTCCCAAGTGTGGAGCCTCCGTCCAAGTAATGGAGGCATGCTTTGCCTCCAAGTTACGATATATATCTGGCTCTATATTGTAATCTTGCTTTTGGTAATTCTTTTACTTTATAAACTACAATTAAAAAAAAAACCTCTACATGAAGCCAAAGATTCACATTCATTTTCATTTCCATTTCTCTTCCTTCACAACAAACAAATCCTAGTAGTCCACTACATATTTTCCCCTTTCTTCCTAAACAGAGAACTACATATTTTCCCCTTTCTTCATAAACAGAGACCTACACTGGAACCAGATCCTCGCGTCAATTTCAGGTATGTCGTTTTAGCTTGGGGTATGTTCTTGAGATTTAAATGAGGAACCTGCATTCAGTTTGCTCGACTCCATGGACGTAGAAGAGCCTGAGATTTTTCCGGTTTTTCATGCTAAAGAATGTCATTTTCTGTTTTGATATTATTGCTTTCTTTATTTTCTGTGACTAATACTCCTGTGAAAAGTCTGAGCAGCTAGAAGGAGCATTGCTTTACAGTATGCCTTCTAAGTTCTGGTTCGCATTTTACTGCTGAGCATCTCATCCCACACTTACTCTTCATTGATTATTTGAAAATATGGTATTGTTTAAATAAGTAAATATTAGCTGTTTTCAACGTTTTAGGTATTCTTACATCTTAAATGCTTGCTGCGATTGACATTAACAGCCTGGACTTTCTTAGAGATGATTGTTGCCTTAATTCCTTTCCAAAATGCTTTATGCATGAATATTCATTACTGAAGTGAAGCTTTTTGAAGTTCTTGAAGTATCTAACTTTCTCGCTTAGTTCTACTTTATTTTGATGTGCATTAGTAGTATTTTTGTGGGATTATCAAGGCAAAATTCACTGTTTGATTGACGAGTAATGCTTTTTTAGCATTTTTTCTATTTTACTTGACTGGGTAAATATTTAGGAAGAGCAATCAAGACATTTTATTATATTTGGTTGTGCTTAAAATTAGCTTAAAAACTAC
Organism: Fraxinus americana; assembly: GCA_035079005.1. NCBI lineage: Eukaryota > Viridiplantae > Streptophyta > Magnoliopsida > Lamiales > Oleaceae > Fraxinus > Fraxinus americana. Next base: position 42,194 of record JAVHZT010000142.1, on the reverse strand, counting down.
TTTTTTGGAATTATATAGAGTTATCATTCTTTAACTTCTATTATTAAACTTGGGCTACTTGAATCGTTTTAAGAAAGATTAATTTGGTGAGGTTTTTAACTCGTATGTGTATGGGTTAATTCTATTGTTGAGAATGTAGTTAAATTATATGTACTTGTGAATTTGTACACGAAAAATCAAGGAAAAAAGGAATCGACATGGAGGATTTTTTCTCTGAAGGAATTGCAATTGGCCACAAACAATTTTAATTATGACAAGAAGCTTGGAGAAGGTGGATTTGGCAGTGTTTACTGGGGTCAGCTTTGGGACGGTTTACAGTGATTTTCATTAGATTCATTTAAGCTTTAAAGCATATATTTTTGGTACATTGGATTGGCTATTATGAAAAATACTAATGGAAAAGAAGTTAAATAATTGTCCTTGTCCCGTGCAATGCTATTCTGTGTTTAGTAGTTGTCATTGTATTTTTCGTTGAAATTTTCTCATTGCTATGTCAGATTAGTTTTGCCTCTACATACTTAAGAATCAATCAATTAAAATATATAAGAAAATAATTGGTTAAATAGTTTGATAGTCATTTAGAAAAGGAAGACATATTATGCGGAAATATTATTCGGGATAAGTTGGTAAAGTTAATGCACCATTAATTCTGATTGTTGTTATTTTGCTATATGTTGACTTTCATCGAGAAACTTTTACCAGCGAAACCATGGTTATGTTTAACTGGGTAAGATACTTAAGCATGTTTCCTAAGCCTAAAAGTTACTTTTAGGTAACAATCACTCCACACTATTAAATAGCCAACTATATTCAAACACGTGCATCAACTAGTTATATTGTACAAATATAAGTCAGTATTATATTGGGTCTATAAGTGAATATATAACAGCAATTCAGAACGAAAAAAGAATTATCAAAAGCAAGACAAATGAATACGATAGATGTAGAGATCTATTTTGATTGAGTGCATCATCAATTAGGTTTGGATGTGCATAACAAATCTATTTTGAAGATTCAGCTTTTCATTGAATTCCATTACTTACTATAATTTTTTAAAAAAAAATAACTACATGTAGCTTGAGGGGTTAAGGAAATGAAAAGGCTAACTAATAAATACTTGTAAATGGCTTAATTAATATGAAATGAAGTTAGGAACAGAAAAGACAAAGGAAACAATAATTTTTTCTTATGTAGATTTGGGAATTGGGAATAGTACAAAAATGGAAAAAATATATATGTGAAAAAGATACACAGAGATAAAAATATTAGCAAAAGAAAACAATTAGCCAATGAAAAAAGAAAAATAAATTGAAAGACCACCTCTCAATAAATCAACTCTCTAACGTCATCTTCTCTCAACTTTTTCTTCTCAAATTCGAACTCAAGCTTTGATATGGGTTGACTGGGTGGTACGGTCCACATTTGCTAATCCATGAAAGTATCTATGCCAGCAAGTATAAACATCTAAATGGTAAAAAAATGTAGTTATTAATCAGATTCTAAAAAAATCAGATCTAAATTATACTAACTTAATGTATGGTAATGTACACAAAAATCAAATTAGGTTTTTGAATATGAAGGAGATATTATGGCACACAATCTCATTTATTGATCACATTTAATTCTTTAATTAAGAATCTTAACTAAATGTCGGGTTTGGTTGAAATTCTTCTACTGTATTCCATTTACCTCTCTCGAGTTCAAATTGATTCTATTTATCTATATCAATTCCATATCTCTCTGTCAGTCAGGATATATACTTTAGTTAAATGCATTCAATTTCCAAGAATTAACATAACAACGGCATTAACTATAAAAAGTATTTCTACGCTTTTATACTAATTTTCAAATTTTACTACATGATCTAAACATATAACTCACCCCTTGACTCGTTATAAATTTACAAGATCATTGAATTATTAACCACATAATTCAAAGCTTTCAACAATATCAATAAAATCAGCACGAATAAAATTATATTGTTCACCCTAACAAAAAGTTTAGCCACGTATATTGAATGAAGAAAGACAGAGAATTATTATTGAATAAATCACCGAGTTTTGAATGAAGATATAGAAAAGTGTATAAATCTTGCACCAAGATTTTTTTTTTGCCAAAACAATGCTTTAGACCCTAGTTTTGATGATTTGATTTCTTGCTTTTCTTCTATGTGTTTCTCTCCCATTCTTAAGTTGTGGAACATTTTTTCCTCTCACTCGAGTTTTTATATAGTATTATAATTTTTAGAAAAGTTCCCATCCAGAACTAGTTCAAAGTGACGAAAGGGAAAAAAAAAAAAAAGAAAATTACAAAACCCCCCAAACAGATCAACCCTTCGGCCACCTGCAGCACACAGGGTACAGCAATGGGTTTTGCAACCCACGGTCCACTTTTCCTTATTTGTAGTTATGCCCTACAATTTTCCAAAGCTTCCTTCCAATTATCAATTTTTCATCCTTAATATTTTGAATTCATCCAATTGCTCCAAAACTTCTTTCAATTGATCGATTTCAATCACGGATGATCTTAAAGTGTTGAAATTAATCTCCAATCAAGCTCAAATCACCACTTTTTGCATCAACTGCACACAACTTTGATCTTTTTCTACAAATCACATAATTTCACATAATTAGGTAGCAATCTGCTCAAATAAATCATAATTTATCAAAATTAAGAGCATAAATAAGCGTATAAAATGCACTTATCAAATATTCCAAACTTAAACTTTTGTTCATGTCGAACAAGATTATCTACCTAACACACATGCACGCAACAATTAACAAGTTAAATGGCCTATCGTATTTGCATCAGGATTCGAAACTGCACAAGTAATTCACAAAAAGCTTCTAAGGTAGCTACCAAAACATAGTTTAACCTCATTTTACTATCATTAATATAGTAATACAAATGTATGAGTCACTAATATGTTAAAAACAAATAATTCATGAAGAAACTAAAATATATAGACAAACCTGAAGTCAAAATTCAGATCTAACTGAGGTATTGAAGAAGGATTTTATATAAACACTCAAGGTTAATTTTCAATACCATTGATGAGAAATCAATACACCTATTTAAACTAGAAAAACAGATACTTACAATACATACATACTCTAACAGCTTTCGCAGAGAAATTACAGGTTACATATCATATGGGGAGACCCCTAGAATCAAGGATTAATGGAGGTGGAAAGTGTGATGCCGTTGGTGAAGCTGCAACAATGGTTTCTCTCTCTTCAATTTCTGGTAAGGGAAAAACGTGATTCTCAGAGATTACGTTTTTCCTTTTATTAGGTATTACGTTTTTCTCTTCACTTTTACAAGTTAATTCTTTGGCCCTTCTCTTCTAATCAGGTACATTTTGGTCCTCAGATTTATCTTCTCTGACAGCCTCCTTCAAGCTGGAGATTACTTCTATAGCTCCAAGCTTGCTGCGTAGATATAAATGTCTGGAGTTCAACAGCGGTTTAGTCAGGATATCGGCGATCTGATCTGCAGTCGGAACATAACTAATTGTGAGTTGTTTAGCTAGTACTTTGTCCCGAACGAAATGTACATCAAGCTCAATATGCTTGGTTCGTGCATGATAAACCGGATTTGATGCAAGAGCACTAGCTCCTAAGTTATCACACCAGATTCTGGGGATTTCTGTTTGAGAGATTCCAAGTTCATGAAGTAGAGATTGGACCCAAACGATTTCTGCAGTTGTATGTGCTAAGGTTCTGTATTCTGCTTCAGTACTCGACCTTGCTACTACCTGCTGTTTTTTTGAACACCAAGAGATCAAATTTCCACCAAGATACACACAATACCCCACAGTAGACTTCCTGTCATCTGGGCATGAGGCCCAATCAGCATCACCATAAGCCACAATATTGAGATCCTGTGCTTCTGAAATTATCAGTCTTATATCAAGTGTACCTTTGATATATCTGAAGATTCGTTTCAAGAGATTCCAGTGAGCATCAGTTGGATATTGAAGAAATTGACTGATTCTGTTCACTGCAAATGTAATATCTGGTCTGGTGTGAGTTAAGTATTGGAGAGCTCCTACAGCACTTCGAAACAGTGTTGGATTTTCAAGATTTTTACCCTCTGTTCTGCCAATCAATTTTCCTGCTGCCATTGGTGTGACGCTGGGTCTCAAATTTTCAAAACCAAACCTTTTTAAAATATCAGTAGCATATCTTTTCTGTGTCATGTGAAGGCCAATTTCATTTCTGTAAAATTCAATTCCCAGAAACTTCTTGAGATTCCCCATATCCTTTAGTGCAAATGTGGTATTCAGCCTCTCGATTAGTTTATGAATCTCTGTACTACAGCTTCCAGTTATTATGATGTCATCAACATATACTAATAGGTAAATCATAGAGCCTTGAGTTACCTGATAAAATACAGAGTTGTCAGCTTTTGATTGGATAAGTCCCCACTTCAGTAGTGTCTCCTTCAATGTGTCATGCCAGGCCCTAGGGGCTTGTTTGAGTCCATAGAGAGCCTTGTTAAGTTTGCATACAAAGGATGGTTTATCTTGGTCGACAAATCCTTGAGGTTGCTCCATAAACACAGTTTCTTCCAGTTTTCCATTAAGAAAGGCATTATTTATGTCAACTTGCCTTATCTCCCATCCTTTAGAGATTGCCAGTGTAAGGACTATCTTCAGAGTTGGGGCCTTAGCTACTGGACTGAAAGTCTCGTAATAATCAACACCTGATGTCTGTAGAAAACCTTTTGCGACCAACCTAGCTTTGTGTCTCTGTATTTTACCATCTGCATCATGTTTCAGTTTGTATACCCACTTGCACCCTATTATCTTCATTTCAGGTTCTGCAGGTACTAACTTCCATGTTTCATTTCTGATTAATGCTTCATACTCTTCTTTCATAGCATTGTTCCATCTTTCACTCTTCAAGGCTTCTTGAACATTGACTGGTTCAATCTCATTCATTGAGCTTATGACAATATCTGCAAAGATTTTGGGTTTAAAAATTCCACCTTTAGACCTTGTCATCATAGGATGTTCAACTATCTGATTCATTTTTGTGAGTGCAGGATCATTTCTCAATTCACTTTCACTTTCTGGAACTTCAGACTGAACATCAGAATTTATGGCATTCTGTTCCATCTCCTGTACTTGTTCCATATTAGTTCCTCCATCAACAACTATCTCACCTTCATTTTCATTCTGATGCTCTTGTGCAGGTTCTTCTGCAGAAGACGTTATACCAGTAGAGTCTGCAGTTCCATTATAGGGATTTATTTCAGATGGACTTGTATAGGTACTGAAATCGAAAGGTAGTTGATGAAAACTGTTAGGAGAAATTTTTTCTGGTGATCTTTTGTTGAGGAAACCATTCTTGAAGGGAAATGAATTTTCGTCAAAAATAACATGTCTGGAGATGAAGACTTTACCACTAGGACTAAGACATTTGAACCCTTTGTGAGATATACTAGGTCCTAGGTAGACACATTTCTGGGAATGAAAATCGAACTTGTGTTTTTGATAGGGCCGTAAACATGGATAGCAGGAACATCCGAATACTTTAAGTAGTTGATGGTCAATGCTACGTTTAAACAGAAGTTCATATGGTGACCTACATTGAAGAGTTGGACTGGGTATTCTGTTAATAAGATAGTTTGCTATTAAGAATGCTTCCCACCAGTAATATAAGGGCATATGTGCCTGGGAAAGCAAGGTTAAACCTGTCTCTGTTATATGCCTATGTTTCCTCTCGGCCCTCCCGTTTTGTGCTGAAGTGTGTGGACATGAATATCTTAACTCAATCCCTGAATCAGAGGCAATTTTACTTAGGTTTTTGTATTCTCCACCCATATCAGATTGAACAATTTTGATCTTTCTTTCAAACTAATTTTCAACAAGTGTTTTAAATTGGATGAAGTAATGAATAACTTCAGACTTATGCTTTAATGGATAGATCTAGGTATACCTGGTACAGTCATCCACAAAGAGCACATAATATTTAAATCCTGAGGTAGAGCAAGTTGGAGATGGTCCCCAGACATCAGTATGGATTAAGTCAAGAGGCATTTTCGCATGAGATGTGGATGATTTAAAAGGTAAGGCATGTGATTTTCCGTATTGACATGCTTCACAGAATGGAACCTTTTTATTACTGATAATCATGAGTTTATTACATGATTTTAAGAACTGAAGTAACATAGAAGTAGGAGGGTGTCTTAGTCTTCTGTGCCATGTTTGAAGTTGAGATTCTAAGGTACTGTCTCTAGTAGACTTTCTGGATTCAGATGAACTTGAGCTGAAGATAAACTGGGATTTGTTTGGGTGATCACTTGTAGGACTTGTTTTTTGAATTCTGGGTAGATTCAACTGGTATAAGCCTCCTTTAAGCTTCCCCTGCACTAGAGCCTTCCTTGTTGACAGGTCCTTCACAACACAATCATTAGGATAAAACTCTACAGACACCTTATTATCAGATGTTAATTTAGAAATACTGATAAGATTTTTTTTAATCTTAGGCACATGTAGCAGTTTTCTTAGAACAAGTGTTTTTCCAGTTTCAGTTTCAAGCATCTTAGACCCAACATGAGTGATTTGTAAAGCAGTACCATTACCAACAATAATTTTTTCCTTACCTCTGTATTCTTTTGCCTCAGTGACATTATCTTTATCAGTAGTAACATGGTGACTAGCTCCAGAATCTGCATACCAAGCTTGATCTTCAAGTGAGTCTGAGTTGGCAATGTATGCAGATGGGTGAGAACTGGTAAGTTGATCACTTGGCCTTTTTCCCATATATTTTCCATCAAACCGGTTGTAACACCATGCTGCAGTGTGGTTACTCATTCCACATATTTGACATGGGTTTCTAGTTTCATTCGATCTTCCAAACCTGCCCCTGCCTCTTGTTCTTCCTCTGAGGTTTTGCCCTCTGAATCCTCTGTTTCCTCTTCCATTGTAGGAGTGAATGTTTTGAGGATTGCTTTGAGTTAGATTAATTGAACCAAAATTGGTTCTAACCTGACTGAGATATTCTAGTCTGCTCTCAAATGTCATGAGTACAGATGACAATTCGTGCCAGGAGATTTGGTCCTTGCTATTAACTTGTACTACAATAGGAGTATACTCCTCATCAAGTCCAGCCAAGACTTGAGTTACAAGATCTGTGTGTTCAATCTTCTTCCCTGCCACCTCCAGATTATCAGCAAGCTGTTTGATAGTGCTGAGATATTGGTCCATAGACATAGACCCTTTCCTCATTCTTTGCATTTTTGCAGTGAGAAAGGTCACTCTGGATCTGTTGAGAATTCCATAGTTCTCATTTATGGCTCTCCAAAGCTCACTTGAGCTGTTGCAACCCATCACACGCATCACAATTTCTGATGTCATTGAAGAATATAACCAGCCCATAAGTAACTGATCAATAGAAACCCACTTAGAATACTCAGGATTAGGGGATGCTCTAACAACAATTCCACTTTCAGTGGTGATCTGAGTGTCGATAGTTTGAGGAGGGCACTCATTGATCCCCAATAGATATCCTTCCAAACCGTGACCTCTTACAATTGGCATTATAACATTTTTCCACAACAGAAAATTGTCTCTGTCTAATTTGACAGAGGCTGCCTGGGTGAGGTTTACTCCAAAGGGGGTGAAATTTCCACTGAAAGTTGAAGTTTGAGCTGATGGGTTGAGATTTGTGGTGTCCGGATTTGTGGAGCTGGAGTCTGAGGCAAGGGGTAAAGTATTAGCCATGGTTGAGGCTCTGATACCAAGACAAAATGCAGATAATTCTGAGGTATTGAAGAAGGATTTTATCTATCCACTTAAGGTTAATTTTCTGTATATTTGATAAGAAATCGATACACCTATTTAAACTAGAAAAACAGATACTTACAATACATACATACTCTAACAGCTCTCACAGAAAAATTACGGAATACACATCATTGGGGAGACCCCTAGAATCAAGGTTTGTTAGAGGTGTGGACTGTGAGGCCGTTGGTGGAGCTGCAACAATGGTTTCTCTCTCTCTTCAATTTCTGGTAAGTGAAAGACGTGATTCCCAGAGATTACGTTTTTCCTTTTATTAGGTATTACCTTTTTTTCTCTTCTCTTTTACAAGTTAGTTCTTCGCCCCTTCTCTTCTAATCAGGTACATTTTGGTCCTCAGATTTATCTTCTCTGACACCTGATACTGATATTTTTATCAAATTTTTTTAACCATATATTTTATGGGACATACAACTAATTTTGTCAACTTTTTAATCAAAATTTACTAAATATTTGATTTTTAATCAAACCAAAGGGGGGCTTAATTTCATTATTCACATAGAATATTATATAGATTGACCAAATTGAGAACAGCCAAAAACTTTGCTAATTAATTGGAAAAGACGCCCTTCAAAAGCCGCAACTCTTGCTTGAATAGAAAATCACAGGAAAGAAACCATCAATACCAAATGACGAAAATAGCACTACCTAAACAATTGTAACTATGAAAAAAAAAAAAGGTCAATTAATTGAATACAAAAGGTATAGAAAAGGCATGTGAGTTACAAGTGACCGCATTCCTAGGTCAATGTCAAGTTCGAACTTTATATGAGGCCTAAGAGGTGGTTGCCTCAACCACCAAATATTACGAAATATATTGAAATTAAGTGGATAGATCATACAAAGTATGTAGGTAAAAAATTGTTTGATCATCTTATATTAGTATTTAAATTTTGCCAAACATGCATTAACTTTTTAGCAAAAAATCCACGTAGAGTCTGGACTGAAGTGCAGAGATTCAGGAAAAAGACATATATTAGACGATTTTCATGCAATTGATTACTCAAGTCTTGGACGATCTACTTGTACATGTTGATTGATTAATGACAAGATCTGTATCGAATTTGAATTGATCCGTCTTGAACTAGGTTAATTGGCCCATGTTTAGATCCTTAGTTTGCAATAACTTATTTGTTAGATGCGAATACTTCCACAAGACTTGAAATTACCTCTCAAAAGTGTAAGTAGAAATTTGTTAGAGATTTTTATTTTTCAAAATTCATTTCTCACAAATTCAATTTTAATCATACATTTTTTAATAAAATAATTTTATACGTAAACTCATAACTTTTCATATTTTCTAATCATACATTCTTTAAAAAATTCACTTTTCGTGAAATTTACTCTTAAAAATCTAAAATAAACAGAATAGGAAGAGGGTAAAAGTAAAATTGGTCAAAAATTGAAGGTGTAAAAGAGTAAATAGAGGTTACAAACGAAAATGGAGAGGGTGATTATATTGCAAAAACATTTTTTTATTAGTTACTTGTAGTTAAACTCGTTAATCTTTATTCGTTGTAGAAATTATTTACTTAATTTTTTTTCATCAAATCTTTATCTTTGTCCTCCATTAATTAGTACATCTCACCATGATGGTGATTTATGTCAAAATATTTTGTTTATATGATTTGAAATTAGGGAAAAATATATTTTTCGTTCTTTTTAATTTATTTATTTTTAAAAGATGATGGGAAAATATGTTGTTATGCGCAATTTTAAAAGATTTTTTGGACAAACTATTATTAAATAGAAAATGTGTTAACCAATGAAAATTTGGAGGATAAGAATACCTTAAATGTAGTTATAGCCCTTGTTTGATTCAGATTAAAATTTAGATTTTAATTTAAGTTAAAGTCAACAATTAATTTTAAACACATATTTTATGGGATCAACAATATATTTTATTTACTTTTATCAAAATTTACTAGAAAATTGATTTTAATCAATGTGAAACAATGGCATAATATAGTGTAATAAATAAAATTTATGATTTGAATATAATTATCCCAATTGAGATAACAAGGAAGATGGTCCGGTGGGGACAGAAGAGGAAGAAAAACAAGAAATATGTTCCATCAATCCCTAAAATAAGCAGCCCTGGAATCAAGGGAAACTTTGATGACTCACTATCCGTGCACCTACCCCCCCCCCCCCCCCCCGCACCCCAATAAGTTTTTTGTTATCAAAATTTTGTACGCTTAGATTTACTGATAGGTCTAGCCTATATTTAATAACAATTTAAATTTAAATTTTAATATAAATTGAAATCAATAATTAATTTTAATTAAATACTTAAAATTTAAATTTTAATATAAACTGGAGTTTTCAGTTTTGTGGTGCCTTCATTTCAAAAGAGCACCGAAATGATAGGAAAATATGATCATCACCTTCAATTGTTGTGCTTTAATCTTTAACTAATGCAATATTTTAGTTCAAAAGCACCTATGAAACTATTTGAGTTGAACAGTAACGAAACAGCTTAGCCCTCGTTTGTCAAATTTACAAGTGATTTATGTGATTAATAGTAGTGCATCTTAAGAAATATGTGGATAATAGCAGAGTAAAAATTACGTGGTTAAAATAAAAAATTGTACTAGACTTAATTTATAAGGATTTTGCTACTTTGACCGAAAAATTATAATAGGTGCAGTGACATAATTCCAGTTAACAACATTTGATTATGTTTAAAACAGTTCACTGATAGAATGTCACATGACATTATGTCAATGATTATATTACTATAGCATGATTGAATTTATAAACGTGCTATCAATTGATTGCTAAAAACAAATTGTATAGAATCGTTCATGCAAGATTAGATCCAATTTGGAATTTCATCCATTCAATGCTTATCAACTGAAACCACTTAAAAAATATTCCATAATTTAGTTGAAGACTCGAAGTGACACCAAATTTTTTAATGGATAATCTTTTCAATTATAAATGCATGTCCCTACCATATGACTGTAACTGAAGAGTATTTTAGAACCACAAAAATAAATGAAACGTTAGAATTCGGGTGTGATCCAAATTTCTTGTTGAAATAATTGAAGAATTCTAATTGAAATGCACGTCAAGAAAAATTCAGTTTGTAATGCTATTGGAATCCTATGTCAAGTTGAAGTTCTATTTTGAAAGCCCTTTGGGAGTTAAAAATTGGTATTGGGTTTGAAGAAGAGTTCGAAATGGAGAAAAACAACTTAGAGCGAAAAAAAAAAAGTGGGCAGAACTCCCGGCGCCAGGGGTCGGGCATGGGGCGTCACGCCTGTCTAGTTTTTTGTCCTGGGCGCTGGGGCGCCACCTGTGTCTGTTTCGGGATTTTCGCGTTTTTCTCTCATTTTTCGTTTTGGACTCAGTTTCTTGGCATCCTACATCCTACTTCATCAATAACTTTACTAAGAGGGTTTGGACTTCCCCTACATGTTCCCTATAAATATTAGGCTCTCTATACAATTATATAGTGTGAGAAAAGTGATTACTAGTTTTTAGGATCATTGTAATATTTCTCCATCTTCATTATTTGTGGTGCAATAAAATCTCATAATTCATTTGCTATATTTTCTTCTCTTCTTTTATTTTTTTTGCTTGTGATCATATACTTCATATTTTGCCATATAACTTCAACATCTCAATCCGGCCGGTGGTTGGTTTCATATCAAGTGATATCGAGCGATACCTAAACCTTGAATTCTCAACAATTGATATCAGAGATTCTAGGCATAATTAACATAACATTAAAAAAAAAAAAGTCAGTGAACCGTGCCTTAGCATCCGTCTATTCTACCTACTTAAACATGAATTGCTCTCATATGTTAATCCAATTGCATAAGCTTGAGACTAGTACTGCTAGTAGGGCAGATCAAAATTTTGACAGATGATTTTTCTCAAGATTGTCAATCTTTTGACACTATTACATCTCAATTTAAGTAACGTATAACATAACTTTTCACGTTGTATAAAAAGAGATCGTTAAAGGGATTTTGATAGGATTACCTCAATAATATAAACCAAATTTTGATAACAAAAAACTCCCTTTAATTGCAATTGAAATTTCTTGCTGAGACCATAACATTCCATTAAGAAATTGAAACATTCAATGTTGACAATATTCAGAAAAAAATTGTTTGAAGTTTGAAGTTTCTTCAATCAAAACGTTATTTTAACTATTTAATTGTATTTTATATACCGTACACATGAGTTTTATTTATTTGGAACTACGCAAAAATAGTCCAACATTTCCGCTAAAGTAGGAAAATATAACCCAATTAGGCATCGCCAGACAAGTGTACACATCTATATATAGAAAATTAGATGTTTTTTACTTGTACTTTCAGCAGGGAAAATATTGAAATCAAAGAATCCTATACGAATCAAAAAAGTGTATAGTTAGAAAATTACGGCGGTTGGGTTAAATCACATTTTTGTTCGGAACTAAGATCAAAATGAGGTTAATATTGTATTTAGATTTGCTACTTTGCTGTTTTTGCAGTATCAGATGACAGATCTCAAGTTTACTCGACTCAAATCAATAAAATTGTCAGTCAATGTTCCTAATCAAGTTCATTTTACTTTGTTGTTTTCATAGTTTCATTTATGTAATTGAATGAAAAACTAATCTTGAACTTTTGAGTCAGGTTTTCAATTTCATTTATACTATAATTATATAGAGATGAAAATGTATATATCACTAATATGTTGAAACAGAATAATTCATCGAGAAACTAAAATATATAGACAAATTTGATATTGATATTTTTCTTAAATTCATTTTTAATCACATTTTATGGACCTACAAATTTTATCAAAATATACTGAAAATATGATTTTTAGTCACACCAAATTGGGGCATAATCTCATTGATCCATGTAGAATATATATGGACTCGCCAAATTTGGAACAACCAAAAAACTTGTGGAATTTATACCCACCCCTACTTTTTAACTTATCAATTCAAAAATAAAGTATAAGATTTTTTTACGCAAAAATCATGTGTATCTCACCCCGCCCACCCCCACCAAGATATATATTGGATGATTTTCGGGAACTTGACTACTCAAGTCTGGCACGATCTACTTGTACATGTTGATGATTAATGACAAAATCTGTATCGAATTTGAATGGATTAGTCTCGAACTAGGTTAATTGGCCAATGTTTAGATCCTTAGTTGGCCAATAACTGATCTGTTAGATGCTAATAAATCCATGAAACTTGAAATTATCTCTCAAAAGTGTAAGTAGAAATTTGGTATAGATTTTTAAAATTTAATTTTTTAACAAATTCATTTTTAATCATACATTTTTTAATAAAATAATTTTGTACGTAAACTCATAATTTTTCCTATTTTTTAATCATATATTCTTTAAATAATTCACTTGGATAAAATTTATTCTTAAAAAATCTGTATTAAACAAACCCTGAGGATAAAAGTAAAATTGGTCAAAATTTGAAGGACGAAAGAATAAATGGAGGTTGCTAAAGAAACTGGAGAGGATAATTGTACTTCCACCACAATTTTTATTAGTCACACCATATTTTAATTTCAATTAAGCTCTTTAATCTTTGTTCGTTGTTCAATTATTTTCTTAATTTTTTTCGTCGAATCCTTATCTTCAACCTTCCATTAATTAGTACATCTCATTCTTGATGATGATTTATGTCAAAATATTTTGTTCATATATTTTGAAATGATGGAAAAATATATTTTCGTACATTTTTTTTAAAAAAATAAGATGGATTATACGCTATTTTAATGTACTTTTTGGACATAAACTATTGTCAAATACAAAATGTGTTAATTAATGAAAAGTTTGAGGATAAAAATATAACTGTTACAATGAGTAAAAATTAAAAATATGTTGCAATAAATAAAACTTTTGATTTGAACATAATTTATTCAAATGATTGAAAGGAGATGGCAAGGAAGATGGGAACTGCGAGGAAGAAAACAAGAAATATGTTCAATCAATCCGAAGCCCGGGAATTTGAGACTTGTTGACTCACTACCCCTACTCCTATCCCTACCCCTATACTTACCACCCATACTTTGAGCCATCTCTCCTCTTTTTTTTTTTTTTTTTTGATATCCAGGTATCCCAGCTTACACCAGATTATATCCTGGACCGCCCATCACCGGTGTCTCAACTCTGGGCGGAGGTAAATCGCGGGTTATGCCCAATCAAGCCAGTGTCCATGCAAGCTTTATACTCCTGGCCCCAAGGGAGCCCTCCTACAACCGATTTTTACATCACCAAGCTGCTCCACTTTGAGCCATCTCTCCTCTTTGTATGATTCTATGTAGAGCTACCTCCACCGATTCAATCATTGTCAATGTTTTAAATAGCGTAAAATGTGATTAGATGTGAAGGTTAACTTTCACACTTTACAAGTCTGAACTAGTTTAGGTGAGACTCGGGCGTAAAAAAAATGTTTACTTACTTTTAATATTATTTTATATTTTTTGATCATTTTAAAATTATTTAATAATTAAAATAATACATTCCAAATATCTAATTTTTTTTAAAAAAAAATACTATATTAACTTAATAATCACTATGGTTAGTCGATTGTATACTTTTTAAATTTTCAAAATGTAAAAACTAAGTATATTTCTTAATTTCAAATTTTGACGTGTTTTAATCTTTACCTAATGCATTATTTTAGTTCAAAAGCATCTATAAAATTATGTGAGTTGAATAGTAACTAAACAACTTAGCCTTCATTTGTTAAAATAGTACCATTTGGATCAAGTTGAATATCATCCATTCACTTCTTATCAACTGAAATCACTTAACACACGTTCTATAATTTAGTTGAAGTGACACCAAGATTTTCAATTGATAACCATTTCAATGATAAATGAATGTCCCTATCATATGACAGTAACTAAAGAGAATTTTAGAACAACAAAAATAAACGAAAAAAGAGAGATAAAAATCAGTGAAGAGTGTCTTAATCTCCACACATTCTACCTACTTAAACATGAATTGCTCCTCATCTGTGAATCCAATTCCATAAGCTTGAGCCTACTTGTAATACGAGTAGGATCTATAAAAAAATTGACAGATAATTGATTGTACAACTTTTTGACAATTCATCATTTGACTTTTCTTAAGACTGTCAATCTTTCGACACTGTTATATCTCAATTTAACTAACATATTACAGAACTTTCTATATCGTATAAAAGGAGACCGTTAAAGGAATATAAACCAAATTTCGATAAACAAAAAAACTCCCTTTAATTGCATATGAAATTTCTTGCTGAGACCATAACTATGGATTCCATTCAGAAATTTAAAGATTCAACAATATTCAGAAAATAATTGTTTTTTCTTCAATCAAGACGTTATTTTAGCTATTTAATTGTATTTTAAAGTAGAAAATATAACCCAATCAAGAATTGTGAGACAAGTGTATGCGTTTATATATAGACAACCACGTGTTTTTAACTTTTACAAGGAAAATAGTTTAATAAAAAAAATCCTATACGTATCAAAGAAATGAATTGTTAGGTAAACCACATTTTTGTTCGGAACTGAAATCAAAATAAAGTTAATATTGTATTTAGGTTTGTTACTTTATTGTTTTTTACTTTTTATAATACCAAATGACACGTTTCAAGTTTATTCGACACAGAGTAATAATCTTTGTTCATTATAGCAATTGTTTTATTAATTTTTTTTCCATCAAATTCTTAATGGTGATTTATGATAAAATATTTTGTTTCTATACTTCGAATTTAAGGATACTTGTTGACTCCCTACCCCTGCCCTACCTACCACCCATACTAGCCATCTCTCCTCTTTGTATGATTCTATATAGAGCCTCCTCCGCTGAACTGCTGCCTCTTATTTTTAAAGGTGATTTCTTAAATTTTTCATTCCTCGTCAATGTTTTAAATAGCGTAAAATATGACTAAATATGGAGGTTAACCTTCATACTGTACAAATCTAGGCTAGTTTAGATGAGACCGAGACGTAAAAAAAGGTTACTTATTTTTAATATTATTTTATATTTTAATCATTCTACAAATTATTTAATAATTAAAATAATACCTACCAAATGTCTAAAATTGAAAAGCACTATATTTACTTAATAATTACTATAATTAGTCAATTACATAATTTTTAAATTTTCAAAATGTAAAAACTACACTATATTTCTTAATTTCAATTTTTGACGTGTTTTAATCTTTACCTAATGCATTATTTTAGTTCGAAAGCACCTATAAAATTATTTGACTTGAACAGTAACTAAACAACTTAGCCTTCATTTGTTTAATTTGTAAGTGATTTATAAAGATTAATAGTACTGGATTCTATAAAATGTGTGAATAATAACTGGGTACAAATTATGGTGTCTCGTAAAAATTGTTATTTGACTTGACTGAATTTATAAACATTTTATAGATTGGCTGCTAAAAACAAATTGCACTTGAATGAATTTTTCTAAATTGATTGCTAAAACCAAATTGTATAGAATCGTATATGTAGGAATAGTACCATTTGGATCAAGTTCGGATAACATCCATTCACTTCTTATCAACTGAAACCACTTAAAAACACGTTCCATAATTTGGTTGAACAGACACCAAGATTTTTAATTGATAGTCATTTCAATGATACATGAATGTCCCCACTATATGACCGTAACTAAAGAGCATTTTAGAACAACAAAAGTATGCGTAAAAAAATAAAAAATCAGTGAGCCGTGTCTTAATCTCTACATATTCTACCTACTTAAACATGAATTGCTCCTCATCTGTGAATCCAATTATGTAAGCTTGAGCCTACTTGTAATACGAGTAGGATCTATAAAAAATTTGACAAATAATTGATTGTACAACTTTTTGACAATTCATCATTTAATTTTTCTTAAAACTGTCAATCTCTCGACACTGTTATATCTCAATTTAAATAACATATAACAGAACTTTTTATATCATATAAAAGGAGTTCGTTAAAAGGAATTTTAATAGGATTACCTCTATAATATAAACCAAAATTTGATAACAAAAAACTAGGAGCCTGTTTGGTACAGATTCTCATTTTCTACAGTAAATCAATTCTCATTTTCAACCACACATTCTTCAATAAAATAATATTTTTCATTACATCAATATTTTTTTCTTCTTTTTCAACCACACATTTCTCATCATATCACTATTCAAAAATCAATTCTTCCCCTAAAAATCTTTACCAAACACACTCTAGACATGTCAAGATGGGCGGGTCGCCCAGGCCCACCGGGAGGTGAACCGGCCTGCGATTCGGCCCACAAACCGTGTGGACCGAATCGTGGGCCGCTCGCACCTTGAATCGGTCCGGGCCTGTTCAAGGTGCAACCGCTGGCCCGGTTGAAAAAAAAAATAAAAATAAAACAAAAACTTGCGCCTCTGAAATTTTTTTTTTTTTGTTTTTTGTTAACGGTAAAAAAAAACTTTGGTATAAATTGTGGTATTGTGAAGTGAAAAAATTCTAAACTCTCACAATCTACAACTACAAGCTTGAAAATTTGAAATCTCTATTTTCTCGTTCTCTCTTAATATTTTCAACAAGTATTTTTCATATTTAGTATTTTGTGCTTTATTTTCATCTTATTGACTTATTATTTCAAAATTTATTTTTGAAAATTTATGGATTCTCACGATTTTTCTTCAAGAAATGTTAATTTACATGATAATTGTTTTCCAATAAATTTGGAAGATGATAATGTTCCAAATATTGGATCTTCTCAACAGCGAAAAAATAAAAAGCACACATCTGATGTTTGGGAAATCTTTATAGTGGATGAACCAAATAAAAGAGCAATATGCACTATTTGCAGAAAGAGTTATGCATGGGTTAAAGGTCAAGGCACGGGGCACATTGCGAAAATACAAAGATAAACACATGAATGAAAGAGGGCATTTGGATACTAAACAAGCTCAAATTACTTCTTTTACTAATACTAGTGGAACAGTTACTTTTTCTAATTTTTGTTATTCGCAGGATCGAATGAGAGTAAGAATGTCTGAATTTTTTACAGCAAGCGAGATGCCTTTTACTTTCGCAGAAGATCGATACTTTGAGGAGTTTATGCAAAAGTATGTTCAACCCGCTTATCGGTCTGTAAGTAGAAATACTGCTCGCTCAGATATCTTGAAATTATTTCATACAATGACTGAACATTTGAAAACTGAATTTAACAATTTTGATGGAGTTATGTGTTTTACATCTGATTGTTGGTCTGGACGTAATCACAATGGTTATGGAAGTTTCACTGCACATTTTATTGATAATAATTGGTTACTTCACAAAAGAATTATTGTTTTTCGCTTACTTGAATATCCAATAATGGAATAAATTTGTGTGAGAATTTATTACAGGTTTTTAATGAATTTAATGTATTGAGCAAATTATTTAGCATTAGTTTTGATAATGCTAGTGCAAATACTGAATGCAATGAACTTTTGAAAAGGACTCTTAATTCCTCGTTTGACTTTAAATTATTTCATATGAGGTGTGTTTGTCATATATATAATTTAGTAGTGTAAAATGGTTTAAAATTAATAACACCACAAATACATAAAATTAGAGAAACTATTAACTACATTTCTTGTTCAGATTCTAGACAACAAAAATTTGGAAAAATTTGTAAAAATCTTGGATTGAGGAGAAGAAAATTTATTGATGATATTCCAAATAGGTGGAATTCAACTTTTCTTACGTTAAAATCGTGTGTTGGTTATACAGATGCTATTAATACTTTCGTTAATTCAAAGCAACATCAATTTCACATAGGTGATTATGATTGGAACATTGCATTTAAAGTCATGAATTATTTGAAATCATTCTATAAGGCAACAAAAACTAGTTTCGAAGTTTATTATCCAACAAGTAATCTTGTGCTCGCTCAATTTGTAGAAATTGCTAATCAATTTTCAAGTCATAAAGACGATCCATTTTTCTATGATATTATTTGTACAATGGAGGACAAGTTTCAAAAATATTACGAAAATATGCCAATGATTTTTCCAATTGCAGCTGTAATGGATCCTCGTATAAAATTTTTTGGAGTTCAGTGTGCTATGGACCAACTTTCTGAAACTTTATCTTTCAATATAAATATTACAAGCCGTGAAATAGAATGCTTTATTAATGAAATGTACAATAGTTATGCTATGGAATATGGTAATAATGAAAATATTCCTTCTACTACGAGTTCTGCTACAAATTCTTTCTTTTCTTTAATAGCCAAGAAACGCAATGTGTCTTTTACTTCATCTACTAGTTCATTTTCAAATGACAATGTTACACCAGCTGAATTAGAAAGATATTATCAATTTGATCACTACAGTTTAATTCCACAAGACGAGGTTGACAATTTAGATGTTTTACAATGGTGGAAGGTAAATGAACGGTCATATCCAATATTATCAAAAATGGCCCGAAATCTACTAACAGTTCTAGTCTCAACAGTGGCATAGGAGTCTGCTTTTATTGCAGGTAACAGAGTGTTAGATGAAAGAAGATCAAGACTTAAAGAAGATATTTTAGAAGTTCTCATCTACGTGAAAGACTGGTTATTTGCTGATAGAAGAATACAAGATAAAGTTGCTGACGATATTGCTCAAGATTTTAAAAATCTTGCCGTAAATGAATAAAATCTGATTTGTAATGACGAAATTATAGTTAAGTAGGTGTCAACTTAGTTGTGATGTACTTTAACTATAAGTTTATAAATAGTTCAAAACTGTGTAATTTGTCAAGTTAGGCAAAATATAGTTCGAACAATTGTAAGTTTTTATGTTATTTATTTATTGATGTAAAATTTATCGAAAAATAAATCAATGTAAAATTTATTTTTACGTAACTTTTATCGATTTTCACTATAATTCTTTTTACCGTTTATTTTTTGGAAAAAAAATCGTGCGGCCGGGCCGACGGGCCCATGCGGGCCTGCGGTCCGGGCAGCGATCCGGGCCGGGTCAAACCTCTCCCGACCCAGTTCGGGCCGGACCGGCCCAGGAAGCCCGCTTGGGCCGATTTATTTTTAGCCCGGTCCGAGACGGGGCTTCTCCCCTTGCGGTCCGGCCGGCCCGGACCGCCCGTTTTTACACCCCTACAAAAAACTCCCTTTAATTGCAAATAAAATTTCTTGCTGAGACCATAACTATGGATTCCATTCAGAAATTGAAACATTCAATGTTGACAATATTCAGAAAATAAGGGGTTGTACTCTTTGTGTTTTGAGTTTTGATTGAGTTTTGTATTTTGAGTGTCCATTTTGAAATTGTTGAAAATATGTTCTTTTTGGTATTTTGAAAACACTCAAAATCGCGTTTTGAAAATTTTGATTTGATTATAACTGAAAAAAAATTTGTCGTTCTGTGTTTTTTTTGTAAATTTTTAACTTGTTTTGAAAAATGCGTTTAAAATAGGAAAAAGAACGCGTTTTTACTGTTTTAAAAAATCGAAAACAAAAAATAATTTGAAAATGGTAAAGAGAATATACCCTAATTGTTTAAGTTTGAAGTTTCTTCAATCAAGATGTACAGATGAGTTTTATCTATTTTGATACTAGGAGCCGAAATAGTCTTGCATTTGCTAAAGTAGGAAAGTGTAATCCAATCAGGCATTGAGATACAAGAGTACGTGTCTATATATATACAACCACATATTTTTACTTGTACGGGGAAAATAATTTAATCAAAGAATCCTACACATATCAAAGAAATGATTAGTTAGAGAACTCTGTACCACATTTTTGTTCGGAACTGAGATCAAAAATAAAGTTAATATTGCATTTAGGTTCGTTACTTGCTGTTTTAATAATATCAAATGACGCGTCTCTAATTTATTCAACTCAAATGAATAATCTTTGTTTATTGTAGTAGTTTTTTTAATTTTTCCTGTCGAATTCTTATCTGTAACTTTCTATTAATTAGTACATCTCATTCTTAATGGTTATGTCAAAAATGAGGGAAAAAAATTTCGTACTTTTTAATTAATTTATTTGTTTAAAAAAACATGAAAAATAAGTTGTTATCCATTATTTATTAGGCTTTTTGTACATAAACTATTATTAAATACAAAATATGTGTAACTAATGAAAAGTTTGAAAATAAGAATATCATGAAAAATCGTTAATGGCATAACATAATTAAAATGTTGGAACAATAAATAATTTTTTGATATAAATATAACAACCATGCTTCACTTACATGATTATTTTCACAGGTCACTTACAGAGCACTCACACATGTTTGTCTGTGCATAAATTGTTTTTTAATACGTGGTGGGGCCCACCTATCTGATATTTCTAGTGAAAAGAATCCTTGTACGTGGCGATTAATTCTAAATATAATTATCCAAAAGGAGATAGCCAGGAAGATGGGGACAGTGGAGGAAGAAAACAAGAAATATGTTCAATCAATCATTCTCCATAGGCACCCCTGAAATTTAAGGAGATTTTGATGACTCACTACCCCTATCCCTACCCCTACCCCTACCCACCCCCATATATTCTAGAGCCATCTCTCCTCTGTGTATGTTTATACATAGAGCCACCTCCGTCAAGCCGCTGCATCTCATTTCTAAAGTTGATTTCTCAAATTCTTCATTCCTTGTCAATATTCTAAAATGTGTAAATTATCATTAGGTGTGCAAGTCATGGTTCAAATTTTACAAGCCTAGGCAAACTTAAACGAGACTAGGCGTAAAAAAAAACGTTTACTTATTTTTACTATTATTTTATATTTTTAAGCATTTTAAAAATAATTTAATAATTAAAATAATACCTACCGAACATTTAAAATTAAGAAATATTATATGTACTTAATAATTACTATAATTAGTTAATTATACAATTTTTCAAATTTTTGAAATGCAAAAAGTAGAATATTTCTCAGAGTTTTAATTTTCAACAAGTTTTAATCTTTTACCTAATGCATTATTTTAGTTCAAAAGCACCTATGAAAATTATTTGAGTTGAACAGTAACTACAAAGCTTAGCCTACATTTGTCAGATTTATAAGTGCTGTAAAAAGATTAATAGTATTGGATCCTATAAAACGTGTGGATAAGAACTCAATAAAAACTATGAATTTTTGGCTAAAATTACTATTTAACTCGATTGAATTTATAAATGTTATATAAATTGGTTGCTAAAAAACGTTGTACTTGACTGAATGTTTTATAAATTGATTGTTGAAAACAAACGGGTTTTTCTACTTGTACATTAAAATTGTACATAAGGGGTTACATAATATGATGTGGATGAAAAAGTAGAATATATTTTAAACTAACAAATTGTAGAGTTCCATATGGTGTTATGTTACCCATTATATAACCCACGATGTGCATATAGCAAGATCCAAAACAAATTTTATAGAATCGTACATGCAGGAATAGTGTATTATTATGATCAAGTTGGAATATCATCCATTCACTTCTTATCTACTGAAACCACTTAAAACATGTTCTGTAATTTAGTTGAAGTGACACCAAAAATTTTAATTGATAATCATTTCATTGATAAATGAATGTCCCTATTATATGATCGTAACTAAAGAGCATTTTAGAACACCAAAAATATAGTGAACCGTGCCGTAGTTTCTGCATATTCTACCTAATTAAACATGAATCGCTCATCATCTGTGAATTCAATTGCATAAGCTTGAGCGTACTTGTACTACTGGTAGGGTTGATAAAAACTTTGACAAATAATTGATTGTACGACTTTTTGACCATTCTTCATTTGATTTTCCTTAAAATTATCAATCTTTCGACATTATTATATCTCAATTTAAGTAACGTATAACATAACTTTTTATATCATGTAAAAGGAGATAGTTAAAGGAAATTTGATTGGATTACCTCCAGGATATAAAGCAAATTCGGATTCAAATAAAATTGCTTGCGTGAGACCATATCCATGGATTCCATTAGTTTCAAGTTTCTTCGAGACGTTATTCTAACTATTTAATTTAATTTTAAATATCGTATAATAAAATTTTATTTATTTGAAACGAGGAGCAATAATAATCCAACATTTTGGTTAAAGTAGTAAAATATAATCCAACCAAGCATCTTCAAACAAGTGTACGTGTCTATATATAGACAACCACATGTTTTTTATTTCAGTGGGGAAAATATTGTAATCAAAGAATCCCATGTGTATCAAACAAGTGTATAGTTATGATAGGCTTCAACTTGTAATTGACTATTCCGTAGAAAAATTAAAGTAATGGAGTTATAATTAAATTCAAAGTGTCAATAGGTTGGTGGTATAGATCTTGAAGGAGTTAAAGAGCTCAAAGATGTCTAAGAAGATCACATATGATTAATGTGATGCAATTAGCAATCAAATCAATGTCAAAACGCCGCACAAGTCATGCTCCAAATTCTCAGTTACAAGTTGCGACAATTTTTTCACATAAAAAGTATTCGAATTTGAAAAATGCTACTCCTTGAAGAATTGTATCCCTTTGCGTTAACTTTTCAAAACACTTTGAATCGCTTCAATTTGATATTAGGAGAAAAGAATATGATAAAAATACCGACGGTTGCTCGGACAGAGCTCACTGGCGGCCCTCAAACGCTTGAACGCCCAAAATAGAACTTTGGCCGCTAGTTAGGCGCTAGCATGATGCTCAAGCGGTCTTATTACGTGCCTAAACCTATATTATAATTTTTAGCGTTTTTACATTCCCAAACAACTTCAACCATTGCGTATTATATATACCCAAGCCATAATTCATACCAAACCATCTCTGTGCTATTATTGCGTATTATATATACACAAGCCATAATTCATACCAAACCATCTCTGTGCTATTAGTTGAGCCTTTATTCATTCAAGGGAACAAACATAAATTCCTATAATCTATTGATTCTGCCATAAGATCAAACCCCAAAAACTCTTACATTCACCTATAGGCTTTCAGAGTGCTGAAGTTGGAAAAGAGAAGTCAGGAGTTCTAGCGCTTCAGAACAAATTAGTTCTTGGTGATCCACGCGAAAGGAAAAGTAGCCTAGAGTTGCTGGGAAGTGGGGGTCATCAAAGAGTTCTTCAGTTGAATTGTCAGAGTTAGCTAATGTTTAGCAATATCTTGATCAATTGTGAATTAAATCTTCTAGTGAATTTTTGGCAATTTTGTTACAAGTTTTTGATCCTGAGAAGTGATTTTCCTTTGTCATCATATCTGGTGTTAGTTATTTTATTGTTTTGATCTGAATATTTATGATTGTTCAAACTTAGGGGTTAATATTAATTATCCTTAATAATCAACTAGAGACAATAAAAGTGACTTGTTGCTTGGTATTGTGTTAACTCCACATATTTGGGTTAATATTTTCTAAAAAGTGTATCTGATCTTAATTATGATTTGTGACCCAATTTTAATCTAGATGAGTCTATAGTTATGATTTGTGAGCCAATTTTTATCTAGATCAGTCTATCACATTCTGATGAAGTATCTGAAGATGATGTGGATATAATTTTTGAAGTCATAGCACTTTCATTTAATATTTTTGAAGAAGTAATTTTGTAATCAAGTACTAGTAAAGATATTGAACGGTGAATAAAGTTTTTATTAACTTTGTTTATAACTTATTTTGAGTACTTGATATAAGTTATTATATGTATTATCTGTATTGCACATATTAAACTCTTGTAAGTGAGTTTTGACCTCATGTGTGAAATTTAATATGGCAATCATTTGTGTAGTGGGGAGTATTGTATTTCAAAAGAGTTGAATTGTTGTGATACAAAAGAGTTGAATTGTTGTGATACATTTTATATTTTCTTCCTATCATTTTTTACTCGAGCAATTAAGTCTGCTGTGTATCTTAAAACTTGATTTTCTATAGTCATCTGACTTTAGAGTCATAAGTCTAAAATTCGTTACAAAGATCATTAAATATACTTAATGAAAATAAGTTTGCGCGCGCACACACACACACATATGTATATGTTCTTAGGGGGAGAAATAAAAGTTATACAAAGAAAAATCAAATATGAGCTTTTTATTTAAAATGTTCTAGTACACTGGGTTTGACTTTATACTTTATGGAATATATTCATTCACTTTGCATGTCATTTCTCACTGATTTAAAATTTTGGAACTTGCTTACAGGAGTCACGCATGTGTAGCTTATACAATTTAATCCATAGAAATAAAATAAGTTAGGTGGAAAAAGTTGACTATTTATAAATTATGCTTGTATAAGTAAGTAAATAACTGTTCATGATCTTATTTTTAAAAATTCATGAAAAATAGTTGTCTCAAAAGAAAATTTTTATTCTCTCATCGCATATGTTGAATAATTTTGCATAATTTGTCCATGTGAATTTTTTTCTCATTTCTCTCAGTGTTATTCATGAGTATATATCGACGGTCTTCCCTTATTTTTTGTAATAAAAAGGGGGACAAATTAATATTTATTTCAGAAAGTTGATTAGTATTTGATTAGGGGGTAGTTGATTTGTTTTTGATTGATTGTTTTCTCATTATTTTGGGTTGCTAGTTCAGCTATATATCTCATCTTGTCATGTTTAAATTCTAAGTTATTTGATTATGTAGTAGTACATGCATTGGTGTTATACATATTTTTCTTGAGTTATGTATCTGACTTAGGTATATGCCTTATTATAAAAGTTTCCTCTTACTTTTAATGTGGTATTGTTGCTTCCATGTATTTCTGAAAATATGTATGACAAGATTTGAGTTACGGTCTGGGAATTGAGTATTTATATTTTTATGAAGTTATTTTTTTATTTTAACTCTAAAATGAACGATTTTGTCACGGAATGTTAAATGGGGAGTTTGCTAGGTCTCTATTTATAATTGGCTATTCATTAGACAAAACTAAAGTAATGAAGTTGTAACTAAAGTCAAAGAGTAGATGTCTAGGAAGAACATATATGAACATTGTGATGCAATTAGAAGTCAATGGAGTGCCAAAGTGTCTGACAAGTGATTCAAATTTAAAAAATTATATTTCTAAAAGAATTATATCCTTTTTAGTTAGCTTTCCAAAGCACATTAAATCACCTTAATTCGATATCGAGAGAGAAGAATATGATAAAAATACTGACAACTACTTAGACAGAGCTCGCTGGCCACCCACTAGATGCTCAAACGCCCAAAATAGAACCTTGGCCACTGGTTCGGTGCTAATCTGGTGTTCAAGCGGCCATGTTACGTGCCCAAATAATATATCACAATTTTTAGCCTTTTTACAATCCCTAACATTTCATATTGTATATACGCAAGCTATAATTTGTCTCAAACCATCTTTAAAAAGTTAAAAATGAATTAATTGACAACAACAGCACTACTTAAATGATTGTAACTACGAGTATTTAAAAAGTTAAAAATGAATTAATTGAACACAAGAAGTATAGAAAAGGCATGCGAGTTGCAAGTGACCGCACCCCTAGGTCAGTGTCAAGTTCGGACTTTATATGAGGCATAAAATGTGGTTGCCTCAGCCAACACATATTACGAAAAATATTGAAATTAAGTGGATGGTAATTGATCCTACAAAATATGTAGTTTCATCTGTTTAAATTATAATTTAAATTTTGTCAAACATGCATTAACTTTTTAGCAGAAAAGCCAGAGGCTAAGCACGACCCATGTCGAGTCTAGACTGGATTGCAGACCTAGAAAAAAGACACATATTGGATGATTTTCGTGCACTTGACTACTCAAGTTTGGCATGATCTACTTGTACATGTTGATATATTAATGACAAGATCTTTATCGAATTTGAATTGATCTGTCTCGAACTTGGTTCACTTGCCCATGTTAATATATATATATATATATATATATATATATATATATATATATATATATATATAACTAATTTGTTAGATTCTAATAATTCCAAGCACTACAACAAAAATGGCATTTTGCAACATGCAAAAGGCAACATTCATCAATTGTATGTTGCTAAAAGGGGTCTGTGGCAACATTCAGCAAGTGTATGTTGCTATTGATTAACAAAATTGAGTTTTGGCAACATTTTTTTAATGAATGTTGCCATTACATCCTTTTGCAACGTTCGCAGAGGTTTTAGCAAAGTCCAATGTGCGTTGCCGTAGAGTAATTTTAGCAACGTGCAATGAACGTTGCCATAAGTGTGAACTCTACGACGACATTGTAATCCGCAACATGCACCCGAACGCTGTTAAAAGTCTATGGCAACGTTTTTCGCGCGTTGCCGTAGGCAGTTTTTAGTGTAGTGAATAGACTTGAAATTACCTCTCAAAAGTAATTCCCTGTGTTAGATGACGAAATGACTAACTTCAGCAATAATTCACTAATTCTTGATTTCTTGCTTTTGGCAAAGGCAAAATCCCAGAATTCAGTTTTCTGGCGTGTCTTCATTTCATAAGAGCACCAAACGATAGGGAAAAAAAAGATGATTATCACCTTCTATGAAATTATTTGAGTTGAAGAGTAACTAAACAGCTTTTCCTTCGTTTGTCAAATTTTTAAGTGATCATCTGAAATGTGTGGATAATAATTGAGTAGAAATTATGAATGTCACTTTAAAATTACTATTTGACTTGCTAAAATTAAATTGTAAAAAAATCGGGACCATTCTTCTTGTACATCAAAGTGTACATAAGGGTGTCCATAATGGACACCCGGCACCTTCCTATTGGAGGGTGTCCATTATGAACACCCTTATGTACACTTTGATGTACATCTATCATTTTCCAAAAAATCGTATATATAATCGTACATGCAGGAATAGTGTACTATTTTTATCAAGTTGAAATATCATCCAAACACGTCATATCAACTGAAACCAATTAAGAAACGCGCGTCTACTTATGCATTCTATATATTCCACATTTCTTGAGAAGTTTCAGCAGTTTGAGTTTGAAGAAGAAAAGATGTCTATGGTTGTGAGAATTTTGTCATTGGGATGGGTTATGATGATGATTATGAGTATCACAAATGTGGCAGATGCTGATATTTCTTCGAATTTGTTGGAAAATATCGATGAGATAAATAAAGAGGGTCCTTACTTGGCCACTTGGGTATTGTAGTGCCCAAGTTGAAGCTTCTTCTCCAATTTTCAAATTTTCTTCCTCATGCTACGATTCCCCACTTGGATTATGCAGGTTAGACAATTATTTACTTCAAATTTAATTTACTGCTTACTTTGATTATGTGGAAGATGAATTATCGTTTTTGTTTTTGTTGTTGATCTTCTTAAAATATGTTGTCAGGAGACAAGAAGAAAATAGCATAATCTCCAGTTATATTCCAAAATCTTATTCTTATTTTCTTCATTATGCTTGTAAACAGGAAGAAGGTTTCGAGTTGGAACCTTGGAAAATCGAAAAGTCATTGCTGTCGTGACCGGAAACAGCATGGTATGTTCATTTTCATAATGAAAATACAATGATTTATTTATTCTTTTCCATTTTTAGAGGTAACAACATAATTAATTTAAACTATTACTTTGCAGCTTAACTCAGGATTAGCGACACAGTTGCTGCTAAATTTGTTCAAGATTGAAGGAGTACTTCACTATGGAGTAGCAGGAAATGCAAATCCTGAAATCCAAATAGGAGATGTTACAATCCCTCACTATTGGGCTCATACTGGCCACTGGAATTGGCAGGTAACCATAAATATATCCACAATAATCTCTTTACATGAACTTTACCATTCAGTAACAAGTAAAACCCATCGATTTAGGTGTTACGAAAACTGTCAAAAAAAGCTGGAAAAACTCAGATCATTTTCGCATGCGGTGAATTATTTTCCCATTAAATGACATCTATTAAACCCTTGCACATTTTTATGATCAGAGGTTTGGAGATGGACCTGATGATGAACTTGCATTTGAATCCAATGGAGACTACACAAGAAAGTACGGTTATCTTAATTTCGCCGAATATGAAGTTGGAGTATTAAATGGGAAAGATTCAGACAACCTTCTCAACAACGTGTGGTATCAGCCGGAAGAGATATATGCCACTGATAGAGAACCTGAGAATAGACAGCATATCTTTTGGGTTCCTATTAACAAACACTACTATTCACTTGCAAAGAAACTTGAGGTTAATTTTCTACTATCTTGTCTAAATCATTTGATCACCAAAGTTTATTTACTACCACGAAATTTACTTAAAAAACTTACACAAATATGCTTAGCCCAGAAGATCGACACATTTGTTTACTTAAATTTATTTTTTTAATTATTCCTTGCCTGTACAGGATATTGTCCTCGAAAGGTGTGCCAATTCTACTATGTGTTTACCTCAAACTCCAAAGGTAGTTAGAGTACGAAATGGGGTGAGTAGCATGTGTTGGTAGACAATGCTGCCTATCGAGATTTCTTGCATTCTAAGTTCAGGGCAACTCCGATCGACATGGAAAGTGCTGCAGTAGCCCTTGTACGTCGCCAACAAATTACGCCTTTTATAGTAATTAAGGCAATTTCCGATTTAGCTAGTGGTAGTTCTTCTATTGAAAGTTCTACCTTCTCTTCACTAGCCACTCAAAATGCAATCAAGGTTGCGCGTAAGTTCATCGCTTTGTCATCGGAGGAAATGCTCACCCTTGACGTGGCTCAGTAAAGTTTGTCAGCTACTGGTTTATGTATGTTCTAGTATTGTCAATTGATAAAACTCGACTCGACTCAATAAGGTTGTTAGTCAATGTTGTATGCACTTATATTCGTATATGTACTCCGTTGTTCTCGTCAACTTTGTTATTTAATAAAACTTAGTCGAGGTATTCGACCAGATTAATAATGTTGTTGGCATTTTGATTGACTTATATTTTCTATCTTTGAATGAATGTTGATAGAGAACACACGTGTTGCATTTGTCTTTAATTTGAATTTTTCTTTTCAAGATTAATGAAGTATAGATTAAATCCAAATGGCACCTGGACTGCGTATTTGGTAGATAGCTGGAATGAGTTGAGGAAATATAAATGTCAAATAATTAAAGGAATAAAGAATTGCAATATTTTACCTATTTATTTTTTTTAATGACCAAAGTAATTGATCTCTTGTCATTTAACAGTTTGGATGACTTAGAAGCAACAAGTCTCAAGGTTGGACAGAAATAAGAAAGGAAAAAGCAATTTAATGCGACAAAACGCATGAAAAACTCTTTTTAGAAAAGTATTATGATAAATCGTCGCATAAACTATAAAGAATTATAATTTGTAGAAATTAATAGTTGTTACAAAAGAGAGAATAAAAGAAGTCAATAGACTTGTGTGTATTCAGGAGTGGAGCCAAGATTGAATGATACGGGGGGTAGAAATTTTTAAAATTTAATGTACGAATAAAATTTATATATAACAAAAAAATTTGTAATTTAATGTTACCTATTACAGTTGTACAGAACCTTTTGACAAAGGTTTAAATATTAGGATAAAGGTACTTGGCCAGGGCTTGGCCGACGTGGCCATGGCCAAGTAGCACGGTTCTAAATATTAAACTCTATAACACAATTTTAAACTAAATTTACCAATTTATACAATTCATATCAAGAGCCAATAATTGCATACAGTAAAAATAAGGGATTAGCACTTCATAGAAAATCTAATACTGATTTCATTTCAATTAACTAGTTATCAATCAGATAAAAAAGAATAATGCTACTTGCAGTCACTCACTGTAGCAGTCGCCCTATGTGGCATACACATGTCAAGTGTGTATTTGATGCATCAAATGTGGTAAAAAACTATCACATTAATGCATCAAATAAGTACATACCATGCGCACGTAATGCAGGCGATCATTGAATGGAAATGATCGCAATTAACATTAATCGATAAAAAAAGGCCAGACCATATAGCAGCGCTGCAGTATCTAACATTGAGTTAAGGGATGGATGCTAGAGAATAAATTAAATTACCGGTTTCTTAATTTGCTATATCGATCACGAAAAATGTCACTGGTTCAAAACCCATTTCGAGATTAACCGAAATTCGAACATAAATAAATAATATTGAAATTCACTACTTCCTAAAATACACTTCAATGGCACTAGTATTATATAGAAAAGAAGTGGAAGTCAAAATTAATAAATCAGTAAAATAACCACTTACAGCGCGGACGAATAAACTGCGTCGTTCAGAGAGACGATCGGGAGGAGAGGGAGCGAGGCAAATGGGATACAAAGGGTTTTTGGAATCTGGAAACTGAAGATGGGACAGAAAGGGATTGAGCAGAAAAAGCTTTAAAAGAAACGGATTTGGGTGGAATGCAAACCTTGGGATTGGAATTGGGTTTGCAAGAGAGAAGAACAGCAGTTCTGAAACCTCAAGGCTCAAACCGTGCTGAAGAGAAGACTTCGGCGGACGGCGGTGATCTGAAATTTCGAAGGCTGATTGGCTGAAAGTGAAGGTGAAATGGAAATGCCGTCTCCGTCGCCGAAATGGACCTCAAACCATAAACCGTGAAAATTGAAAAATGAAAAAATATGGGTGAAACCTAGGAATTAATTGGGTTTTCAATTGGGCTACTGCCTACTGGGCTTGAACAGTGGGTTACAACCAATTTACCTATATTTTTAAGGGAAAAATTTACAGCTCAGGTATTACATATTTCAAAATTAAAAATCAGGTCTCAAAGTTTAAAATTACAAAAATCAGGTTTTTCTTGAATTAATTAATTACATTTCAGAATTATTATATTAAATTAAATATTTAACTGTAATATAATAAAATTAACCCACCCCACCCCCTACACCACCCCCATTGCTCCAGCTACTACTCCGATGACCGGCGACTACTCCGGCAGCACTTAATTCCGGCGACTGCTCCGATCCGACGACTTTTTCGAGGTCACAAATCAAAAAATTTGTAGGTCACAGGTTATTTCGAGGTCACAGATTTAAAATTTTATAGGTCACAAATTATTTTGAGGTCACAGATCAAAAAAATTAAGGTCACAGATTCTTTTTTTAAATTACAAATAATCAATTTCAAAGTCACAGATCAATAGTAAGGTCACAGACACCAAAAAGAACCACAATAGCTAGGTCACAATCACCCAAACACCCTTCCCCCATCCCAGTACATCACCACACTTTGTCACAGGTCACAGATCGACCAAATAAATAGTCACATACACTTCGACCCATCCGCCGTACCCGTCTCCCAATCACAGTACACCAACCCTACACGCACAGATCCACCGCCCAATTTCCTCGTCCACCCACCCAAAGTGTTGAAGCTTGCCGCACAAGATGCTGATGTCGTTCGACACAAGAATGTCGTACAGCCGGCGTCGATGTGCGACGTCAAGCCACAAGAAAGATCGCGCTATTGTCGCAGCGCTGCTATGTGAGGGGAGCGCTGCTGTGTGAGGGGAAACGGGAGGAGTGAGGGAAAACGGGAGACGGGAGGAGGAGGGAGGAGAGAGATTAGGTTTGGGAATTTTGGGGTGGGAGTGGGGTATGTGTGGGTATATAAATTAATTTAATTTAAAATATCATTATTAATATTAATTGTTGAAATTAAAACCTGGTTTTTGATTAAAAAACATTTAAACCTGATTTTTAGAAAGTGAAAATTAAACACCTGGTCTAGGCCCACCACTGGATCCGCCCATGTGTGTATTATAATGAAAACCTAAGTCCTATATTTATAGGGAATGGATATGGATACATATGGTAATAATATTTAGGGTTGTATGGATACAATTGTCATTCACCAATGACTTACTATTTACAACAATGCCCCTTGAATGACACATTACAAAATATCTGCCTCGTTAAAACCTTATTTGATAAAAACCAATGGGATAAAAAAATCAAAACGAAGGAAAAAGAGTACAGTTATTTTGGAGTATTAAAGATAAATGCTGCCTCATTAAAATCTTGTTAGAAAAACCCTATGTTCTAAAAAGCTCGCCTAGGCTCGAAGCTTGATGAAAACGCCTCGCTTTGAGGCTAAGCGGTAATTAAGCGGTCAACGACAATGTTGACAGCTTAAAAGCGTTCCTAGACGTGTTGTTGACCGCTTAAAGCCCACCTAGGCAGGCCTAGCCGCCCTATGCGGCTAGGGGCTCTTTCGCCTTGGAGGCCTAATTTCTTCCCATTTTTTAAATATAACCCACAACCCAAACGAGGGATCTAGACTCAGTTGCCCAAAGCAGGGACGGACCCAGAATAATTTTAAGTGGGGGCGAGATAGAAAATAAGCTAAATTGTGAAAAAATAATATATTTTTTTTAGATTTTTTTTTCAGTGGGGGCAGCCGACCCCACTGGGCCCTTCATGGGTCCGCCCCTGGCCCAAAGCCCAAACAAGAATATGGATATAAGTATAACCCACGGCCCAAAGAAGAAATTCTTCTTCAACTTCAAAAAAAACCCATCTCTCATTGCAAGTGATGCTACTAATGTATAATCATGGATTGTAGAGGGTTGTGATGATGAGGGTGAGGAGGAGAATGATATGGTGGATAATGATATATTACAACTTACAAGATGTACAAGAAATGATCAAAATGAAATAAGGGAGCCCGAGAATGATGATTTTGTATTGGATGATATGGAAGACGAATTAGATGAAGAAGATATTGAATTAGAGTATGATAAAGAGTTAGATTAAGTAAATGCAATATTTTATAATTTTAAATGTTTGGTATGTATTATTTTAATAGTTGAATTTTTTTTACAATGATTAAAAATTTAAAATAAAAAACGTTTTTTTACGCCTAAGCTTCGCCTAGGCTCGTGAAGCTTGAAGTTTGGCTTCCACGCCTAGCCACGCTTCACGCTTTTTAGAACAATGGAAAAACCCAGTGGGATAAAACCTAAGCGAAGGAAAAAGAGTACAGCTACTTCGCCTGATGTTGATCACTGAAAACCTAAGCGAAG
Organism: Fraxinus americana; assembly: GCA_035079005.1. Classification (NCBI taxonomy): domain Eukaryota; kingdom Viridiplantae; phylum Streptophyta; class Magnoliopsida; order Lamiales; family Oleaceae; genus Fraxinus; species Fraxinus americana. The sequence continues at coordinate 8,522 of JAVHZT010000142.1, read as the reverse complement.
GAACCAATTTCTTGAATGTAGATGCTGGCAGTACCTTTTTAAAGAATCAGCCACATTGTCACTTGAACGAATTTGTTGAACCTCGATGTCCCCATTCTTTTGAAACTCGTGTGTATGAAAGAATTTTGGAGAAATATGGTTCAACATTTGAGTTGCGCAATACAAACCTCATTTGCGCAATACAAAATTTTGGAGAAATATGTCACCTTTGATCTAACCTCATTTGAGTTGCGCAATACAAACAACATTATCTTCATACAAAATTGTTGGACTATCTTTTGTTGAAATTAATTTCAAAATGATTTGAGAATGTTGCTGTCAATGATTGCTTCACAGATCTCCATGATATAGCCGTTCCTCCACGTGTAAACACGTATCCTGTTTGTGATTTAGTTTTATATGGGTCAGAGAGATAGCCTACATCTGTATATCCCACTAAAGCAGATCCCGACTTTTAAGAATAAAATAATCTCAAATCAATAGTATCCTTTAGATAACGAAAAATATGTTTAACACCATTCAAATGTCTTTGTGTTGGTGTAGAGCTATATCTTGCAAGGAGATTTACAAGAAAAGTTATGTTGGGTCGAATGAAATTTGCAAGATAAGTTAATGCTTCAATTGCACTATGATATGATATTTCAGGACCAAGAATCTTTTCTCCATCTTCAAGTGGACGAAAAGGATCCTTTTAAATATCAAGTGATCGAATAACCATAGGTGATGCCAATGGATGTGCATTATCCATATAAAATCGTTTTAAGACTTTTTCTGTATATGTAGATTGATGAACAATTAATCTTTCTGTAAAATGTTTATCTGCAACCCAAGACAGAATTTGGTTTTTCCCAAATCTTTCATCTCAAGTTCATTTTTCAAATAATATGCAGTTTTGACGAGCCTGCCGAGACCTTTTTTTACGAGCTTAGTTGCCAAGTCGACGAGCCACTCGACTCGATTGCCATCTCTAGATGTAGACAACATGTCATCTTCCTGCAACATTTGAGGATTTATGAGGTCTTGAGCCAAAATGAAATATCAGAATAACATTTTACAAATATAGACAAAGGTTAATTATGTGTTGTGTCAAATACCCACAGGAAACCAAAATAAAAAAGGACAATGCTACAGGTACAGGGGCCATTTTACAGGCCCCTGCCTGGCACCTCACATGGGGGGAAGTGCCTCAATTTTTTTTTTATTCATGGGGGTGGGGTCGGCTACAGTGAGGGGCCGGTGAGGCCCCTGTGAAAATGTCTCCTGTACTTGGGGCATTGTCCAATAAAAAAATAGAATTACAGTTATATTGGTAGTTTCATCCTGCCGAGCCGACCACGCCCTACAGAGATAGGAATTCAAAGTCAACCAGTGTACCTGTGACTCACTACCCACACGTGTCCAAATTCCATTTTTGGGTATCTTGTACAGCCAATAGATTTCTTCCACATGTCGACAACTTGTTAGATCTTACACAACGCGATTTTCGCTCATAACTCTATTTTCACTTCTACTTCTTCATATTTTCTTCACAATTTTTAGGAGTAAAAAGTTTGATTAATCATTGAAATTAGCTCACTGTCACATAGTCACTGAAATTTCGTTTGCTGCTCAACGGTACTTACAAATCAACCACTACATCCATCACCTACCACTCCAACCGTTTGAACCTGTCCAACGTAGCTTGACTGCAGTTGATTGGCCATCAGCGGCGTGAATCTCAGCCATGGTGGACAAGGTTTCAATGTTAAAACACAATCCTCATAAATTCCTCAATTCATGACTCTCAAATCCCTAATTCGAATTCCAAGCCCTAGATCGATTTCCTCCCAAACCCTCTTCTACAACCTTCCCCCAAATCGATTATTCCACACTTGGCAAATTTTCTTCGCCTTCATAGCAAAAACAGAATGCAATTTGGGTAAATCGTGATTGAACCAGCAACACCTGATAGCATAAATTGCGATTGAACCAGTCTACTGAGAAAGTGTAACATTCAACTTCTGTTCTGAGGTAGAAGAGAGCTATTTGGGTTAATTGTGTGAATTAGAGGTGAATTAATAAACATGCGTGGAAGCAGATGGGAAATGAAGAAAAGAAGACTATCGTCAATGAGGTTTGTGTAAATATTTTTTGTGGTTGGCAAAGATCTTTGTTTTAAGTGCAAATATCTTTGTATCAACCTTCTGCCATACTTTTCGAAAGCATCCCCCATAAGACCTGCATAAGAAACTGATTTTGCAATCCTACTATACCTAAGCAATAACTCAATGGAAGTCTCTGTCAAGAATGCCATAAAGACGATCATAGCAATCCCAACAACAAGTCCTAAAACCTTCAATGTTGTTGGTAATGCCATGATTCCAGCTCCAACAATCGTGGTTGATAAATTAAACACTGCCCCGCTAAAGTGTCATGGGTAACTATTGTTATTCGACCATTTACTTTTATTTTATGTATTTGGGCTTTTGTTATTAGTGGGCTAGCCCAAGCCTTTTAGTTGTATTGTTCTATATAGGGTTGTATTGTAAGCTTTGTATAGACATTGAAATTGAATTGAAAAATTGAACTGCGCTCGCAGCCAGTCTCCCTTCTCCTTCTTCTTCTGTTCTACTTCTTCTTCTTCATCTGTTTCCTGTTCTTATTTTCCCATTTTCCTCCTTCCGTATTCTGTTTTATATTAATTTGGTTACAATTTCAGCTTGTAAGAATTACATTATTGATCGGTGCAAGTCTAGGTTACGCGGTAAGGTTCCGCTCGTGACAAATGGTATCAGAGCAGACGTATATCACTAGGCAATTGACAACCATGGATACAAGGTCTAAGGTAGTGGATGAACATATGAAGAAGCCGAATATGGAAATTGCTGATATGGGTACTTCTTTCAAGGCTGTTACCAGCAGATTGGAGAATAAATTGGAGTCCACAAATCAAACTCTCCAGGTATTTGTTCATAGGCAAGAGAAACTTGAGGGTGTTATGTTGGACTTGAATCAGAAATTTAAGAAATTAGTAGCTATGATAGCTCAATTGTCCGTGGATTTAAAGATAGACCAAAAAAATAAAGGAGTAGAAGAATCTGTAGTTACTGTAAAACCTGGGTTAATGATTTCTACACTTGGGGCTAGCAACACTGAAGGAAACGCTGGTACTAGGGGAGAGTACAAGGGAAATACAAAACACCCTAATATCGATTTTCCACAATTTGGGGGAGAAAGACCCAAAGAATGGCTTAGGAAGGCTAAGGAATACTTCCAGATACACCGAGTTTCTGATGAACTTAGGCTAGGAATTGCAAAGATGCATTTGGAAGGAAAGGCTTACATATGGTTTTATGAATTTATTGCCAATCACCCTGGAGCAGACTGGAGCTTGTTTTCTGATGAGCTTGGCATGAGGTTTTCAGCAACTACTGGAGAGGAAGTGGTTGAGACCTTTAGCAAGATCAAACAACTGGGAATAATTTCTAAATATCAGGAGAGATTTGGGAATAATTTCTAAATATCAGGAGAGATTTAAGGAATCGAAAGGCCAAGTGATGATGGCATTATCTCATGTTCCAGAGTCTTATTATATCTCTATCTTTTCCAGTAGGTTGAAAGGAGAGATCAAATCCATGGTAAAGATGATGAAGCCTGACACCCTGTCTTTAGCCTTTGAGGTGGCTGCCCTCCAAGAATCCACCATATTAGCCATCAATAGGTTTCAAAAACTGAGAAATTTTTCACTGAACAAATGGAGTCCATAACCTGCCAAACTACCTGATGAAATGAAACCCAAAGAACCCTGGCCAAAGGCTAACAAAACCCCAAACATCTTCAAAACCATCACCTTTACTGATTTCCAAACCAAAAGAAACTTGGGGCTTTGCTATAGGCGTGATGAAAAATATCCTATGGGACATATATGCAGAAACTGGTCTATAAACTTCATGCTGGTCGATGAAGATGAGGAGAATGAGCCTCAGGTGGATAAAGAACAGGAGTCTGAAAATGAATCAGGGGGTGTAGAAATCATGGAGATTTCAATTAATGCTTTGGCTGAAGTGTAGAAACACAAAACCATTAGAGTACCAGGGATAATCAAGTGGAGAAAAGTTTCTATACTAATTAACAGTGGGAGTACCTACAGTTTTGTCGATGAAAAATTAGCCAAAGAACTGAGATATGTCACTGACGAAAATGGCAAAGTGAAAGTTAGAGTGACTAATAGGGATAAACTGGAAAGTAAAGCCTTAAGCCAACCAGTGGTGTGGAAGATGCAGTCCTAGGAATTTCAATTCAAACTTAGAACTCTTAACTTGGCTGGAAGTGATGTGGTGTTAGGGATGAATTGGATGCGTCAATTTGGTCCAATTATATTTGATTTTATACAAGGGTGTGTCCAGTTTAGGAGTGATGATAAAGTGGTGGAATTGAGGATTGAAATATCAGTACATCTAGTTAAAATGATGGTGGTTCAAAAGATGGAGAGATTGTGTAACAGGAGCACTTATGGGGTCATAGGACACTTATACTCCCATTAGTGAAGAAGTGCAGGGGAAAATACCTAGCCAAATCTTAGAAGTTATCCAACAATCCCCAATGGTGTTTGAGGAACCAAGGGAACTACCACCTCCCAGGTCACATGATGACCATATTTCATTGAAAGAAGGAACACAACCATTCAAATTCAGACCTTATAGGTGTCCTTTTATTCAGAAGTCGGAAATCGAGAAATTGGTCAAATGAATGTGGGTTAATTACCCCATTAGTCACTGAACTTTACCCAAGGTTTCCACCAGGTTACTAAACTTTAAAAGTTACGTGGCTAGTCACTGAACTTTCCAAATTGTAATCTCATTCATCACTCATTGAACGGCTGTTAGAAAAATTAACGGGGTTGCTGACGTGGATACCAGGTGGCACGTTTGTGGGAGAGTTGCTACTGATGTGGAATTTGTAGCCACTTAAAACACGATTTCAACATAAAAAAAAATTTAAAAACACGAAATATAATCACACAGATCGCGACTTCTATCCCTTCCAACCCTAAATTGAACCCCAAAATCCCCAATTCCCCAAAAATTGAAGCCCTATTTTCCCCCTTGCCGGCTGACGCACAACCTCCAAATCGGCCGACCACCTGAATTCCAGCACCGACACCGGAAGTTGGCAGCTCCATCATCCAACACGCCAACTGGAAGTGGCTGACTCCAAATCCTTCACATATGGCAGTGGCACCCTGGCAGAACCATTTCTAACGTGCACTGGCGTACCCATCCTTTGCACCTGCTGCTGTGACTGCCTCATAAAGGGATGCTCGAGCTGCCCATTTGGTGGTGAAGTCCCAAAATGCCGAAATTGCTGCTGCAGCTGATGGTGGTGCGCCCCTGGCCCCACCACCGCCATCTGATGATGATTCTGCATTGTTGTCACCGGCAAAAATGGGAGAAAATGGTCAGAATTTAGCCTGCTTGGATGCAGGAAATGTGCTGGCACCGGTGAGCTGGCAAATAAATGGTCCCTGGCGATTTTAGGGCTTTTTCCAGTTGGCGTGTTGGATGATGGAGCTGCCAACTTCCGGTGTCGGTGCTGGAATTCAGGTGGTCGGCCGGTTTGGAGGTTGTGCGTCGGCCGGCAAGGGGGAAAATAGGGCTTCAATTTTGGGGGAATTGGGGATTTTGGGGTTCAATTTGGGGTTGGAAGGGATAGAAGTCGCGATCTATGTGATTATATTTCGTGTTTTTAATTTTTTTCTTTTTTTTTTTTATGTTGAAATCGTGTTTTAAGTGGCTACAAATTCCACATCAGTAGCAACTCTCCCACAAACGTGCCACCTGGTATCCACGTCAGCAACCCCGTTAATTATTCTAACAGCCGTTCAATGAGTGATGAATGAGATTACAATTTGGAAAGTTCAGTGACTAGCCACGTAACTTTTGAAGTTTAGTGACCTGGTGGAAACCTTGGGTAAAGTTCAGTGACTAATGGGGTAATTAACCCAATGAATGCTGGTTGAGGGTGGTGTAGATAATGTTAACCCATCATATGCTACCTTGCACTACCTGCTTAATCCAAGGATGGTAACAAGAATGAGACAATTGCTAAGAATATACAAAAAAGACATCCCAATTTGAACCTTGAGGACAAGGTTAATTTAAGGGGAAGGGATGTCATGGGTAACTATTGTTATTGGACCATTTGCTTTTATTTTATGTATTTGGTCTTTTGTTATTAGTGGGCTAGCCCAAGCCTTTTAGTTGTATTGTTCTATATAGGGTTGTATTGTAAGCTCTGGAAAGACGTTGAAATTGAATTGAAAAATTGAACCGCGCTCGCAGCTAGTCTCCCCTCTCCTCTTCTTCTGTTTTGCTTCTTCTTCCTTCTTCTTCATCTGCATCCTGTTCTTTTTTTCCCATTTCCCCCTTTCCCATTCTGTTTTATATTAATTTGGTTACACTTTCAACTTGCAAGAATTCCATTATTGATCTGTGCAAGTCTAGGTTACGAGGTAAGGTTCCGCTTGTGACATAAAAGAGGCTCCATCGAATTCATCAAACCCCCTAAGAAATTGTGGTTGATAAATTAAACACTGCCCTTCTAAGAAATTGTAATTGACTGACAAAAAATAGTGATCTCAATATCGAAACAAAAAAAATGAAAGCAATGCAAATCTTGAAATAATCAGAATTCGTAAATCGAGTTTAGAAAAGCCCTCAAATTTTATGGTATCTTATCTGAACTCGGGAAAATTAGGGTGGAATTAGGAAGAATTCCACAAGAAATCCAAGACCCGGAACTAAAATTATCAGAAATCATGCTTATATTCAAGAAATCAAAAGCTTTTGGGATCTCCTCATTAATCAACATGCACACTACATTAAGAGCCGCACAAACCACCAAATAATTATCGCACAATCAGTTTGGTGCTGCTAGGAAGATGAAGACAAAAAAATGACCCGTATATGGTGTTGCTGTGGAGGCGACGAAGATCTGTCACTCGACAAGTGTGGAATAATCAATTTAAAGGTGGGTGTTGAAGGAAATCGATCTAGGGATTCGATTCGCAATTTGGGATTTGAGACTTTTATTTTTTTAATTAAATGTGAGGATCGTGTTTTTTTAGTTGAAATGGCGTCCACCATGGCTGAGTTTCACGCCGTCGATTGCCACGTCGACTGTCGTCAAGCCACGTGAGAGTGGTTCTAACGGCTGGCACATGGGTGATGGATGGAGTGGTTTGTTTGTAAGTTCAGTGACTGTTGAGCATCAAACGAAAGTTCAGTCACTATAATGTGACGTTGGGCAAAGTTCGGTGATTAATCAAACTTTTTACTCTAAAATTTCAATCACATTTCAATTCCTAGTTAAAATTTCACCACACCAAAATTTTCATTTTCCCTCATCTCAAACAATATCCCTCTTCATACACCACACAAGTGACCCTAACCTCACGTGTTCACAGCCTCCATCCCAGGGCAGGACATGAGGAGAGGCCCAAGAGGAACTATCCCTTTAAAACCTCCGGCTCCAGAGAACTGAGAAGACATAAGAACTGAAAAAAAGGGAACAACCCCTGAACTTAATCTTTTGATGTAACCCCTTTTACATCAGAGTTCCTTTTTCCCTTTCTTTTGAATCCGACAGTATTGTTATGGATCTGGTAATGCGACGTGAAGGAGACTTGATTAACTCACCTTTGGGTTCGATAATCTCCATTGACTTAGAATAATCACCTATTTTATGTTTCTTCAATGAACCAAGTGACAATCAGCGTTTTGGGCTTGACACAAGTGGCATACAAGCCTCTTCTTGCTAAACCTATATCGACCTTGAAAAAAGGAATAATAATATGGCTGTAATTGAATAATTTCATTGAATCACAAAACATATATTTATACAAGTATTTTCCCATAATTGTGCTAATATATTCTAGGTAATCAAAGTATAACAGGAATGTAATGATCCTATAGTTAATACATCGTATATTGGTCCCATGAATGTTAGGATATTATCAACTTTCCTAACACTCCCCCTCAAGTTGAATGGCTTGGTAAAAACATCTACAAGTTGGTTAGCTGAAGAAAGATATTTGGTTGCCACCGAACCATCTTGTATTTTGTCACGAATAAAATGACAATCCATCTCTATATGTATGATTCTTTCATGAAAAACGAGATTGGCCGCTATGTGTAAGGCTGTTTTATTGTCGCAATACAATAATGCTAGCTTCTGATATAATATTCTTAAGTCTTTCAGCAATAAGCGCAGCCAAGATAATTCACAACATGTACCTGCCATGGCTCTGTATTCAACACTGCAGCCCAGCTCTCGGTCAAACTTTCACCTAGTAACTATCCATCATGGATAGCACAATTTTGTTCCGTTCTACTTAGCTATGATCTTCTAGGATTTATAAATGGCTCCATATCCAGTCTACCTGAAACTATTCAACAAAATGATGCACATGTTCTGAATTTTGCTTTTCTTCAATGGCATCATCAAGAACTACATAGGCAACAACTTCCAACAACACAATCTCA
>JAVHZT010000141.1:0-202250 GCA_035079005.1 Fraxinus americana | reverse complement strand
TGGAACTAGTGCAGCATGCCAATCATTTGCAAGAAAGATGCACTTCTCTCCATAAGTGAACCCTCCCAATGGAAGCACCAGGGGAGCTTCACAGGCTGCATGGCAAAGCAAGTTGAACCGAAACTGTTCAACCAAAGAAAGATCAGAATGTGCTGATGTAAATCATAAATCAATAACATGTCAATTTCCTCCTCAAGTTCAACTCTAAAATAATGTCAGTGGAGCATATACCTGATTATCACTAAAAGCACCATAAGTATCGCCATATGGAGTTCCGGGTCGCTGGTATGAAGGGTGGTCAACAAAGACCTAACAGTAGAAAAAATAACTAAAAGGGAAGAGAAATAGGATGTGATTACAAAATTAAGGAAAATGAGATATCTTTATTAATGTATTTAGGTTGTGTTTGATAAGTCAAGATTTCCATGGAACTTGGAAAAGGAATTCCATTTTCTTGGTTTTGGCTTGTTGATTGCCACAATTTTCCAGCAAAAAATCCCCCCCCCCCCCCCCCACCACCTTCCCCCACCTTTTTCTTTGATTTTGTGGAATTAGATTTCCCACCTTTTTGGGGGGAAATCTGAATCCCAGCTTTTTTTATTTTTTTGCAATGAAAACAAATTTCATAACTAATTGTAAAAAATTTCTTCACTTTAATGTTATATTTCCATGTAAAACAAATCCAAACGAATACTAAACTTTGATTAAAAAAATAAATTTTTCGGAATTTTATTTTTTTCCTTTTTTTGTTTTTTAACTTTTTGGCAATGGGAACAAATATTATAACCAATTGTGGAAAAAATGATCACTTTAATGGACAATTTTCATGTAAAACAAAGTCAAACGAATACAAAATTTAAAATTTTTTTGGGTGGAAAGTTATACTAATCAAACAAACTAAATCAATAATTCCCTACAAAACAATTTCTAGGCAATTACTTTCCCTAAAATTCATTTTATTTCCACCCATTTTTCACCCTTACAATCAAAGAGACCCTAAGCGACACGTTGGCCAGAAAGATTCTTACCCAATCTACACCTCCTCTGTACTCATGGAAGAACTTAACCTCATGCACACCACCAAAGCAGTAGATCTTACTCTGCTTATCAACTTCAACTACATTGGCAAACTTCTTGTTTGATGGACCTCCATCCAAATATCTAGGGGAGACAACCATTACACGATGTCCTCGTGCAGCAAGCGCCACAGGTAAAGAACCACAGACATCTCCCAAGCCTCCTGTCTTGGAATACGGAGCTGCTTCAGAAGTAACGAAAACAACATTGTAGATTACCTTGGTTGAGGCTTCCTCTCCTTTTTCAATGTCTTCAGACAACTCCTCCCCTCCATTAGTTACAATGTCATGTGTTTCCATGATTTTTTCATCATCAGTCACTGAAGTTAGATATATTTGTCATTAGAAGTTAAATTGAGGCATCATTGCAGAGAATAATACGTGGCCCCTGTATGGTGGGGATTAAAATCAAATTTTTAGTAGATTTTGATAGAAATTGATGAAATGTGTGGTTGAAAAGTTGTGGGACTAATCAAATATGTGGTAAAAATTAATTGTTGGCTTTGATTTAGATTAAAATTTAGATTTTAGTCGGTACCAAACAGAGGCATAAAATCAACAAAATCTCAATATGTTTTGATACTCAACCATACAACCCTATTTAGGGTCACATTTTCGGTTATAATCATTCACTTTTTACCATTTGTAGTTGCTGCTTCTTTCCCATTTGTTCAGTAGATTAAATGAATAGGGAAAGTGAAAGGCTCTAACACACTTTCAGCTCTCAAAATTAGTCAAACTTAGGTATTTTTCAGCATTCAGAACCACCAGGTAAGAGAACTAGCTACTACAGTTAATGAGTAATACATAGTGCTTGAGAAGGTTCAAAATATCAGCAACTCTTTGACAGGTTACATTTTAGCCCCTGTTTGGGCCACATTATTTTTTTCATTCTCATTCTTCTACTCATTTTCAACTACACATTTTTCAATAAAATAATATTTTTCATCACATCAATAACTTTTCCTTCTTTTTCAGCCACATATTCTCCATAACATCACTTCAAGAAAAATGCATTCTTTCATTTTAATGTGTACCAAACGGGTTAGTAATCATCCTCATTGTTATTTATACATCCCATCTTATGCGACATTTACAATCTTATACCCTTTGGATCTTATTGTGGAATCAAATATTCATCGTATGCACAGTTGATTTAATTGTTAATTTTGTATGGAATTCCTTAGGCCTAAGCTTAGTGGTGAAAGAATATTCTTTTCATAGTAGATACTCCAATGAATCCATGACATTCATATATAATTCATATAATGCCAAAACTTTCATTGGTGCTTAGCTATTAATTTTCTGTGTGGTAAGACAACAGCTCCCTTCCATCACTTTTACGCAAGACTACTAAAATATATGCTAAAATTAACAACTTATTCCACCATATATAATTTTCCGTAAAAAATAATTTTTTTTTCCTGAAATGGGATTTTTCCCAGTCCCTGCCTGCCACTCATATTTCAATCTTATCACGTGAACACTCCCAAAATCCAATTCGACTATCATTGGCAAAAATTTAATTTACATATCAACAATAAAATCAAGCCAAGAAGAAAATGAAAACGAAACAAAATCAAAAGTAACTACGAACTTTACCAGACCGAGGAATCAGCTGAAACCCAACAACAGAGCCAGAACTATCCCTCTCAGTGCTCAATAGAAAACCCTTTACTTGCTCCTTGTCTCGAGAATCACTACCATTTCTAATCGTATCCTCGCCATTACGTTCCTCAGTATATGATCTTCTTTTCACTACTAAAGACTGAATTCCTCTGCCTCTTTTCCTATTTCTGTGCAACAAGCCAAACCCCACCTGCCCAACTCCACTGAACGACTTTAAAACGGCGATTTCTGTTGGTCTGCGGCATAGAAATCTCGATGGAGTTTGCAGAGTCTCCATAGAGAGAAACCAAGTACAGAAGCAAGGAATCCTGACTAGCTGTAGAGAGATATTTATACAGAGAGAGAGTGGGGGTGGGGGTGGGAGAAAGGGGGGCCGAAACGTTGTCGTTTTTAAAGTCATAAAAATTGAGCAAATGACTGTAAACGACGAGGAATTGACACCTGGCACAAACTTCATTGATAAGACACGTGGCAGCTTTGAAGTAGTTTGAGCGGTGAGAAACTCTCTCTACACGTAAGACGGACAGATAGACCCTCTAGTCCATACGTTATTATAAAATATAAATGTTGTAAAAATAATATTTTAATATGCGTAAATTTTAATTGATTTATAATTAATACAAGCGAATATATACGTGACAATAAATGTTAAATTATTATTTAATTTTCAATTAAGTAACATTGGACGTTAATTAATACATCTATGTAAATACTGAAATGTATTTTTAAATGTGAAATTTTAATTAACTTATAATTAGAATTAATAACACAAAAATTCATAAATATATGTGAATATTAATTAAATGGATATGAATATTAAATAATTGAGAATTCATACATTACTCTTAATGAAAACACACATATAAAAAGAATCTATCAAATGTACATGTACATTGATGGTAACTAAATGGTTAAATAAATAAAATGCATATTGAAATAATTGCATTATAATAGGGTTAGAACCTTCCAAAAAATGATTCTCACTTAATGTGATATTTAATATATTATAGATTCAAGCAAATTGCCCTTCTCTTCAAAATAGACTTTATGAAATCTACTTTTTTTACGTATTATCTTTGACTTGATAATTTAAAATGATTCATTGTTACAGTTAGTTTGAGAAAACATCGAGATAGTACATATTCTTAAAAGCATAGGAGTGAGCACAGATTAAATTGAATCGAACTAATATCTAACTCGACCAATGAAACGGGTCAAACTCAACTTGAAATTGAACCGACCCCTTTTGAAAATCGATTAGATTAGTTTAACTAAGATCGAATCTTGATGGTAATTAGTTTTGGTCATTATTGATATCAGAACGAAATTTAGACATTCAATCGCTAGTATATAAGCAAATCAAGATGGCACCCCGCTTATAGATAATTCTCAACATTGTTTATATAAAATAATTAATTATATATAAATTATGGGCTATATAGCCCGCAATCCACTTAGCCCGGCTCAATTTCCGTTATTTTTTGGATTTGGGCTTCTCGGGGCCTCATAGCCCAGACCAGTAATTGGGCCAGAATTCCATCGGTTCCATCGTGGGCTACCTTGCTTGACTGGACCTCCACCCCGAACTTTTGCTTTTGCAGATTTAGTTGGGGACATGTAGCTAGGTATATCATCCAAGCTCGATGCATGATGTCGAGAAGTATATGGACTTAATTCGATACGGTCTTTGCGAAATCGGTCAATTTTCTCAGTTTTCGGACCTGGTGACATGGCCCAATCCAATTCAGCATTTTTCTCGTATACGTCATGTGATGTGGTACCACTTATGTAAAAGCTTTCCCCAACTACCACGTGCTGCTTCTCGAGCCAATTCCAACCCCGGTGTGGCTTGTTGCTCTCATGAGCATAAATTTTAATATCGCCACCATTTTGTTCAGAATGTCAATCATATCGAATTCAAATGTTAATACATCATAAATAAATAAAAAACAATAGTGTAACTATTATTGTGTACTAGACAAATCACATGTGATTGTTATCGTGAATTATTGACTTAGCTAAAATTAATGAAATGAGGTAAAAATATCAAACCTGATAGGCAAGATTTCTATCCCTTTTCACTTCTAGTTTTATTCTTCGTTCTTTCTCTAATTTGTTCCGAAACTCATCTTGGATTAATTGAAGTCTTCGAGCATGCGCCATAGTTTGCAAGCGCTTACGCATGTTATGACCCCGCACTAGGGCTTGGAGCCTTACAAAACCCTTCAAAGCACACCGTGCTCGTCTTGCCTACAAAACAATATTTTGAGCCACATTATTTTAGAGGAATGTATTTTGAAATAGTAGATTGATAGAGAATGTGTGGTTGAAAAAGAAGGAGAAACTATTGATGTGATGGAAAAATATATAGTTCTAAATGTATATGCTAATATGGATAAAGTCACTCAAACAGGGAATTCAGACACGGTTTGAAACCAGATACACGTGGCGCCTCTGACTTGTCGGTTTTTGTTTTAAATTTTCTTATCCCCCAATGTTTTGATGCCAATTGTATCTGTACGCAATTCCCTGATTTTTTGCCCTGTTTTTCTAGCATTGTTCTACTAATATTTATTTTCATTAAATTCTTTTTGATCTTTTAATATTCTATTATAATTTGTGTTCAACTAAAACCCTAATAATCATAAAGGATACAACTATTTCCATCCACAATTTTTATATATCCATCACACTCTAAGTTCCTCCCTATTATATTCATTCACGTTGATTAAAGTTTTAAATTTTATAAAAAATATTATATCCATTCATGTTTATTCCAATATTAACCTTATTAAATTAATTCATTTAAAACTATGCATTCAATACAAATATACCCATTTTCTACCCTCAAAATTTCATCTGCCTCAATAATTTACAAATTATTAGGACGCTATCATACGCTAAGACAAGTATAGGCAAACTATCAATATACTGAACTACACATGGATAAACTATAGATCTTGACGAAGGCAAAAAGAAGAAATTCAGCCAATTTAAAGAAGCTCATGAGTTGTCGTCGTTTTTTACTAACTAGTTATTTTATAAAATCACATTTTTTACAGTTAACAAAAGTGCTTTCTGGTTCTAGTTCTTCTACGAAATTTTAAAAGATAACCTTAATAATCAAAACAAAAACAAATGCATTGAATGGAAATACTGAAATTTTAAAAATGAAAAAAAAAATCACATTAAAGTTGCATACAATCCTCATATGAGTTTACAAAAGGGATATTTTTCAGTGTGAGAAAAATCCGAAAGTTGTAATTTTGTGACTGCATGGCTTTTTGCAAAATCCCAAACATAGGGAAAGATTAAAAGTTTTACAAAATATTTTGTGGGTTCATGAAAATTTGTTTTGCTACATTATCATTGAGTTGAGCCCCTGTTTGAGACACATTCTCATTTTCATCATCATTCTTCTATTCATTTTTAATCACGCATTTTCAATAAAATAATATTTTTCATCACATCAATAAATTTTCTTTTTTTTTTCAACCACATATTCACCATCACATCACACAAAAAATTGCATTATCTCCTAAAAAATGTACATCAAACACACTCTGAATAATAATTTAGTGGGTAGATAAAGCACAAAATTTTGAAAAAAGCAACGGGATGATTAAATTACTCTCGACCTAAAGATTTTGGTATGCAATTGAGACTTGTGATAACAACAATAATACGGATATATGTTGATGATATGATGAGAAAGTTTATGTCCTCAAAATTTCCTCATATCTCAACAATTTCTTCTATTGCAGAAAATGGTGATCTTTGCAATGGAATTCGAAGAGCAAAGGGCAGTGGTGGCTTCGTTGGACATGAGACACCATCACTGTTAAAAAAACCTTTTCTTTGCAGATTATAGCCTTAAATCTTGGTGTGGATATATATATATGAAGTGATGGTTGTCATACCCTGAAGTGGATAGAGTTAGAAGGATATATTTTACTTGCTTTTATTTTTGACCATTTGAGTAAATTTACAAGGTTAAAAATGTAATATATATTTTTTTTAAAAAAAAGTGGACGAATATATAAAAATCGTGGATAGAAATAGATGTTTACATCATAAAATATCCACTTCAACTAAAAAAAAGGGAGATAAATTACATTTGATAAAATTATAAAATATTCAAGATTCATTGGCAGAACAAGAAATTACATTTGATGAAATTCTAGAGGATGAAGAATCATTAGGGCTAGAAGAAAAAGTTGATAAGTAACATGTGAAAATGCCAAAAAAAATCTATAGGTTCATCAGAAATAGGATTGGTTCCCCTTTTAGGAAATTGAAGTTTGATGAAAAAATCAATGGTGGAGCCAGTGATAAAAATAGTTCACAGAATCTTGATAAAAGAAAGCGCATACGTGATGGAAAAGAAGAAGAGGAAAGAAGATAAATGGAGTTATGAAAGAAGAAAATTCTAATGGGAGAAAAGTACAGACCATTGAATCTCTCTGGTGCCTTTCATTATGAAACAGGTGGAATTTTATTACCTGAAGAAGTCATATGACAAATTTGATAAGCTCGAGTGATAATCTTATTCGTTGTACTGGTTTGTGTTCGACTTTGTGTACATTCCATTCTCCTCTTTGAACATGTACTCATCAATCTTTATTCCACAGGAAAACATGATTGCTAACATATGTGTTTGCAAAAGGAATAGACTGATGGGGACAAAAAGAATTTCAGTCTAGCAAGGAAAATAACCAGGGTTACAATTCTAGTATTAGCAGAATTCTATAACCAATCATGGAACCTAAAATTAATATATTACAATACAATAAATTCTATCATTCACACACCCACACCCACAGGTGTGTGTGACTTGAATCCTCATTTGTAGAGATGGATGAAGAAATGAGGAATAGGGAATTTTCACAATGGAAGTTACTAGTTCAATCGATAAGTTCGTATGCATTTTTATTCCTTACATTGCGAGTATATACTTGCAAAAAATCTATCCAACATGGAAGTTCTAACAACAATGTAAAATACTTTTAGAATTTGTGGGAAGGTTGATGTTATATGTAATGTCGATGGATATAGTGATTTTCTCTAATTTTGAAATTGTATTAGGGATGTATTTAGAGAGTGATGAATATATAAATTTTGTGTGGATAGTTTAAATGAATAGATTTAATAAGAAAAATATTGGAATGTAACGTACATGAAAATAATAATTTTTAAAAATCTAACTATTTTAATAGAGATATATGTAGAGTAGCTAGGATGGATATATAACATTGGTGAATGTAAATAGTAGCTCCCTAAATTTAGGGCGTGTATGGGCAGAATTAAAATCGATTTTTGTACCGTTGCTACAGTGAAAAGCCCACAATTTGACTTAGTTGAGTCAAGGGGGCCCCACCATTTGAAAATAAACGGTCAAAAAATCACAATTTTGCTGATTTTCAATGCTCCCAGACAAGCCCTCAAGGTCAGATTCTTGAAAAAATAGTAGTCACCAGATATCTTCTGTAATATGATTGTATAACGGTTGCAGCCCTTGTTTCCTTAGATCGGCGTCCATATCTGGTCAATCTAATGACTGTTGGCACTTTGTATTGCCGTTTGTCTACATTATCCTTCTGAAAATTTTCCAACATTAGCACCTAAATAAATTTAGTTAATCTTCATCTAGAAAGAAACCTTGAAAATTATATCATTAACTTTTCAGAAAATTCATGAACGAGTGGTATGCTTATATTTATAACAAAAAATGAATGTGATCGGAAAAATCTGTATATATAATGACAGTGAACTAACCTTCTTCTCCGGCAAGTTCTTGGTAAAGTTTTTAATTACTTTCTTCACCGTCGAAAACCAGCCACCTCCCTCCTTCCCCATTTCCGGCCAGAAAAAAGATCTTTAAATTAAACAGAAATGTGAATATCAATTTGTAAACACACATACGACATATGAAACATGCACGCGAAAACCAGAAGGCCTCGTCGATAATCAAACCTGGTAAAAAATTACAGTATTTATCATTCCCACGGTGGGGGTAGGTGTACTGATTATTATGTACAGTTGGCCAAAGCATATGGGCAACTGACGTGTGTCAACTGCCCTACCGACTGAATTTGTCGTTTCTCAAATTGCTTTTAATTAGTTGACGTGTAAAAACGTGTTTTTAATTTTATTTATTTATTTAAGACGAGTCTTGTGTATTGTTGTGTGACATGAACATACACGTCAATAATCCGTTTATTTCTAACTTATAGGTCAACACAACAATGGAATGAATGATAAGGTTTTCAAGCAAATCGAAGTTGGGTTACAAGATTATCCCAAATTGAAGATGGGTGACCTGAATGCAGTTCTGCTAAGAAAACAAGACAAGTAATATATATATATATATATATATATATATATATATATATATATATATATATATATATATATATATATATTTTTTTTTTTTTTTTTTTTTTTTATTATTATTATTATTATTTTTTTATAATTGTCTTGTTGAGTTCAATATTTATGTTTTTAGGACATGTTAGTGGTGTTTAGTTTACCAACAAAAATATATTTAGTCCATGTTTTGCGGGGATTAAAATTAGATTTTGATAGAAATTGACGAAATGTGGGTTAAAAAATTGTGGACCCATAAAATATGTGGTTGAAATTAATTATTAATTTTGAATTAAATTAAAATCTAAATTTTAATCAGTACCAAACAAGAGCGTAGTTGGAAACTTTGAAGAAATATACGAGGCTTGGAATAGATTCCTTTAAAGCTTTCTTATCTGTTAAATTTCATTTTCACTACCAATATTTGGAGATCCAATAGGAGTTGAGAGATTAAAAGTGAAAACAAATAATAATTCTTAAGTTAGTTAGATGGGCTACCTCAGGCTTGCCTTGAAGTAAAATTGAAGCAGAGAGAAGTCTTAAATGGTTCATTGTCCTCTCTCTACTTTTTGAATTGGTAAGTTCAATGTTGCTTTTGCAATGTAAATTATGTAATGGATAATAAATGTGTATTACGTATGAAATACTATACTTATTTTTATTTTTATTTTTTTCAGTTTTTTTTTTAGTTCTATTACAACGTGTATGAATCCAAAGCACCCATTTTTTCATTCGTAATGAGATTCTTAATAAAAAGGTGTTGGTATTTACAGTCCCAAATCACAAAAGAATAACCAAAAAAACAAACCACAACACAAAGAATTTTCGCCCTAAGGCCCGGATGTTCACCCTTAAAGGCTACTCACCCGTTGAGCATACACCGGAGTGATTATCGCTCTAATCCACTAGAATCCAACAAAGTTATCAAGTACAGATCAGAGATCCAAAAATCACTCGACTCAAACCCTCAGCCCAAATCTCACTATTTCTCCCCTTTTCAGATTACAACACAGTAACCCAGATCTGTGTTCACAAAGAACACAAGAATCACACCAGAATAGTAATCTATACAAAGATATCACCAAGATTATCTAACCTCAAGATTACAAGATGAAAACCAAAGGTTTTCATCGACAGAGAGAACAATACAAGAGAGAGGAACCGTCTAGAGAAAAACCCTAGAATATTGGACTGATCGTCTAAACAATGGAAGAGTCTCGAATATGTATAGTCACCATGCATCCAGCGGTCCAGCCACCGACACGTGTCACAATCTCAGCCCTTTGCTTAACAACCAAAATCGCATAGCCAGAAAACACGAGATTACACATGTGGGCCAAAAAACCGGGTCACACTCAAATAGTAACAGGCTGTGATAATTGGGCTTCATCATTGGGCCAAACACAATAGATGTTAAGCACAAATATATAACAATCTCCACCTTGCTTGACATCTTCGGGTTTCATGTGGATTAGAGGTTAACTCCTCCTCCGGTTTCATTTGCTCTTGTACCTGCAAAACAGTTAGTTAGTAACAACATTTAGGAGATTTAAACAATCCCTAAATTTATATAAAGGAAGTATTTTGGTTCCCATATCTGCTGGATTACACTTAGTAGAAATCTTCTCAATTTTAATAATTTCCTTTTCAATAATATCTCTTATGAAATGAAATTTAACATCAATATGTTTAGTCCTATCATGAAAGACTGGATTTCTACTAAGATGTATTGCAGATTGACTATCAGAGAAAACAGTAGCATCATTACCAGAGAAGCCAATTTCATCCAATAAATTTTTTAACCAAATACCTTCCTTTACTGCATCTGAGGCTGCAATGTATTGACCTGCAATAGTGGAAAGAGCTACAATTTTTGCAGCTGGGATTTCCAGCTAACACAAGTATTGTTTACAGTAAAAACATATGCAGAGGTAGATTTTCTATTGTCACAATTACCAGCAAAATCAGAATCAACAAAACCTTTAAGTTGAATTTCAGTTCACCTTTGCAGAACATTAAACCCAGTTCAGAAGTTCCTTTTAAATATTTCAGCAGCCATTTTAATGCTTCCCAATGATATTCACCAGGATTGCTCATATATCTACTCAAAGTGCTAATGGCAAAAGCAAGATCAGGTCTTGTGCAGACCATGACATACATAACAGAACCAATAGCATTTGCATAGGGAATTTTATCCATTCTACGTTTCTCAGATTCAGATTTAGGACATTGTTCCACAGAAAATTTAAAATGACTGGCAAGTGGTAAACTAACACCTTTAGCATCATTCATAGAAAATCTACTTAACATCTTTAGAATATAAGCATGTTGTGTGAGAAAAATCGTTTGATCAGATCTATTCCTTCTAATTTCCATACCTAAAATCCTCTTAGCAGGACCTAGATCCTTCATCTCAAATTCTTGTTTAAGTTTTTGCTTGATGTTATTAATTTCATCAACATCATAACCAGCCAACAACATGTCATCCACATAAAGTAAAAGATAATAAGAATTTGGACCTCCTTTTCCTTTATAGTAAAAACATGGGTCATATTCATTTCTATTAAAATCAAGGCTTTTGATAAATGTATCAAATCTAATATACCATTGTCGAGGTGCTTGTTTTAAACCATAGAGGGACTTTTTCAGAAAACACACCCAATTTTCTTTACCCCTTTTTTCAAAACCTTTTGGTTGACTCATAAAAATTTTTTCATCCAGATTACCATGCAGAAAGCAGTTTTCACATCTAATTGTTCCAATTCAAAATCATATTGAGAGACAATAGATAACAGAATTCTGATAGAGGTATATTTGACTACCGGAGAAAAAATTTCATTGTAGTCAATTCCCTCCCTTTGGTTAAAACCCTTAGCAACTTGGCTAGCCTTGAATCTAATATTACCATCCTTAGGGTCTCCTTCTTTGACCTTAAAAATCCATTTGCAGTCAATGACTTTAATTCCTTTTGGCTTATTGACTAATACCCAGGTGTTATTCTTTTCTAGAGACAACATCTCATCCTTCATAGCTTCAAGCCACATGTTAGCATTTTTTCCTTCAACAGCCTCTTCATAAGAGGCAGGATCACCTTCTAAAGATCCTATAATACTAAGGGCAGTGATAAAATCAGGTTCACTATATCTGACAGGTGGTCTAATCTCCCTTCTAGTTCTATCTACGGCCAAAAGGTAATCTTCTAAAGGGTTACTATGGTGGTGGAGCTCGATTTCAAAAATAGGTTCGGGAGTATCTGCTCGGTTTCATTCTCCACCTGGAACCGATCTTCATTTCAGTGTCAAAGCAATTTGGAGAATATTCTGTTTGAGTAATGCTTGTATTCTGATCAGTTTCAGTTGGAGTGGACTCTTTTTCTTATAGGAAGGGCATGTCTACATCATTAAATACAACATTTCTACTTATTGTGACTCTATAACCTCCCTGATCCTTTAGCCGGACCCTATACCCTTTGACACCTTCACCATATCCCAAGAAAACACCTTTAGTGGACCTAGGCTCCGCTTTTCCTTCATTTTGGTGAACATAGGCAGAACAGCCAAATGTTCTGAGTTTAAAATAATCAGCAGGCTGTCCATTCCAAACTTGGTCAGGGGTTTCATAGTTCAGGGATTTGGTAGGGCATTTATTTATGAGATATGAGGCGCTTTTAATCGCTTCTCCCAGAATAATTTTGGAAGACACAGTCAAGTTAACATACACCTAACTCTTTCTAACGAGTCCTATTCATCCTCTCGACCAATCCATTTCGTGTGGGGTATAGACTACAGTTCTATGCCTAAGGATCCCATTGTCTTTACAGAAATTATCAAACTCCTCATTGCAAAATTCAAGGCCATTGTCAGTTCTAAGGGCTCTAACCTTCTTATTTACTTGATTTTCAACAAGAGTTTTCCAAGTAACAAAATTTTGAAAAGTATCAGATTTATTTTTCAAAAGTAGGACCCAACTTTTCCTAGACAGATCATCAATAATCAGAAGATAGTATTTTAAACCAGAATAGGTATTCACAGAAGCTGGTCCCCAAAGATCAGCATGAAGATAATCAAGTATGCATTTAGACTTATGAGTGCCTGCAGAAAAAGGTAATTTCTTTTGCTTACCATATATGCAATGTTCACAAAAAGATACCTTATCAACTCTTTCATTTCCCAAGTGTCCTTGTTTCTTAAGAATATGCAGATTCTTATCACTTATGTGGCCTAACCTTTTATGCCAAAGTTCAGATTTATCAGACAATGTGACTGTATTGCAATGGGTGATTTGTTTGTTGTAAAACTTTCAGAGTGTAAATCCCATTTGATTTAGAAACTTGAGCAATTTCAGTAGCATTTTTTTGAAGAATCAAGGTACCTTTATTTATGATTGTGTTAAAACCTTCATCATCAAGTGTGCCTAAAGAGATTAAGTTTCTCTTTAGGCTAGGGATGTATCTGATCTTGTTCAGAATCAGATCATTCTCATTTTCAAGTTTCAAAACAGTTTTTCCAATTCCCTTAATCTTGCAAGAAAAATCATTTCCCATTATTACTTGTCCTCCTTTGGTTTCTAAGAATTCAGTGAAGTACTTCTTAGAAGGTGTCATATGAAAAGTACATCCTGAATCTAGAATCCATTCATCTTCAACAGATGAATGACAGGTCACATAGACTTGCCCATTAGTGACTGCAGCTTCCTCATAGGCTACTGCAGCTTCACCATCCACTTTGTTGCAGTTTTTCAGTTCATTAATTCTCTTGTAACAGTCTTTTATATAGTGACCCATTTTTCCACAGAAATAACATGTTTGCTTTTTGAAAAATTTCCAGTGTGCTCTTTTGATTTCCAAGAATTTTTATTTTGAAATTGGTTGTTGTTCCTTTTGAAAGAATAATTGCCCTTTATGTTGTACCCAACTCCAATATTGGAGGTTTTTGAATCAGTTTTGAACTCAAGTTCTTTATTTCTCAAAGAGGACACAACATCATTAACAGTGATAGAGGTTCTACCATATTCAAGAGCATTTTTAAGTTCCTTATATTTTTCAGGCAAAGATGACAATAGGGCTACAGATTTCTGATTGTCAGATAAGATCTCACCACTGTTGGTGAGATCTTGGGTCAGTCTATTAAATCTGTCCAAATTGGTTTCAAGATCACAATTAGAATCAAATTTGAAACTGAAAAACTGTTTCCACAAGTAACATTTATTTGGAAGAGTTTTGGTTTTGTATAAAGATTCAAGTTGAGTCCAAATTTCAGCTGCAGTGGTAGTATCACCTACTTCTCTAATCACATTGTCTGACAAATGCAGGAATATAGTACTCCAAGCAATTTCAGTCTGTTCAATCCTTTTAGTTTCAGTGATTTCATCACCCCAAGTCTCATCTAAGGCTCTAGCACATTTTTGTTGTAACAATAAGGCTTTCATTTTTTTACTCCAGAGACTAAAATCACCCTTAGCATTCCAGATTTCTATGTCAATCTTAGAACTTGCCATATGAATTAACAGTATGATGCAAAAACAGTGATAAGCAGGTATCAAGATTGAATGAAATTATAGCAGAGTACACACCCAGTGTTGAAAACAATTAATCTTCACAAGTAACACTTATGCACGTATACAGAGAGAGCAAAAATTATGTAACATAAAATCACTTCTCAGAATTTTATCAACTAACACAAAAACAGATGAATGATAATCTTGAAGGAGCCGTTAAACCTTGTCCCCTCAGATTCCAGGGTTCTCTTATGAAACCCTAGACAAAGGAAGATCAAAGTGGGTTCCAACCAAGATGACACAGTCAACTGAAGTTTCGAAAAATAACAAACAGAGTTAGGGTTCAGAAATTCGTTACCATACGCGTCTCAGTGCAATAGTGTAAAATAGTGAAAACCAGACTATTTTACTTTCCAGAAAAATGAAGATTTAGTTTCCTCTGAATAGATCCGTAAAGAATCAGCAACCAAATTTCCAGAAAAAGGGAACCAAGGGTTTCAAATCAGGGGTTTCCAAAAAGATCGAGAGCTCTGATACCACTGTTGGTATTTACAGTCCCAAATCACAAAAGAATAACCAAAAAAACAAACCACAACACAAAGAATTTTCGCCATAAGGCCCGGATGTTCACCCTTAAAGGCTACTCACCCGTTGAGCATACACCGGAGTGATTATCGCTCTAATCCACTAGAATCCAACAAAGTTATCAAGTACAGATCAGAGATCCAAAAATCACTCGACTCAAACCCTCAGCCCAAATCTCACTATTTCTCCCCTTTTCAGATTACAACACAGTAACCCAGATCTGTGTTCACAAAGAACACAAGAATCACACCAGAATAGTAATCTATACAAAGATATCACCAAGATTATCTAACCTCAAGATTACAAGATGAAAACCAAAGGTTTTCATCGACAGAGAGAACAATACAAGAGAGAGGAACCGTCTAGAGAAAAACCCTAGAATATTGGACTGATCGTCTAAACAATGGAAGAGTCTCGAATATGTATAGTCACCATGCATCCAGCGGTCCAGCCACCGACACGTGTCACAATCTCAGCCCTTTGCTTAACAACCAAAATCGCATAGCCAGAAAACACGAGATTACACATGTGGGCCAAAAAACCGGGTCACACTCAAATAGTAACAGGCTGTGATAATTGGGCTTCATCATTGGGCCAAACACAATAGATGTTAAGCACAAATATATAACAAAAGGCAATGTAATGGATAATAAACGCTTACTACATATGAAATACTATACTTATCCTTAGTTTTGTTTTTGTTTTTTTAGTTCTATTACAACTTATATGAATCCGAAGCACCCCTTTTTCATTCGTAATGAGATTCAATCATCAAAATTAATAAGAAGGCAATGTAATGGATAATAAACGTGTATGATGTATGAAAGATTGTACTAATCTTTAGTTCTGTTTTTGTTTTTTTAGTTCTATTACAACTTGTATGAATCCGAAGCGCCCCTTTTTCATTCGTAATGAGATTCAATCATCAAAATTAATGAAAAGGCTATGTAATCGATAATAACGTGTATTACATATGAAATACTATACTTATCTTTAGTTTTGTTTTTGTTTTTTAGTTCTATTACAACTTGTATAAATCCAAAGCATCCATTTTTCATTTGTAATGAGATTCAATCATCAAATTAATAAAAAGGCAATGCAATGGATAATAAACGCGTATCATCTATGAAAGACTATACTCGTTTTTAGTTTTAGTTTTGTTTTTTCAAGTTCTATTATAACTTGTATCATTTCGAAGCATCTCTTTTTTTAGATTAATCGTCAAAATTAATAAAAATGTTCAAAGGGATCGATCTTTTTTGGGGTTATTGTCTAAGGAAAGGAAAAGTTTGCTTCCGGATCAGAATTAATAAATAAAATTGAAACAAGATAAAACCGTTTATTGAAACAATATCTTGCTTCATTGGAAGGATCAAAGCCAAATTCATATGTCGACGATTTTCTGGATATGTAGAATATTGAAAGAAAATAGAACAAGAAGACTGGGTGGGATCACATAAATTAGAGAACTCATCACCAAATAGATACATATAGGTGAAAATTCGGGCATCACCATGGCACATTTGATTCTTTTACTCATTGCTTGTGGAGCAAAATACCCAAAAAAAAAAAAAAAAAATCCGAAGAGATCGTAGTTCCAAAAAGCCCTTGCGTAATTCTAAGCATGACATGATCTTCCGTGGATTAGTTCATATTATGTGTTGATCATAACTTTTACCTCGATAAGAGGGATCACAATTTAATTTTTCATTTCTAAATCTCCGAAATTTTAATATCGAAAACTACGTAATGTGGAACTCTGCTTTTATGTTGTATCCATGGTGATCAAGAGGAAACATGCGTTCCTTTAACAATGCTGACCACACGTAGATCCGACATAATACAAGTTGGTTAGATTCACAAATATGTTTCCTCAGCTTCAACTTCAATTTATCCTATAACCATGAAGCATAGCTGTTAGCCTTATGGTACTTTCCATAAGAGTGCCTATATTTAAGGATAATAGGTCTTGATAACTAATAGAAGTCGTGAATACTCGAATTCAATGGTACGAGTCTCCAGTACAATTTTTGCCCCTTGGTACATAACACACATTCTAGTGAATGGAAAGATTCAGAGTAGTCGAGATATCAAAAATGCATTGACATTTTCTCATTTATTAAAAAATGTAATGCATCAAGGTGCCAAATTTGTATTGAAAGAACAATGGGATAATAAATCCTAACTCATGCAAACGAATATAAATATTGATGCACGTAGCCCCTCTCAATAAACATACACTTGATTTAGGCATAAACTCAACGACCCACACCTTTTTTGTCATTTTGGGTTGGTTGTTTTAGAAAATCCATTTTTCATTGAGAAAATAAGCAGGTCGATTTAGGTTTCGAGTATGCTAAAACAAAAAAAAAGAACCCAACAGAATCCAACCGATTTGTATAAGCCTCAATTTGGTAGAGATTAAAATCAATTTTTTTTTGTAAATTTTATCAAAAATTGATGAAATATGTAGTTGAAAAGTCACGGATTTCATAAAATATGTTATTCGAATTAATTGTTAGACTTCGACTTTGATAAATGTTTATTATTCGAGAATAAAAAAGTTGAAATTCTAATAATAAAAAATGAGTTAATTAAATGATCAATCAACAATATTTAAAATGATTGTTACTTACTCACTCAGAAATTAAAAAGTTATCAATTGCTCATTCACTTATAGACAAATGTACCAATTCATCACCCATTTAAAATCCATCCATCCACGTGGATAAAAATATCTACGTGGCAGCGGAAATTCTACCTGTCAATAACAGTGTTAAACTATTGGACAGTTTGGACAAAAAATTAATGAATAATGCTAAGTGTACACAATTTTTTACACAATCTTTTACACCTCTCTCACATGGAAGGGGGTCCACACATAATAAAATAATCGTGGACCCCCCTCCATGTGAGAGAGGTGTAAAAGTGTGTGTACATGTAGCATTAACCAAAATTAATTAATTTAGAAACCCACAAATTCATACGAACCCTAATTTCCTCCACCAAAAAAGATATTCAAATTGAACCCCACAAAAGTGCCAAAATGTTTCCAGAAGCTATTCAACCCAGAAGTTGCGCAATGGATGACTTTTTATTTTTGATTGAACAAATAGTAATGAAAGCTAAAAGCCAGTGATCGGTCATTTAATTAACTCTCTTAAAAGCACAACAGCCCAACGGTAAAGACTTGAAGAGTGAAGGCGGAGACTGCAACTTGCGATTTTCATTGACTTGATCCTCACAATCGGCAACAAGTAATTGAATCTTCTTTTTTTTATCTTCTCTGTCATATAATCCCTCATCCCCCTATTGTTTTAATTTGAATCGTGGATTGATTGCTGAAATGCTTACCTGTTATTGATGGGTCTGATATCTGGTTGTAGTTTGTTACCTTATGTAGAATGGATTCAACAAATACTCCTGCTATTGTTGCTAAGATTCAGAATTGAATATGTCAAATGCTTAGAGAATTCAGAAAGAAAATGAATATGAGAAGGGATTGAGACACAAATGAATTACTAAATATTTGATGGAGCAAGTACCTTGCATTTGGATCTCCGACTAGTGATGTTTAAATCAGTCAACTTTAATAAAATTAAAAGATATTAGATATCTCTGTTATAGGGAAGGCAACAGTGAAATTTATAGTACTGTTTACTTAATTCTATAATTATACATCTCGTGTGCTAATTTATTTAACCGATTGCTTAGATTTTAGTCATTTGATTCCAGCAATTGTTAAAAAGCTTTATTATGTATTTGTAAAGAACTAAATCCCTCAGTTGCTTTTGGCACAGGAATGCATTAAAATCTTTGCATTGAAAAAATAAACTATATAGATATCTTAATCTTCAAATTGATTTTTACCTCACCTACGTAGCCTGTTAGAAACGATTTTTGGTGCATTAATGAGTCGTTATTCTTGCATTCCTGGTGTTGCTCTCAAATAGGTAGAAAATTCATGGCAGATCTCTCCAACTATCAAAACTCAAGGGCTAAATATATACAGAATTGCTATACCTTGGTCTATTGGAATTGTCTTGCTAAACCTAGAATGACAAGACATTTCATTGCTGTTATGTTGTTTCAAATTTTTTTGCAACTTAATTGGTGCCCCCCTGCAGGTAAAGAAGTTTGGCTACGCCACAGGTTATATTTGAAGACTCTATCGTAACCAACAATTTCTGAAGAATGGCTGCTCCAGATTCAGGTAATTTGATTAAGAGCTATGTTCTTTTCTTCATATATCTCTCCCATATTTTTTTATTCATCCCTTCTGTAATTTGCCCTTTTTCTTTTTTGACGGGGGATTATACTACAAAATATTTTGTGAGTAATGCAGCTGTAGCTTTGCCGCTGGATAAATTATCTTTAAAGTGCATAAATCAAGATGAAGTTTCAAGTTCAGAAGCCAAGTAAGTTTTTAGCCTATTATCAGTTTTTCAGAATTGTTCTCTTTATCTATTTACTATATCAATCTTTTAACTAAGGTGATGAAATTTCGTTTAACTATTTTGACATTGTATTCAGCTGATTTATTATTATTATTATTATTTTCACTTTTATAATTCAGCTGATTGTAGGGAAACAGAAATCAAAGTGGCGGTTTAATTTTTATTAGGCTATTTTATATATTGTAGAAGCTGCAATTTTGTTTTTGCCTTTTTTGGGTTGTCGAGTGATAGGACTGGTCTCTTCTCATTTCTTGTTTTATATCATCCTAAAGGCTCTCTCTCTCTCACAGGGAAAAAATGTATGCAGTTCTTGTATCAACTGGAAGTTTCAATCCTCCTACATATATGCACTTGCGTTGTTTTGGTCAGTAGCTTCATGACCTCAATAATGTTTCTTATCTTTTCTTTTCATGAGTGATTCTTTCATTTTATTGTTGAGGTGTTCATTCTTTTTTGATGGTATGGGGGGAGAGTTTAAAGCAATTTTTTTCTAGCATCCTTCTATTTTCTACTAGAGACGAGTCAAATCTGGTTGTGTGCAGTGAAAAGGTGTATGCTTGTGAGTTGATGGTTGACACTAATTAATTTTCTCTTGTTCTGAACAAATTTATATTGTTTTGCGCTCAGAGCTGGCGAGAGACGCCTTAAATTCAGAAGAGTTTTGTGTCATTGGAGGTTACATGTCACCTGTCAACGATGCATACAAGAAAAAGGTACGTCTCACTTTTTGATCATGTAAGAATAACATTCTACTTATTGCTTCAAAAAAGTATAGTGTGAGATGGTTTTAGTCAACATGGAATCCCACCCCCCACACCTCTCTTTCTCTCTCTCTCAAGCTGGACATGCTTGCTTTCTCTACATTCAAAGAAGAAAATACCTCTTATAGTTGGCAAAGTAAACTAAAAAAAGGAAAAAAGGAAACAAAGCTATAAGGTTGTCACTATTAAGGCTACTTTGACCAATAAAATATTAATTTATCTATCGCGGTGTACTCAACAAATGCGGATATGGTTTTCTGTAATCTAATCTAAAACTCCAGTTCCTATTGTTTCCTTATGTCAACCTTTATGGATCTACTTGCAAAGGATTATTTATGTATTTTGCTAAAATAATCGTGATTCGTGTCCCATTCTCTCAGGGCCTTGTCCGCTCTGAACACCGCATTGCGATGTGTCGTCTTGCTTGTAAAAGTTCTGAATTTGTCACGGTGGATCCATGGGAGGTACTCTCTCTCTCTCTCTCTCTATGCGTGCCCGCGCTGAATTCTACAGATTTGTTTGATGACACTTCTAAGTTCAAAAATATGGATTTGCCCAGTGTGGTGCTCTTGCTAATTCAATGCTTTTTTGACTGTTATTGCATTTCTATGGTCTCTCATCAGGCAAATCAGAGCGAGTACCAACGCACATTAACAGTTTTGTCCAGAGTAAGGACTTCACTGATTGAGAGTGGAATAGTATCAGATGGTAAGTCTACCATTGTTTCGTGGTGGGGTGGGGCGGGGTGTGGTGGGGCATTGTCAAGAAAATTTTAAGGCGTTCAAGTGCAGATTAATATTATAGAGGACCCTAAAATTACTCAAGCTCACCTTGTTTATCCTTTGAGCCGAGTTTTAATGACAAATCTGAGGTGAGCTTGACTAGCTAGTTAAATTACAGAAATTAACATAGATTTTACTAAACGAACCTAGTTCAAACTGGACCAATAAAATTTGAAACATTAGAGAAGTATTTTCAAACTTGGCTTGTTACAACTCTAGCCAATTATCAGCTAATCTCGATGCATGGGTAGTAGCTTTAACATATTTATAGCCCTACTCATTGACATTAATTAGTGAGTATGCCTAATTGTCTATCTTGCTTCAGCAGTTCCCATTCCTTCACAAACTTAAGAGTTATTCATAGAATATGAAACGAAATTTGCATCCTTCAAGTTTTGGTTTCACTCTCTAACGTGATTTATATGAATTATTTGTCTGTTTTTAATTGATTCAGTTGTAAGTTCAAGACTCTCTATTCTTCTTTTAGGGTTCCTTAAAGTCATGCTTGTTTGTGGTTCTGATCTACTAGAATCTTTCAGCATTCCAGGCTTCTGGATCCGTGAGCAGGTAACTCTAGAATACTTCAACTACGATTATGCTGAAAAATATAGACCACAAGAATATGAGAATTGGATATTTTGCCAGCCTTTTAGTTTATATAACTGTTTGGGTAAGCTCAAAAACTTAAGGTACAGATAAGTTTTATAATATGTAGTCTTTTTATTAATCAAAATTGGAAATATGTAAGTTATTTGACAAGAAGGTATGAGTTATTGAATAACATTTTTTACTCAAGTAAGAAAGAAGTAACTTATGCAAACATGCTTGAAACAAAAAATTACTTTTTAACTTATATTTAAGCTTAGCCAAACTTGCTCATCGGCAGACTCCTTGACCCACATTTGATGACGAAAGCTCAATTAGATTGTTGCGCTGTTTTCCTTTCAGCAACAGAAAACACGATACGCATCTTAGATGAATATACACTTTAAAAGACAAAAGTAGTGCCTTGCGAAAAGATGAATAGTTAAGAAAAATACTCCAATATAACATGTACTGAGAAAGTTTGTCAGGATATAAGCTCCTTCTGGAAAGCCCATATTTTTCAAATCAACAGTAAAGATGATTGGTGATAGGAATTCAATTCTGCTAACTGTCATTGATCATGCACTTCTTTTCATTTTTAGGTTGAGACTATATGTAAAGATTATGGGTTGGTTTGTATTCGCAGAGGTGGTCAAGACGTTGAGAAAATCATATCTAAGGATGATATTCTGAACAAGCACAAGGTAATCCGTGTTAAATAAATGACTAGTGCTGCCCATTTACCTTCTTGATTTTTCCATTTAATCGTTAAATAATTGTATTTATCGTTGCTTGATCTCATAGCTCTATATTTGTTCATATTTTGCTCTGCTCATGATGAAACAGTGCATATTATCTCAAAACACTTGGTTCATATTCTGGCTCATATTTGCATTAACTTCCAATGTCTGCATTGATCTATTCTTTGCAGAGTAATATCAAAATTGTAGATGAAGTAGTACCAAATGGGATCAGTTCAACAGGATTGAGGTAAAAAATAAATAAATTCAGTTTCACTTATTAATGTAGTTGTTGAGATATGGTCTTCCACATCCAAGCAGTTTCAGGTCAGATGGGTGATCAATCTGATGAAATTGGCTTTACTTGTGTCGGTTTCTCCATGCAGGGTTTGCTTTTCGAGAGGATTATCGGTAAAATATTTGACAGCAGACGATGTTATTGATTATATCAAGCAACATGATTTATACAGAGCACAGCATGAACAATGATTTGAGGCTCGAAAATTCATATATAAAACTACATTGAATATATAGTATGACAGTTCCTGCATGAGAAATATTAGTCATGTAATATACAGTGATAAACATGTAACTGCATTTTACTCTTCAATTTTGAAAATTTCTCTAAGGATAATTTGATCATATCTGAATTTCTAAGGCCTCCATTGCTGATGTTTAGCAACCCAAATTCCACCCTTATGCCAATTTTGCTTCTTTGATATGTTCTATGGAATTTCTTGCCACTTTGTAATATGTGGACGTGTTGGTTCGTTGAACTAAACAAGATTATTAATGGATGTCATGTAATTTGAAGTGTAATGTGCTTATTCTATATTTCATTAATGTCCACCTATTTGCTTTAATATTTCAACATCTGAAAAATAATCAAATTGTACCATTGTAAATTGAGTTATGTTACATATACCGAATTTTTTTACCAATTTTTTTACACTTCACTCACAATAGGAGGTGGGGGCCACGGGTCGGCATTATTAATACATGTGGGGGCCGCGACTCGTGAGAGGAGGGACATTCGGTAGTCCCTCCTTGGTACAAGAGGCTTTTTCCTTGTAAATTTATAATAGCATATACCATATAACGTCTACTGTATGTTATTCAAACAAAGCTACAATTAAGTAAGTGTATATAAATAACTATTGTCTAAAAATATAAACCCTAAGAAGAAAATTGGAAAATCAATGTTCTGTATTTACTATTTAGTAATTACGTTTACCCATATTTGTCAAGGGAAAAAGAACAAGAACAAAGAGAAGAAAGGTTGTACTAGAATGTACGCAGGAAAAATGGGGTGGAAATTGAAAAATGAAGGTCCCACCGAGACTTGAACTCGGGTTACTGGATTCAGAGTCCAATGTCCTGACCACTAGACCATGGGACCATTTTGATGATAGAATTATTGTTTTGTAATATTAGTAATGAAATATAAAACTAAAACCAACAATAAATAAACTTGAGCCTAATTATATACATCATTTTTATTGTTATGATCAATTCATAGTTCTTAGGCATAGTAAAACAAGGAATTTTCCAAAGTTGTGTCCGGTGGAGCTTTTTAAACCAAAAAACAAAAGATTTTTGTACCGTTAATTTTTAAACTCAACAACTATTGTTGACCCCGTGTCTCACAGGTGAGAACCACATGTTGAAAAAAAGGGTAACTTTTCTGCTCAAAACCCGATCAGAATTTCTAACAGACACACCCCTAATAATAATGTGTATTTTAGCATTTATCATGTCTCCTCTCGACTTATTTTTTGAGTCATAACAAAAGTAGTCTTAGTCATGTCTATTAATAGAGTTTGGTATACTTTTTAACGAGTAATGCTCTTCATAGTGCAAACTATCGATAATAATCATACGTGACATATATGTGACAATTTATTATTTGATACGTGAAGTAATAAAAAACTAGCACATTAATACATCAAATATCAAACTACCAAATATATGTCACGTAGAGCGACTGGCGGTAGTTCTCGCTATGAATAACATTATTCATTTTTAACATATTATTGTCATTTCTTCAATTGTTTTTTTCATTTTATTGTACAATATCTCAATATTGAATTATTTAAGTAAGAAGCAACCATCCTCAAACAAGGCTATATTGAGATTGTGTTATGTTTACATTTTTAACAAATATTTTGATTGATTTTGACACTTCAATAAAGTGTTGAAATTGACTTGTACTGATAAATGAACGCCAACTATAACAACAGATCAATTAAAGTACGTGATTCATTAATATGCTTTTAACGTTGTATTTCTCCATGTCTCTAAATATTGCATTGGTCATTTAGTGTGATACTAGTTGAATATTGTCCCATTAATTCTATGCTTCATTTCTATGGTTATCACTAACATGTCATTTAGTTCTGAGTAAACTCAAATTTTCATTAGAAACTCAATTTATATTTAATTTGATTTTTTCTGTTTGAAGAAAAATCATTATTCTTTTAATTTTGAGATCGGCCGTATTTTTGTTGTGATGAAAGTAGATAAAATTTTGATCTAAGGGCGTGTTTGATACGCCTTATTTTCCAGGCAACTAGGAAAATATTTTCCACTTTCCACTTTTTTGGCTGTTTGATAGGCGAAATTTTCCACGGAAAATATTTTCCGGGTTTAGCCCACATGTGTGCATTTTCCGGCTTTTTGATGAAAATATTTTCCCGCCTTTTTGGTGAGAAAAAATTTTCCAGGCTGGCTGAAATTTTTTTTTTTTTTTTTTTTTTTGCAATAGAAACAAATTTCATAGCCAATGGTAAAAAAAAATTTCACTTTAATGGACAATTTCCATGTAAAATAAAGTCAAACGAACACTAAACTTTGATGAAAAAAATGATTTCTTAGGAAACAATTTTTTTTCCCTTTTTTTTTTTTTACTTTTTGGCAATGGAAACAAATTTTATAACCAATTGTGGAAAAAAATATCACTTTAATGGACAATTTCCATGTAAAACAAAGCCAAACGAATAAAAAATTTAAAAATTTTCCGGATGGAAAATTATATCAATCAAACACACTTGAAATCATTTTCCCTGCAAAACATTTTCTAGGCAAACATTTTCCCTGTAAAACATTTTCTTTCCACCCATTTTCCACCATTGCAATCAAACGCACCCTAACTCCCACTTATAAACCCGACAAATAATAACTTTGATCGATTCAATTGATGTCTCCACTCAACTTTCTCTTACACTAATTTTACATGACATCTACAAATTTTCGACAATAACCTCATTTTTGTCGAGATGCTTGTAAATAAAATCTTGATAGTTTTCACTGACAAGGCAACGAATAATCACAGACAATAGTCTCAGCTAAAATCTCGACTCAACTTTTATCAAGAAATAATCAAACAAATACAAAAATCTTATACACGAAATTAGTGTTAGTTTAGCATTGGCCATTTGAGAAAATGTATCTGCACTCGTGACATTTTGAAATAAAATAATAATTTATTTTTCAATAAATTATACGTATTAATTTGAGCTTGCATTTTGTTTATGGATTGACTTGGTATTATAAATCGAGTGTTTAAATTGTTAAATACAAAAAAAAAATTCGATTTATGATTCGATCTAAGCTTTAATAAAAAAAATTCCTTCATATCATTTCGTCTTGATCTAGCTTTCGCTCGAAACCCGACAAATGATCATTATTTGTCTTTTGAATTAACACATCGATTCATTTTTTTTCTAGAAAATAGTCGAAATACAAAAGATTCTATTTTTTTAATTATTTAACAATAGCATAAATTATGTTAGGACCCTATCAAAAAAAATAATTCATGATCTAGCTTTATATTGTAATTCAACAGATAATTGTAAACTGCTCATCATTAGCTACATTTATGTCGATGAATCTTGATCCAATTTTCTCACGTAAATCGATCAAATATTCAAACAAATACAAAATTTTTGTTCCACGTGTTTTAATTAAAATCTCGACTTTACTTTTTTCCAGAAATTATCGAACAATCACAAAATCTTATACATGAATTTAGAAAATTTTGATTAAATGATAAAACAAGAAAAGAGCAGGATTGACCGCCTTCACCAAATTCTGACAAAATTTTGTCAGAAAATCACCTAATTCTCTAATACCATACCACTTGAATTCAGATTCTTCTGAAATTTTAACGTTAAAACTTTTCATTAAACGACGCTGAAACCACGTGAACCCCAACAAATAATATTAAACTCAGTAGGTCCCACATAAACAGACCAAGCCTCGATTGTATCTCTCTTCTTCTCTCTTGTCTCATACTTACAGTCTCCTGCAGTTCGAACTAAAGGCGTGTGTATTGAAGTTGCGAGAAATGCGGTTTCGAAAGCTGGTAAAAGTCTTCAGCGAATAAAATCCCAACGGGAAAGAGAGAGGAAAAATGTAATTCAGTAGGGATTCTTGAAATTATGGAGAGATCACTAAAATTTCTGCTGTATGTGCTGGCAGTGAGTAGTAAGTGCTATAACTTTAATTTTTTGTTAATGTGGAGAGATGAATTCTTTCTTAATTAGCTTGCATTCTGTTTTCTTCCTACCTATTAGAGCAGCTAGTAGGCGAATTATTCAATTCACCAGCTAAATTTGGGTCTTTAAGTGAAGGGTTTACAAGGGTTTTTTTTGTTGCTTTTTT
Organism: Fraxinus americana; assembly: GCA_035079005.1. NCBI lineage: Eukaryota > Viridiplantae > Streptophyta > Magnoliopsida > Lamiales > Oleaceae > Fraxinus > Fraxinus americana. The sequence goes on along the minus strand of JAVHZT010000141.1, from coordinate 175,111 downwards.
GGTGGCTGTGAGAAGAAAAGAAGTTGGACAATAATGGAAGTGGCGGCTGGTGGTGCAGGTGGCGCTGGAGGTGAAGGGGTTGATCAGAGGAAGCAGTGCCGTAGGACTGGGTCCAGAGGAAACTGGAGGTGCAAATCAGAAGCTATTCCTGGCAAAACTCTCTGCCAGAGGCACGAAATTGAATACAAACGTTTGTATGAGAGGAGGAAAATGAAGAAAATCCAGCTGAAGGAAAATCAAGAAATGGGCGGTGGAGGAAATTCTAACGCTGTTACTGTAAATAGGGATGTGGGTGGTGATGCGGAGGTGTCAGCGGGCAAGGAAAATCAGATAATTGAGGGCAGAGAAAGTGAAGGGCAACTAAGCGTGGTTGTTGAGGGAAATAGGGGTGAAGATGGTGCTGCTCTCGTGGCAAAGAAGAAAGGAAGGCCAAAGGGTTCTAAGAATAAGGAGAAGAAGAGAAGTCATGAAGAAAATGATGATATTGTTAGGATTGGAAAAAGAGGGAGGCAAGAGAGTTCTGAAGAGGAAAAGAGAGTTGAAATTGGGAATGAAATCGAGGCAATGCAGGTGGCCAATGATGTTAAGAATGATGAAGGCGGTGAGGATGAAGTGACAATTGTTAGTGTCAATAGAAAAAGGGAGGATTTAGGTACAGTTGGGTCCCCGCAGTCGGCAGGGATTGTTCAGAACGAGGAAGCCCCTAGAGATCTCGGCATCTATGAGGATAGGGAAATTCCTATGGAGGATAGCGGTCAAGTTGTTAAAGGTGTTGCAAAGAAGGGGCGGCCGAAGGGGTCAAAGAACAAGCAAAAGGTTGTCGTGACTGATGATAAGGAGATGCCAGTTCGAGTTGATAAAGACGGAGAACCCCTTGGAGATGGGATTGTGAAGAAGAAAGAAGGCGGCGGGAGGCCAAAGGGTTCCAAGAACATAAAGAAACTTCTACCTATGATTGACCAAAACCAGAAAATGAAAGGTTGCATTGTTGATGGAGAAACACATACATTGTCCAGCGACGTTGATGGAGTCTTAGGCAAAAATTTTGCTGGTGATAATGAGGGCGTTGGGACTATTAAGAGAATTGACGATCATGGTAGTGCTCTTAGTAATGAGCTTTCTGATGGAGTTAATCAGAAGGGTAAACGAGGGCGACCCAAGGGTTCAAAAAATAAGACGCCTTCTGAGAAGGAAGGGCGTGGCAGGCCCAAGGGCCTAAAGAAAATTCTGCTGCCAGTTGGTTCTAGCGAAGTTCAGGTGTCTTCTGAACGGTTTAATGTCAGTTTTGAGAATTCTCAGGAGAAAGAGAAACCTCAAAGGACATGGGTTGCAGAAGATAATGAATTTGCATGCATGGGGGAGCAAACAAACAACCCATCAATTGTGGGAATGTCGGTCAGTTTCTTATCTTTTTACACTAGCCTAGTTTAGTTTTTATGCGTATTAATTAACATTCAATAACGTGATGGCTAAAGATATATTGAGTTTGAGGGTTTAGAATAAATGACATTAATCTATTGTCATCTTAGTTACCAAATTCAGACCGGAAAACAGTAGCTAACTGTCACCTAATTAGGACAATAAACTACACGACAGACTTAATCTTGTGAATGGCCCACCATCATTGATGCTACTTTTAGCAATTATTGCGGAGGATCTAACGAGTATCAACAAACTCAATAGTCGTCGATTCATTCAGAATAAGACATGTTTTCAAGGATGAGGTTTAGACGTTAATGGATATACCCCATTCAGAAGAAAATAGTCATTGACTCTTGTGGAAGTCAACTTTTATAAAGTGTGTGTGGGTGTGGGTGGGGGTGGGGGTGGGGGTGGGGGAGGGTTAGAGGTTCGTTTAGTAAAAAGTTTTATAGCAATCCAAAATGACTTAAATTTGGGTGACTTATTGCTAGTAAATGCATGAGGTCAAAGTGATCTTCCTTTGTTCCAATAAGTTGATGGCATCATACCATTTGAATACTTCAAATAAATTGGAGTACATCAAACCACAATTTTGCCTTGCATATCGTATTTTCTGTTTATATCTTTAACTGGTTTCAGCGTAATTGGTTGTTTATAATTTCTTAAGTTTTCCATATAATGAATATTGTTAGACTTGTAACATCTTACGCACTATAAGTGTCATTTCATGTGGGCCTCTGAGGTGGCAGCTGGTGTTGTCACATTGAAGTTTCTGCATTAATTCTATTCTTATATAAAGATACGTAGATAATAAGAAGAAATTCGAAGCACAAAGATAAGGAGGAAGGTTTTTACTTCTCAGTATAAATATTGTTTTTGAGATGTTCTATATTATGGTGCCTTCACGTATCTTTTCAAGATCTAAGTTGAACGTATATGAATATTATTTTTCTTCCAGGATGCCACCAAACAGAAGGAGCACCGGGGATCAATGTGTCACCAATGCTTGAAGAGTGATAATGTTGGTGTTGTCATCTGTTCAAAATGCAAGAAGAAACGTTACTGTTATGAGTGCATTGCAAAGTGGTAAAGAGAGTTACTGGTTCCTTTCACTGACAAAATTGAAAATGTATATTTTCTTGAATGATCACTGACTTCATAGATTTTGAGGTTGGAAATAGAACGAATTTCACCTATTATTTGTCTCACTCTTCTTTAGGAAGTTTCATTTAGTGTATATATATGCTGATTTACGTGGTTGATGTAATCATATTTATGAGTTGGTTGGTAAAATATGTGGTTATATTTTTGAAATTTGTATAATGAACTAGGTATCCGGAGAGGACAAAAGAAGAAATTTTGAAATCATGCCCGTTTTGCTGTGGGAATTGCAATTGCAAAATTTGCCTTCAAACAGTTTTACTCGAAAAGGTATCATGACCTTACTTGTGCTATAATTATTTTACTACATTATCATCATGCATCCACTGCAGTGTTCTCGTATTTGACGTAGTTTGGTTGTTTTAGGGTTGTCAGGAAGAAACCAATGAGAGTATCAGACTGGAAAGGTCCCTATACTTGCTTGTTAAAATTCTACCTGTCCTGAGGCATATACAACAAGAGCAGAGGTCTGAGCTAGACATTGAAGCCTGCATACGTGGTACAATAATAATGTGGAATTTGTCTTTCTACTTATTGAGATGTATAATTTAGAATGTTTGACAGTGTCTTTGTACTTGATATTATTTTAAGGTGTTCAATTGACCGAGGATGATATAGAGGTTGCAGTATTTGAGGAAGATGATCGGGTATACTGGTATGTTCACTATAAATTTTATGTTGTCGGGATTTGACTAATTCTTTTGAAGCTTTTCAGCACAGCCATCTGTAAACGGTTTTTTTATTGTACTTATACACTGGTTTCAAGTGTTTTCCCCCTATAATTATGGTATTTGTTTCAAAAAATGGAAATTACCCTGTGAAGCTGTTGGACTAAACTATACCTACATGTCAGTATTCCATTCTTATAAACCTGTATTCTTTTCCTTATTAAGATTTCTCAAAAGGGCTGGATTACTCAATCTGTGGTGTTCCTAGACGTTCTTTAAATTGATTATTGTATTTAAATTATACTTCTGATTAATGTTGCACTATACACATGGTGGTTTCAAATTGTGATTTCTTTCCGAAGTATCGTTCTTTTCAACATTTGGCTTAATCCTCAGATCTTTGATGCCATTTCTGCCTTTTGACTGTAGTTCATGATGTCCCAAACCTTAACTTTGAAAGCTTTCTTATTCAGTGACAATTGCAAGACTTCCATTGTCAATTTCCACCGAAGCTGCCCGAACCCAGATTGTTCTTATGAAATCTGCCTTGATTGTTGTTCTGAACTCAGAAAAGGTATTCAGCCTGGAAGTATTGAGGCAAAAACTCTTCATGTCAATGGCCATGTACATGACATGTCTTTTGACTTCCCTAAATGGGAAGCAAAGATTAATGGCAGCATACCATGTCCTCTCAAAGAGCATGGTGGTTGTGGTTCCAAGGATCTAGTGCTCAAACGGATTTTTGACGCTAATTGGGTGGATGAATTAATTAGGCATACAGAGGACCTTACGTCCGGTATCCAGTCAACGGATATTGAATTTTCTCAAAAATGTTTTTTGTGCCTTGTTAATCACTCTGCTCAAGATGGTAATACTCGTATGGAAGTAAGACAAGCAGCATGGAGAGAAAACAGTCAAGATAACTTTCTTTACTGTCCTAATGCTATTGATCCGGGAGATTCTGAGTTTGAACATTTTCAAATGCACTGGAGGAGAGGTGAACCAGTCATTGTTAGAAATACACTGGCTAAGGCATCGGGTCTTAGTTGGGAGCCAATGGTGATGTGGAGGGCCTTCAGACATGCGAGCAAAAAATTAAAAGCTGAGAATTACTCTGTGAAGGCTATTGACTGCATGGATTTGTGTGAGGTACGTGTTGGGTTTTATATGTAGTTTACTTGTTTCATGCATTTTCCTCTGTCTTCTGGTGCACATGAGTTTTATCCAGTTACTACGGACTTGGCTGATCGAGGTTTTTTCCTTTTAAAAGAGAATCTTATGTTTACTAGAACAGGTATAAAAGTTCTCTGTTGATAGCTATCCTCGATTTCCTAAGTAAGTTCAGTTCATCTGTTGATTAACCAAGTTCTACACTTGAAAGATACTCTTTAAATCAAGTAATTTTTATGAACTTGAGGATCAATTGAATTGCAGTAGAATAGGTAAATCTTTTAGGTGGTTTGCCAAATAAATAAATAAATAATAATAATAATCTTGTAGGTGACCCCATGTTTATTGGGAATGAGGCTAGATTGTTGTTATTGTTCTTGAGAATAAATTGAATGCTTTTTGGCAATTCCCATTAGATGCAGGCAGTTTAAATCTCTAGACAAGAAACTATAATTTTTGTATTAATATTTCTTCCATGTTACAGGTTGAGATTAATATTCACCAGTTTTTTAGGGGCTACTTAGAGGGCCGTAAGCATCTAAATGGTTTGCCTCAAATACTGAAGTTGAAGGACTGGCCACCTACAAGTTTGTTTGAAGAATGTTTACCAAGGCATGGTAGTGAATTCTTGACCATGCTTCCATTTAGTGATTATACCCATCCAAAATCTGGTATTTTGAATCTTGCTACCAAGCTCCCCGAGGGTGCCTTAAAACCTGACTTGGGACCTAAAACTTATATCGCCTATGGATCTTCAGAAGAACTTGGCTTAGGCAATTCGGTGACCAACTTGCACTGTGACATTTCTGATGCGGTAAGCTTGTACTAGCATTGCTGCTGTTATTTTAAAGTCACATTTATTAGACTCATCGGTTTGAATTTTCCCACAAAAATAATGACTGTTATTTCAAGTGATTGGGGGGGGGGGGGGGGGGGTGGTCCCTTTTTGGCAAATTTTATACCTGATGTTGCTGTAATTGAATATAAAATCATAATTGTAGTGCTTAATCCAACTAACCAAACATGCCATTACTGCTTTTGATCGTACACTTATGGTAGGTTCATTATATGTTACCTTTTCTGCATATGCTTATCGCATTGTTTTTTTCCAAAATAAATGATTCTCAGACGATCTGATAAAAGAATAATTGAAATTGACTAGTCTTATTGAGGACTTTAGCTTGTCTTTTCAGACTCGTAATCCTGTCTTTATCCCTAAAGCTTAGTAGTATTATTTTTCTTATTCTCAGTACCCCCAATATGCTCCATTTTGGCCCTTTCCATTTGTCGATTCAGTCCAATTTCGGATATAGTTATCAATTTTGTTAATTTGATCTTTATGTGCCATATATAGAAATCCTGACTGACTTTGAATTTGTATTTATGATAGGTTTTTGAATCCTTTGACAGCATTATCATTAAATTTTCCCTCTGTCAACAATTAGATATTTTGGCTTCTTGTGCTTTCGCCTCACATGCCGGGTATGCCATTTAGAGTATGTTTGGCATGCAATACTAGACAAGATCGAAGAGTATAAAGAAACAAGATTTAAAGGGCTTTTTCTTTTTTATTACTGCCTATAGTCCTCACCAAACTAGCACTTACAGTTTTCTCAGAAAAGATGTTTTAACAAGGATGTAGTTTCAGGTTAACATATTGACGCATACAACAAAGACGAAACCTGGTTCACTGAAAAGGAAAAAAAATTCTAAAATGAGAAGGGAATCTGAGGTTGAAGATTCAGACAAGCTTCAAGGTATACATGAACCTCGAACTGCATGTAAAACAAATTCACCCGACCGGCTTCAGAAAGGTGAAACTGTGAAGGAATGTGCTGACACAGGGAACATAAATGATAGCAAATGTTGTCCTGTGGAAAACAAAATTGATGAAAATGAACAAATAGAACCCAGTACGTCACTTGGAAATGCTCGTCTCGAGACCGATGTGCCACCCGGGTTTTCATATTCAGACAAAGGTAAAAAGTTGCCTGTGCCTGAAGATTCTCTTCAAAGTGGCAAAGACTGTCCCAAGACAGTACATGCAGGGGCTGTTTGGGACATCTTTCGTAGGCAGGATGTGCCCAAATTAATGGAGTACTTGCAAAAGCACTGGAAAGAATTTCGCTATTATACAATGTCGCCTTCGTATTCTGTGAGTACTTGATGGTTGTCAAATTTCTATATGAAGATTTAATTTTGTCTTAGCATGTTTCTTTTGCTTTAGGTTGTTCATCCTATTCATGACCAGACTTTTTATATGAATGAGAAGCACAAGAAACAGTTGAAGGAGGAGTTTGGTAAGATTTATTTCTTTGATTAATCGTATTTTATATGGAACTACGTGGGGAAACTAACCAGAATATTTTAATTCCTTCTGAGTAGATGTAGAACCTTGGACGTTTGAGCAATACCTTGGTGAGGCTGTGTTCATTCCCGCTGGGTGCCCACATCAAGTGCGGAACAGACAGGTAAACCTCTCATAAAGTATGCTCCTTTTACACATTTTGGTATGATAATTGGCTTATAAGCACCTTCTCTCCTCTTATTAGCGACGTAGTGGTTAATATAAAGTTACCCTGTTCTTTTCTAGTCCTGTACGAAAGTCGCTGTGGACTTTGTATCCCCTGACAACGTTCAAGAGTGTATCAACTTGACAAAGGAGTTTCGTTTGCTTCCTCAATATCATAGATCTAAGCAAGATATATTAGAGGTATTTACTACTTTACCACTAAAATTCTATCTTTCAGCAACATTATTACTGTGAATCTCACACTGCAAATATGAAAAAACACTTGAATTGCACAACAACAATTTTTTTCTATGGTAGTCATCAGCGGTGTTCTATTAGGTTTATATTGATCAAAATTATATTTGCTACAGGTGAAGAAGCTGGCTGTTTTTGCTGCAAGTGTTGCCACCACTGAAGCGAGAACTCTGATGTTAAAATTAAAGTAAAATTTCTCGAGCTCTTCGATATAGTATCTTTTGCATTACTGTTCGATTTACACTTGATTTCATTTGTTGTTGTCAATAAAATATCTAATTGGAGTAGAAGATCCTTCCTTAAGATTGTTGTACAAATGATGAACCACCTAAAATTTGTTGAATTTAAGGACATATAGCAGTCGAAACAGCATAAATATGCTACTACCATCCTTATATTTCGAGCATAATCCTCTTCACTTGGAGATACATTATAAAGAAAAATAGCATTCTTGAATTTTATGTAAGTAGACTGTTGAGGAACTTTGGATGTAACTTTATCCAAAGATGAGCAAAATTATCCTCGAATTTTTTTATCCTCCAAGCACTTACAATTGCTAGATATGTGGCGACATTGTCTTTTTTTTTTACCCTCTTTATTCTGTACTTGTTGCTAATGTTACACTTTCTTTGCAGGAATGCTGATGAATCAAATTCTCGTGATCCACACAGCGCAATAGGGCAACAACCGGGGCAAGCTGTTGTAGTTTGAGGATGCTCTATGGACAAAACTGGAAATAAGAGGAATGTATTACTACTTCAGACGATCGAGATTCTGAAAGTTTTCATATCCCTTCGGATAAACTTTTGTGGTCTGTTCAAACTCATATATTGCTGATGTACGTTTCGGTGTTAACCTGGTGCCCCATAGAAACTAGAAATTTTACAGACATTTTGATAGACATACATGCTTTATCATAGCATCATAGATAGAAATGTCAATAGGGGGGAAGTTCAGTTCTGTGTAAACTTATATGTAATGCACCATGTTGTGAAGTATCTGCATGCAGATTTTTATGAACATTTTCTCTAAAAAAAAAGTTGTCCAATATCTTGTTTTCATATTTTCTATTAGTGCGACCGAGGGGTCAAAGAACAAGCAAAATGTTGCTGTAATTGATGTAAGGAGATGCCGGTTCAAATTTGAATTGCACTTGAATTGCACGATATAAACATGTAGTTTGAAGAAAACAGCACTTGAATTGCACGATAGCAATTGTTTTTTGAATTTAGCTACGGAAGCCATCATCGATGTTCTAATGGGTTTAACACGATCAAAATTCTATTTTCTACAGGTTGGCTATTTTTGCTGCAAGTGGTGCCACCACTTAAGCGAGTGTTAAAACTAAAGTTAAACTTTTCGTTCACTTTGATATGTTTTCTTTGCATTTCTGTTTGATTTAGTCGAGGTTTGTTTTGTTTTGTTGTTATCGGTAAAGTATCTAATTGGAGTAGATTGATCTTTAAGAATGCTGTACGGGTAACTTATATAGAGGAGGACAATGAGAAAACATAAACAGAAGGAAAATCAAGAAACCGGTTATGGAGGAAATTCGACACCATTTCTTGTTAATGTGGAGAGATGAATTTGAAATTGCAGCAATCTTAATCGGCTTGCATTCTGTTTTCTTCCTACCTATTAGAGCATTGGCGAACTATTCAATTCGCCAGCAAAATTTGGGTCTTTAAGTGAATGGTTTACGAGGGTTTTTTGTTACTTGCTTTATGGTGGCTGTGAGGAAAAAAAATTTGAGAAATAATGGAAGTGGCGGCTGGTGGTGGTGGCGTTGGTGGTGAAGGGGTTGATCAGAGGAAGCAATGTCGTAGGACTGGGTCCAGAGAAAATTGAAGGTGCAAATCAGAAGCTATTCCTGGTAAAACTCTTGCCAGAGGCACGAAATTGAATACCAGCACTTGTATACGGAGGAAAATGAAGAAAATCCAATGGAAAAAAATAAAGAAACCAATGGTGGAGGGAATTATGACACCATTTCTGGAAATAGTGATATGAGTGGTGGTGGGAGGCGGCATGTGACAAGAAAAATCAGAAAATTGAGGGCAGAGAGCGAAGGGCAAGTGGGTGTGATTGTTGGAGAAAATGGGGGTGATGATGGTGGTGCTCTTAGGGCAAAGAAGAAAGGAAGGCCAAAGGGTTCTAAGAATAATGAGAAGAAGAGAATTCATGAAGAAAGTGATGATGTTGTTAGGACTGAAAAAAGAGGTTAGGATTGGTTCTAGCGAAGTACAGATTTATTGTGAAAAGTTCAATGTTTTAAAATTTTGAGGATTTCCAGGAGATGGAGAACCTCAAATTTGAATTGCACGGTAGTTTTGAAGGAAACAGCACTTGAATTGCACGATGGCAATTTTTTTTTTATTTGTCTATGGAAGTCATGATCAATGTTCTTATAGGTTTAACACGATCAAAATTCTTTTTGCTAAAGGTGAAGAAGTTTGCTGTTTTTGCTGCAAAGCGTTGCCTCCACTGAAGCGAGAAATCTGATGTCAACTAAAGTTAAATTTCTCGTGCTGTTTGATATATTTTGTTTTGCATTTCTGTTTGATTTAGTTGAGATCTATTATTTTGAAAAAATGGAGTTTTGAGTTTTTTGGAGAATGTGTTAAAAAAGTATGGAAAAGTTTTGGGTTTATATGTAAAATATTTAATGGTGTAAATGTGTGGTTGAAAATGAGTGAGAATTAAAGAGTTTTGTTTTAAAGGGTGACAAACATGGTCTAAGAATGTTGTACAGGTAACGTGTACGAAATGAGGACAATGAGAAAAAATAAACAGAACGAAAATCAAGAAACTGGTGTAGGGAATTCTGACACCATTTCTTGTTAATGTGAAGGGATGAATTTGAAATTGAATTCTTCTTAATCAGCTTGCATTCTTTTTTCTTCCTACATATTAGAGCAGCTAGGTGGCGAATTCGCCAACAAAATTTGGGCCTTTAAGTGAAGGGTTTACAAGGGATTTTTGTTACTTTCTTTTTGGTGGCTGTGAGAAAAAATAAATTGGGAAATAATGGAAGTGGCGACCGGTGGCACAGGTGACTCTGGTGGTGGTGAAGGGGTTGATCAGAGGAAGCAGTGCTGTAGGACTGTGTCCAGAGGAAAATGGAGGTGCAAATCAGAAGCTATTCCTGGCAAAACTCTCTGCCAGAGTCACGGAATTGAATACAAAGCGTTTGTATGATAGGAGGAAAATGAAGAAAAACCAGCAGAAGGAAAATCAAGAAACTGATTGTGGAGGGAATTCTCAAAGAAACTTCTACCTATTATTGACCAAACCCAGAAAATGAGGTTGCATTGTTAATGGTGAAACACATACATCATCCGGTGATGTTGAGGGAGGCTTAGTCATAGACTTTGTTGGTAATAATGATGGCGATGGGACTGTTAAGAAAAATGATGGTCTTGATAGTGCTTTTAGTAATGAGATTTCAGATGAAGTTAACCAGAAGGGTAGATGAGGTCGACCAAAGGGTTCAAAAGATAAGAAACCTTAGATAAGAAAGATACAGCAGGCCAAGTGGCTTAAGAAAAATCTGCAACTGATAGGATTTTCAGGATATGGAGAAACCTCAAATTTGAATTGCACTTTAATTGCACAATATAAGCATGTAGTGTTGAAGGAAACATCACTTGAATTGCACGATAGCAATTTTTTTTGTATTTAGCTATGACAAATATGATCGATGTTCTAATAGGTTTAACACTATCGAAATTCTATTTTCAACAGGCGAAGAAGTAGCTGTTTTTGCTGCAAGTGTTGCCACCACTAAAGCGAGAAATCTGATTTCAAAACTAAAGTTAAATTTCTCGTGTTCTTTTGTATATTATTCTTTACATTACTGATCAATTTACTCTTGATTTCATTTGTTGTTGTCTGTAAAATATGTAATTGGAGTAGGAGATTGTTGTTTAAATAAATTATAGATTTGACAAGAAAGTTTAAGGGAGTGAACCACTTAAATTTTGATTAATTTCCTACATACATCAGTGGAAACAAAGTATAACTACTGCCATCCTTAAATCTCGAGCACAGGGAGATGTTATTAAGAAAAATAGCATTCTTGAACTTTATCTAATAGTAGACTGTTGAGAAATTTTTACGAATTTTGATGTAACTTCATCCAAAGATGAGCAAAATTATCATCAGATTTCTTTATTCCACGAGCACTTGCAATTGCTAGATATGTCGTGACATTATCTTTTTTTCCCCACTTTATTCAGTACTTGTTGCTAGAGCTACACTTTCTTCATAGGAGTGCTGATGAATTGAATTCTGATAGTCCACCAAGTGCAATATGGCCATAACCGGGGCAAGCTGTTGTTGTTTGAGGGTCTCTCGGAGCAGTGGGAAATACAGAGGAATGTATTGTTGCTTCAGAGGATTAGATGATCATTTACAATCTATAGAATGCTCCAACGAACTTTTCTTGTCCTGTTCAGAATCGTATTTGCTGATGTATGTTTAGGTTTTTACCTTTGACATTTGTTTCAGCACATTGGTGCCCATACAAACTAGAAATGTTACAAACATTTTGATAGACACGTGCTTTATCATAGCATCACATATAGAGGGAAATGAAAATAATACATGTCAGTAATACACAAGTAATCGATCCATTCAGAATAATTCAAGTTTTCAAGGATGAAGTCTAGACATTAGTGTACAGACCTCATTCACGAAGATCACTTAGTTGTTGACTCTCTCAGAAGTCAACTTTTATCAAGCGTGTGGGGTTATAGGTTTTTTAGTAAAAAGTATTGTAAAAAATCCAAAATGATGTAAATTTGGGGCGACTTATTGCTAGTAAAGGCATGAGATGAGATCAAAGTGATCTTCCTTTGTCCCAATAAGTTGATGGCATCACACAATATGGATGCTTCAAATAAATTGGAGTACCTTGCATATCACATTCTCATTGTTTACTTTTTAACCTTTTTTTTAGCATGTCTGGTTTTATAATTTCTCAAGTTTTCTGTATATGTATGGATTATTGAAAATAATAATCTATGTATTTGGATATTTCCCTTCAACTAATCATGTCGAATAATTGTAGAGATGAAGGGAATACTCCGAAGAATAAAGATTGTTAGGCTTTTACTATTCTCTACATTATGAGTGTTATGTTGTATTGTATGGGCCTCTGAGGTGGCAGTTGGTTTTGTCACATTGAAGGTTCGGTTTTAATTCTATTCTTATATAAAGGTACGAGGATATAATATCAAAAAATTCAACGTGTCACCAATGCCTGAAGAATGATAACCTCGGCGCTGTCATCTGTTTAAAATGCAAGAAAAAACACTACTTTTATGAGTGCATTGAAAAGTGGTAAAGATAGATACTAGTTCCTTTCACTGACAAAATTGTAAATGTATATTTTTCATGAATGATCACGGACTTCATAGATTTTGAGGTAGGAAATAGAAGAAACTTCACCTATTATGCATCTTAAACTTCTTTAGTAAGTTTCGTTGACTATATTTATGCTGATTTATGTGGTTGACGTAATCATATTTATGAGTTGGTTGGTAAAATATCTGGTTATATTTTTAAAATGCATATAATGACCTAGGTATCCCGAGAGGAGAAAAGAGGAAATTTTGAAATCATGCCCATGTTGCTGTGGAAATTGCAATTGCAAAGCTTGCCATTAAGCAGTTGTACATGTAAAGATATCATGGCCTCACTTATGCTATCATTGTTCTACGTTATTTCTGTATTTTTTTTTTTTTGACATAGTTTGATTGGTCTAGGGTGCTGTGTAGAAACCAATGAGAGTATCAGAGTTGAAAGGTCCCTAACTTCTACCTGTCCTGAGGCATATACAACAAGAGCAGAGGTCTCAGCTAGACAATGAAGCCTGCATACGTGGTACTATACAAATGTGGAATTTGTCTCTCTACTTGGTATATATCACTCAGAATGTTTAATAATGCCTTTGTATTTATATCATTTTAAAGTGCTTAATTGACTGAGGATGATATAGTGGTTGCGGTATTTGAGGAAGATGATTGGGTATACTGGTATATTCACCAGATATGACTTAATTATTCTTCTCTTAACTCTCAAATTGAGGATATGATTGAGCAGAAATCACTGGATTTTCTGTTGTCGGGATTTGACAATTTTTTTGGAAAAAGCACTTGAATTGCACTTCAATTGCACAATATAAGGAAATGAGTTTGGGATAACCAGTGACATCAGTTTATTAAGACATTCAGAGCAAAGAAAATATATGCTATAGGATGAAATCTATAACAATTGGAAGCTCTTCCCTGCTATGAACTATGCTGATACAAATCATCTTCACGCAGAATCCACTTATATGTCCAAAAGATTCAAAAAGTGTGTCCCGACTCCCTTGTAGAGTGCCATCAAGTTCTCTTCCTAATTGCTAACCATAAATACTGGCAGCACACAATAGCAAATCACCTTTGGGAAACTCAAATAGAGGACAAAAGACAATAGTATAAAGAGGCCTTAAAAAAAAAAAGACTTTTCACTTTCTTCTAGGATACGGGGAAAGAAATTAATGATAAATATGCCCTTGTTTGTTACCAATTAAAATTCAGATTTTAATTTAAGTCAAAGTCAACAATAAATTTTAAGCATATATTTCATGGGTTCACAACTTTTCAACCACACATTTCATTAATTTTTATTAAAATTTACTAAAAATCTGAGTTTAATCCTTACCAAATAGGGGCATAATCCTTTTTTTTATATAAAAAATGTAGTAAGTCAAATGCAAAAATGGACACCCACAAAATTACATCCCGTTAGATTTTAACTTACTCGTGAAATGCTTTAATCACCAGGACACAATAAAGTAGCACAAGATCATTATTTCAAGGACAAGTATTTATTAAGGAAAAAGCACTTCAATTGCATAGAAATTTTTTACCCTTTAGCTATTGCAGCCAGTATAGGTGTTCTATTAGGTTTATCGTGATCACATTTATATTTGCTACAAGTGAAGAAGAAGCTTGCTGTTTTTGCTGCAAGTGTTGCGACCACTGAAGCGAGAAATCTGATGTCAAAACTAAAGTGAAATTTCTTATGCTCTTTGATATGTTGTCTTTTTTATTCCTGTTCGAGTTAGTCATGGTTTATTTTGTTTTTGTCAGTGAAGTATCTTATTGGAGTAGATACTTACTTAAGATTGTGTAAATAATTAATTGGAACCACCTAAAATTTGATGAATTTAAGGACCTACATATAGAAGTCAAAACAATGATGAATTTTAGTTTTAACTTTATACGAAGATGAGCAAAATTATCATCAGAATTCTTGATTCCATGAGCACTTGCAATTGCTAAATATGTAGTGACATTTTCCTTTTCTTTTTCTTTTTCCCCCTCTTATTTACTTGTTGCTAATGCAGCTACATTTTCTTCATGGTATTGCCGATATATCGAGTTCTCGTGCTCTACCTAGCACGATAGGACGACACTCGGGGCAAGTGATGAGTGTGTTTAACTCACTCATTTTATACTATTTTAACTTGATAATTGGTTAGATCTCACGAGTTTAGAACGTTTTAATGTGTGCATCAGCGTTGTTTTATAGGTTTTGTGTGGTGGTGTTAATAATGCAGAAGTTGGAGAAACAAGTGAAATTGGCATAAACTAAAGAGAAGGGAAGAAAAAGGGCAAAAATGAAATTTTCACAACATCAACGGGGTGCCCAAGCACCACGAAAAGAAGGAAAGCCGAAAAAATTTCCTAAGAGATGGCACCCTGGCGCCACCAGAAGCTAAGAAAGCAAAACATGTGGCGCTCAGGCACCTCATGAGAGGCAAATTTACTTACAAAAATACCCTTAAAATTAGGGGTGTTTTGAAAAATCATGTGAAAGGTTTTTATGAAATAAAAAATACTGTGTAAAATGAAAAAGTGACACAATGTCACTTTTTTATAAAAATTGTCACTTTTTTAAAAAAGTGACAAACTTAAAAAAAGTAACACACACAATAAAAAAATGACACAAATTCAGATACCAAAATAGACTCATCAATTGCATGCTGATTATGTATTCAAAAAAAAGTGACAAACACACTCAAAAAGTGACACAAAACAAAGCTCAAAAAAAGTGACAAACACACTCAAAAAGTGACACAAATTCAAAAAAAGTGACAAAGCTCAAAAGAAGTGACAAACACACTCAAAAAGTGACAAAGCTAAAAAAAAGTGACAAACACACTCAAAAAGTGACACAAACTCAAATACCAAAATAGACTCATCCATTGCATGCTGATTATGCATTCAAAAAAAGGGACAAACACGCTTAAAAAGTGACAAAACAAAACTCAAAAAAAAAAAGTGACAAACACATGCAAAAAGTTACACAAATTCAAAAAAAGTGACATAAATTATTTGGCATTTTAGTCTCCAGTTCGAAATAAATTTATATCTTATCATGTTAAGTGCTATTTGTATCAATTTCCCCATAGTATAAGTTAATGGGCTGTGTTACGCAGAATATATTGAGCTGGAAGGCCCATTACTCTATGGACTATGGAGTTGTGGACGTGGAAAAATCACATCGGGGTACTTACAAAAATACCTTTAAAATTAAAGATATTTTGAAAAATCATATGAAAAATTTTTAGGAAGTAAAAAATACTGTGTAAAATGAAAAAGTGTCATAATGTCACTTTTTTTTATAAAAATTGTCACTTTTTTACTTTTTTAAAAAAAGTGACATAAATTCAAAAAAAATTGACAAAGTCACAAAACAAAAAAAAAAAATACACTCTTAAAAAGTGATACAAACACAAAAAAGTGAAACAAATTCAAAAAAAATGACAAATATCAAAATAGCACCAATCCACGTGCTAATTAAAAAGTGACGTTTGTTAATAAAAAAGTGACAAATTTGTAAAAAGTGATAGGAAAAAAGTGATAAACAATAAAAAAATGTGATAGAAAAAAGTGACAAAACATTAAAAAGTGACATGAATTTAAAAAAAGTGACAAAAGTTTTAAAAAAAAAAATTGCAAACATTCGAAAAAGTGACAAAACACCAATCGAAAAAGTAACAAACCATTCATTCACATCTCTTCTTCTCATCTAACCCCCAGTTCTCTCTCTAATTTCCAACCAAAATTCAATCAAAATTGCTAGAAAACAAAAATAAGTACTTCTCTCTTCAAAAATCTTGATAACCAAAATCATTCTACAAATATTGATTTATTAGAAATCACAATGTATAAATGCTCATATTCTAAAATAAACAATGCATCAAATCCATTCAATTTATTTAGTTAGCGTACAATAACTTTACAACTGATAAACTATTATGATACTACAAGAAGATTACTTATTGAAAACATATATATGCAAGCACCTCATACAAGATTAGTTGGATGATAACTACAAATTGCATTTCACTTTCACAATCCTTATACATTTAAAGCATAAATACAGAAATTTTTCTTTGAATTTTGTGGTGATATCCATGTCTTCCCCCTTGATTTTAATTTTTGCAATAGAATTAAGATTTGTATTTTTGTTGGGTTTCTTTGTTGCGATTTTGTTTTAGAGGACCTGTTCTACAAATCAAATCGGAGTACCTAAACTTCAATTTTTATTCGGGACCTAATATGCAATTAAGCCACAAGGGATCAAACTTCACCATCTTCAATATTGAAGGACCCGCACTGCAAATTAACCAAAATTAGAAAAGAGGAGAAGAGGAGGACGTATGCGCCGTGACGGTGGGCGCACTGCTGTTGTGCCTTCAAAGACTAGTATCTGCAACATTGCCAATGAGATCCTTAATCTCAACTTGTATGGATCTCACCCTTTATGCATGGACGTTCGGCCCCCTCGTGGGACCAATCATGGAGTTTTATTGCTCAACAGCAAAGGGATGAATACTGTGTACATAGGGTTTAATGGATTGAATGAATAGGAAGTGAAAGGCAGGTTTAATGGTGGTTGTAAATGATATATTCATTTGAAAGTATATTTTACTGTTAGTTAAAAAGATTAATGAAATTTATCTTTTAAGTGTATTATTCAATTTTAGTGATTTTGGGCCGTATAGGGCCTAATTTCCTCAATTTTATACCGAAAGGTGGCGCCGCCATTTGGTACCTAGGCACCACCCAACATAACAACACGACGCCGGTCACATGGCGCCTAGGCGTCGCCGATGCGTCCTAAGGTGCGGATTTTTGGCCAGAAGAACTATAAATACAGGAGGAGAGGCACTTTTGAAGGATTCCACTCATGGAGAAACACAAGGAAACAATTTGAGAATTAGGAGAGGTAAATCAAAGAAAAAACAAGAAATCAAAGGGTTTGAAGATTGATTGGTATGAAGATCATCTTGGTGCAAGATTCGTCCACTTCTCTACATCTTAATTCAAAACCCGGTGATGTGCTCAATTAATATCTATTGTTTTTCTTCATCTATCACGAGTAGCTAGATTTTTCACTAGGGCAAAACAATGTAATCTATTGAGACATTTTATTTCTATTTTCAAGATTCTAGTTCTTTAAAAGTTTCTGTTGATTTTATTCATGGAGTTTAATGCTTGAATTCTTTGGCTAATTATTCATTGATTTTGTGAATTTATTACCAGGAGAGGTGAATTTTAAATTTAGACCCCATAGTAAAATCGGTAACTAGTATAAAAAGTAGAGATACTTTTACTAGTTAATGAGATCGTTACATGAATTCTTAGAAATCAAATGCGTTTAACTAAAGTTTATCCGAATTCACATAGAGAAATGAAATTCACTTAGTTAAATAGACTCGATGAGAACTCAAGATGAATAAATTAAATACATTAGAAGAATTCGACCGAACTCTACATTAGATTATGAATCTTGACTAAAGAATTAAAATCAATAGATGAAATTGTGAGCCCTAATCTCCCTTCCATATTTGAAACCTTATTTTGATTTTTGTGTGCCTTTGATAACTTCTAGTAGTTAGAATATTTTAGATAATCAATCACCAAATCATCGTTTATTCTTCGTCAGATAAAAGTTTGAAATAGTAAACTAGGAATAAATAATAGTCCTCCTGGGAACATTTATCCAAACTCAAATGTCCATTATATTACTTGTTCGATATTGTACATTTGCGATAGAAAAAACGCAACAGCAAGCTGTTGTATTTTGAGGGCTCTCTAGGTATGAAACTGGAAATATAGAGAAATTTATTATTGCTTATGATCAAGATGGCCATCTATAGTAGTCTTAAAGTTTTTCATTACCCTTCCAATAAACTTTTGCTGTCCTGTTCAAACTCCTATTTTGCTAATGTATGTTTAGGTTTCAACCTTCTTACATTTGATTCAGCACACGGTGCCCCTGTTGGGAAATTTCACACCAATTCCCCCTCTTCTACTTAACCCGCAGGATCTTTTGTTGTTCGGAATAATAATAGCAAACAAGAAAAATAAAGAATATAACGCACAAATTTAAACGGACCGTCAAAGCTTTTCCACTATATGAAAAATTGTTACAATCATATAGAATTTATCACTCACCAACCCAATCTCAAAGTATTACACGAGAAAATAGATCGCCTCGCCGTAGACAAACTCGTATCTTTATACTGCTTTTGTAATTCTCTATGAGCCACCTTTCTTGACTTCTTTAATGTGCAGCCAATTGTTGTCTCTAATTACAACTTCAAGCAGCAACCTTTGACTTTCTCTCCGCCATGCAATCACACATGTATTTGAAGCCAGAAGCCGGCAGCCATTTTCTTCCTGAAGCTGCCGTCTATTTCTCCTTGGTAATTCTTTGCACACGGCCACACACAGGCTACGCACTGGTCACACCAAAAATAATGGAAGTGTTCCATTATTTATAGGACCAAATAATCAAGTAGAAGAGTTTAATTTAAACTCAAATAATGACTCCAAAATCGACTATAACTTGAAGATCAAATTCTAACAGGATTCAGCCATCAACTTAAATTAGAAGTCTTCTATATAATAAACACATTTTATTATTTGCAATAGGAGTCCTCCAACTTTTGACTTTTGAGGCAATTATCCAACAATCTCCACCTTGCCGAAAACGAGTCAAAATCTTGCCATCTCTTCTACAACTTTGAATCACAATACTTTGGGAAAAACAGGTAAGAATTTGCGACACTTTGACGATCCCATACTCCACCATATGAGTATAACCACTCAGAATAACCTCCGAGCATTTCATCGGCTACATGTCGAAGCAACCTGCTGATAGTTATGGTGAAACTCTCTCACTGACTTTCCAAGAGAGCTCATCAGCCATCGACACTACAACACCACCACATACCCACACACCTTGCATCAAATGTCAGTCAATACTATGTGCAGATATGTTGACTCGCGCTAGTAAGAACACATCCTCTATCATGGCAACTGGCAACATGCCATGAGGACGTTCTCATCTTACTTTACAGAAGCATCAAGCACGTCCTCCTCCAACAGGAGAGACGCATTGTCCGAACCCGAGCAGTTAGCCGACCCTGCTCTACTTTTTGGACAATTCCTCTTCACGTGACCAGTCTGACCGCAGTTCCAACAAGTTGCCTTTTTCTTCATGAAGTTTCCCCTCTTCCCCTTTTCAGCCACAAACGCCGCATTGTCAGAATGAATATTCTGACCCGCCAATCTCCTTTCTTCTGAGATTAATTTGCTTGTCACTTCTGCGAAACTCACAGTTTCCTTCCCATACATCAAGATCGGCTTGATGTGTTCATAGGTAGACGGAAGAGACCAGATGAGACGTAATGCCTTATCCTCATCATCTATCTCCACTCCAATAGCTTCCAGTTCTGAAACAATCCCATTGAGAGCACTCAGATGGTCTGAGATTTTTGTACATGTCTCCATGCGCAATAAATGAAATTGCTCCTTCAAGTACAGCCGATTTGAGATGTTCTTTGTTTGATATAGTTCTTCTAGCTTTTCCCACAGTTCCTTTGCAGCAGATATTCCATGAATATTTGCAAGAACATTTTTAGCCAGAGAGAGACGTATCATGCTTGCGGCCTTCAAATCCAATTCCTCCCAATTTTCATCGCTCATACTGGATTCAGCTTCCTTGTCAGAACTCTGGGTTGGTTTTCCTTTCAAAGTCTTGTGCAGTCCAGCTTGAATCAATAAATCCCTGACCTGTACTTGCCACAAGCCAAAATTGATTCTCCCATCAAATTTCTCAACGTCATATTTCAACGACATATTTTTTCTGTTGCTCCACTCCGAACCACCTGACGCTCTGATACCACTTGTTGGGAAATTTCACACCAATTCCCCCTTTTCTACTTAACCCGCAGGATCTTTTGTTGTTCGGAATAATAATAGCAAACAAGAAAAATAAAGAATATAACGCACAAATTTAAACGGACCGTCAAAACTTTTCCACTATATGAAAAATTGTTACAATCATATAGAATTTATCACTCACCAACCCAATTTCAAAGTATTACACGAGAAAATAGATCCTGGCTTCTGCTGTAGACAAACTCATGTCTTTGCCACTGCTTTTGTAATTCTCTATGAGCCACCTTTCTTGACTTCTTTAATGTGCAGCCAATTGTTGTCTCTAATTACAACTTCAAGCAGCAACCTTTGACTTTCTCTCCGCCATGCAATCACACATGTATTTGAAGCCAGAAGCCGGCAGCCATTTTCTTCCTGAAGCTGCCGTCTATTTCTCCTTGGTAATTCTTTGCACACGGCCACTCACAGGCTACGCACTGGTCACACCAAAAATAATGGAAGTGTTCCATTATTTATAGGACCAAATAATCAAGTAGAAGAGTTTAATTTAAACTCAAATAATGACTCCAAAATCGACTATAACTTGAAGATCAAATTCTAACAGGATTCAGCCATCAACTTAAATTAGAAGTCTTCTATATAATAAACACCTTTTATTATTTGCAATAGGAGTCCTCCAACTTTTGACTTTTGAGGCAATTATCGAACAGCCCCATACAAACTTGAAATGTTACATACATTTTGGTAGACATCGATGCTTTATCATAGCATCATAGAGGTGGGGGGAGTTCAGTTCTGTGTATATGCAATGCACCATGTTTTGAAGTTTCTGCATGTGGTTGTTTAAGAACACGAAATACAGTACGTTATATCTTGTTTTCGTATTTTTATTCTGGAAATTGAGCCTCGGTTTTTGTACTTCATACTATAGGTCGAAGAGTTTTATTACAAGTTTGCTAATTCAATTATATGACAATGCACGTCAACTGCTCGATAATATTCTTTGTTGAATCTTGGAGTGAGCATACTCGACCTTCCACAAAGAAAGGGGGAGGATATCGTCGCACTTTGAAACAGTTAAAGACTTTCCTTTTTAATGTCTATAGTCCTTACTGACACTTTAGTTTTCTCAGAAAAGATGCTGTAATGAGGATGTATTTCAGGTGGACACACACAACAGATACGAAGCCTGGCTCACTGAAAAGAAAAAAGATTGCTAAAACGAGATGGGAATCTGAGGTTGAACATTCAGACGAGCTTCAAGGTATAAATGAACCTCGAACTGCGTGAAAAAAAAAATTCACCTGACCAGCTTCAGAAAGGTGAGATCACTGATGGCAAATTTTGTCGGGTGGAAAACAAAATTGAGGAAAAAGTAAAAAGAATCCAGAGCAACACTCAAAAATTCTTGCCTTAATGCGCCGCCCGGGTTTTTGAAATTGGACAGGTGGAAACTAGACCATGCCCTAAATAATGGAATACTTGCAAAAGCGCTGGAAGAATTTCACCATTTTATAATGTCTCCTTCAGATTTTGTGTGTACAGTGTACTTAATGGTTGTCAATTTCATTTGTACTATAATGGCTTGATTTTATCTTGACACGTTGCTTTGCTTTATGTTGTTCATCCTATTCATGACCAGACTTTTTATCTGAATGAGAAGCACAAGATGCAGTTGGAGTAGTTCTTTAAGATTTATTTCTCTGCTTAATTGTTTTTAATGTGAAATCACATGGGGAAATTAACCAGAATATTTTATTTCCTTCTGATTATATGTTGAACCTTGGATGTTCGAGCAATACCTGGGCTAGGCTGTGTTCAATCTCGCTGAGTGTCCACATAAAGTGTGAAACAGACAGGTGAATTCTCGTAAAATATGCTATTTAATGAAACATACAAGTCGAAATATTTTGTTATCACTATTTTGTAAGTTGATTTTCTTTTTACTCTACAGTACAATAATTGGCTTGTAAGCACCTTAGCTTCTCTTATGAATGACGTAGTAGTTCACATAAAGTTGCCCTGTTCTTTTTAAGTCCTGTAAGAAAGTCACTGTTGACTTTGTATCCCTTTAAAAATTTAAAATGTTCAGGTGTGTATGAATTTGACGAAGGAGTTTCAGTTACTTCCTCGAAATTATAGGTCTAAGCAAGATATACTGGAGGTATTTACTACTACAACACTAAAAATTCTATCTTTTCAGAAACATCATTACCGTGAATCTCATGCTGGAATCAGGAAAAAGCACTTGAATTGCACTTGAATTGAACTATATAAGCTTGTAGTCTTTAAGGAAAAAGCACTTATATTGCACAATAGCTATTTTTTTTTTCTATCTATTAAGCTATGGAAGCCATGATCGATGTCAATTAGGTGTATCGTGATCAAAATTATGTCTACAAGTGAGAAAGCTGGCTGTTTTTGGTGCTAGTGTACATGAACCTCGAATTGCTTGTAAAACAGATTCACACGACCAGCTTCAGAAAGGTGAATCTATGAAGGAGAACATCAATCATTGCAATTGTTTAGTGGAAAACAAAATTGAGGAAAAAGAACCCAGCACGTCGCTCGGAAATGCTCATCTTGAGACTGACGTGCCTCGTGCGTTTCAGTATTCAGACAGGTGGAAACTCGACCATGCCTAAAGATTCTCTTCAAAGTGGCAAAGGCTGTCCCAAGACTGTGTATGAAGTGGCTGTTAGGGACATTTTGTAGGTAGGATGTCCCCAGAATAATGGAATTCTTGCAAAAGCACTGGAAAGAATTTCACCATTTTATAACGTCTCCTTCAGATTTTCTGAGTGCTCAAGAATTGTCAAACCCCGTTTGAGAACCATTAAAAAGAGCTTCTTAGGGAAAATGAGTTTGGAATAGTGATTTTTTTTTTCTTGGAAATGCTCATCTTGAGACTGACGTGCCTCGTGCGTTTCAGTATTCAGACAGGTGGAAACTCGACCATGCCTAGAGATTCTCTTCAAAGTGGCAAAGGCTGTCCCAAGACTGTGCATGGAGTGGCTGTTAGTGACATTTTGTAGGTAGGATGTCCCCAAAATAATGGAATTCTTGCAAAAGCGCTAGAAAGAATTTCACCATTTTATAACGTCTCCTTCAGATTTTTCGAGTGCTCAAGAATTGTCAAACCCCGTTTGAGAACCATTAAAAAGAGCTTCTTCGGGAAAATGAGTTTGGAATAGTGATTTTTTTTTTTTAGAATGTGAGGTTAAACTGTAGAAAAATATGTTTTGAGTTTACGTGTAGAATATTTTTGTTGTGAAAATGTGTGGTTGAAAATGAGTTTGAGAAATAAAGAGTTATTTTAATGAATGTCAAACACGGACTAAGAATTGATCTTGTCTTAACCATTGCTTTGCTTTAGGATGTTCATCCTATTCATGACCGGACTTTTTATCTGAATGAGCACGAGAAGCAGTTGAAGGAGGAGTTCATTAAAATTAATTTCTTTGCTTAATCGTGTTTAATATGAGATTATGTGGAGTATTCCTTCATATTAGATGTTGAACCTTGGACGTTTAAGCAATACCTTGGCAAGGCTGTGTGCATTCCGGCTGGGTGCCCACGTCAAGTGCGAAACAGACAGGTAAACCCTTCGTAAAATAGGCTTAGTAAGCTACTGTTTGAGCTGCATTTTTTGTTTTAAATGCATTTTGAAATAGTATTTTGTTGAAGAATATGTAATTAAAAAATAAGGAAAACTTTTGAATTTGCGTTTAATATTATTTTCATGAAAACGTGTGTTCGAAAATAAGAGAGAAAAAATTGTATTTTGAAAATAATGGGTGGGTACCGAACAACGGTTAAATAAAAATGCACATCAAAATTATTTTGTTATCACCATTTTGTAAGTTTATATTTTTTTCCACACTTTATTAATGACGTAATGGTTAATATACTGTTACCCTGTTCTTTTTCAACCCTGCACGAAAGTTGCTATTGACTTTGTATCCCCTGAAACTGCTCAGGTTTGTATGAAATTGACAAAGGAGTTTCGGATACTACCTCAAAATCATAGACCTAAGCAAGATATACTAGAGGCATTTACTACTCCCACTAAAATTCCGTCTTTTCGGCAACATTGTTGCAGCGAATCTCACACTGCAAACATGAAAAGCACTTGAATTGCACGTGAATTGCACGATATAAGTAATGTAGTTTGGTATACCGAGTGATGTCAGTTTATTAAGAAATTCAGAGTGAAATAATATACATGCAATAGGAGGAAATCTATAACATGGGAAGCGCTTCCCTGCTACAAACTATGCTGAGACAAATCTTCTGTGTTATATGTCCGAAGGATTCAAACACTGTGTGTCCCCCGTTTCCCTTGTAAAATGCCATCAAGTTCTCTTCCTAATTGCTAACCATAAATACCTGCAGATCACAATAGCAAATCACCTTTGAGAAAATAAGTTAGAAGATAAAAGACACAATAGTATAAAGAGGCCAAAAAACAATAAGACATGTCACTTTCTTGTAGGAAACAGGGAAAGAAATTAATGATAAGTTTAATCATTTTTGCTTTATAAAAAATGTAGCAAGTCAAATGCAAAAATGAACTCCCACAAAATTATATCCCATTAGATTTTAACTTACTTGTGAAAGTGCTTTCATCGTCAGGACATAATAAAGTAGCACAAGATCATTATTTTAAGGACAAGTAGTTGTTATTAAGGAAAAAACACTTGAATTGCACGATAACAATTTTTTACTATTTAGCTATGGCAGCCATGATCTATGTCTATTAGTTTTATCGTGATCACATTTATATTTGCTACAGGTGAAGAAGCTTGCTGTTTTTGCTGCAAGTGCTGCCACCACTGAAGCGAGAAATCTGATGTCAAAACTAAAGCGAAATTTTTTATGCTCTTTGATATGTTGTCTTCTGCATTCCTGTTGGATTTTGTTGTCGTCAGAAAAGTATCTTATTGGAGTAGATCCTTCTTTAAGATTGTGTAAAGATATACTAGAGGTATTTACTACTTTTAACTCTAAAAATTTTATCTTTTCTGCAACATTACTACATTGAATCTTGCATTGCAATCGTGAAAAAGCACTTGAATTGCACTTGAATTGATTGATATAAGTGTGTAGTTTTTGAGGAAAAAGCACTTGAATTGCACAATAGCAATTTTTTTCTATTTAGCTATGGCAGCCATGATCTATGTCTATTAGTTTTATCGTGATCAAAATTATATTTCTACAGGTGAAGACGCTGGTTGTTTTTCCTGCAAGTGTTGCCACTACTAAAGCGAGAAATCTGATGTCAACTAAAGTAAAATTTCTTGTGCTCTTTGATATGTTGTCTTTTGAATTTCTGTTCCATTTACTCTTGATTTCATTTGTTGTTTTCAGTAAAATATCTAATCAGAGTAGAAGATCATTCCTTAAGATTGTTGTAAAAATAATGAACCACCTAGAATTTGATGTACTGAAGGACCTATTACATATAGCAGTCGAAACATTGTAAATATGCTACTACCATCCTTAAATATCAAGCACAACCCTCTTTACCTAGAGATATTATACAAGAAAAATAACATTCTGGAATTTATTCAAAAGAGTAGACCGCTGAGGAATTTTGATGTAACTTCACCCGAAGATGAGCAAAAAAATCATCGGATTTCTTTATTCCATGAGCATTTGTGATTTCCCCGATATGTGGTGATAGTCTTTTTTGTCCCTCTTTATTCTGTACTTGTTACTTATGCTACACTTTCTCCGTATGCTGATGAATAGAATTCTCATGGTCCACCATGTGGAGTAGGGCAACACCCGGGGCAAGCTGTTGTAGTTCGAGGGTCTCTAGGGACAACTGGAATATAGAGAAATGAATTATTACTTCAGAGAATCGAGATGTCCATTTACAATCTATAAAATTCTCCGACAAACTTTTGTTGTCCTATTCAAAGTCATATTTTGCTGATGTATGTTTAGGATTTAACATTTGTACATTTGTTTCAGCACATTGCTCCATACAAACTAGAAATGTTCAAACATTTTGGTAGGCATTCATGCTTCATCATAGCATCAGAGATAGAAATTCCAGTTTCTAAAACTTTAGTTGTGTAAACTTATGTGTCATGCACCATGTTGTGAAATATTTGCATTCAGGGTTAATTCTAAATTTCGATTTTGTAAATTAATTTGTTGTAAAACTACCTTTCTTTATGTCGGGCTATACTATACAATATCATGTACGAATATTAGTGTGCATTTCTACCATTGAAGTATATTGAAGAAGCTGTCCCACTAATGAATCATTCATGCAGGGGCTCTAAGCATGTGGTTTTATACATTTAAAATTCGGGAAAAGTTAATTTTGTATTATTAAAAATGATTATGAATTATACAATTCTAATTCTTTCTTGGACCAAGGACATTTGTTTCAAATATAAAGTTTAAATTATTTTGTAGTAACGTCAAGCAACGTGTGTAACTTGATGCGGAAAGCGAACATTACAATTAATATTTTCGATTTTGCCCTATCTAACTTATCAAATTGACCTACCAATAAATTCGCTCTTGGATGTATCATTGATCATCCAAGGGAAAGAAACATTCAAGATTATCTCAAAAATCAACTTTCTAGAGTTTTGACATACAAAAGAATGAAGTTATAGCTTGTGAGAGTGGTGACTATAAGTTTTTACAGTTCAACGTGACAATGACTATTATGTATGTACTAGAAATGAATATCTGCCAATGGTAGAAGTTTGAAATCGTCCCTATATTTACTTTGCTAAATTGTCTAGCAGCTGATAAGTTTTAGTCGTCACTATATTGAGATGAGGTATCTAATAAGAAACTCTATCCACTCTCTCACAATCACGCGATTGGATAGAATTTTGAATACAAGTTGAATTTTTTCAATTGATGATTCTCATAAAATTTTATCTTGTTATATCGATTAAAACATAATAACGTGTTCAATTCAATGTACTCGTGTTGATGTCAAAGGTTTATTTCGTTTTCTTTTAGGCAGTCAGGCAGGCATTGATTTTTTTAGAGGGGCCAATTTTTTTTTGATATTTTTGGTGCTATCTCGTCCTCAACTCAAAAACTTCCAAACCAGTTACTGCCAAAAGTTTAGAACTTGGTAGGAACACCGAGTCTCCAAGGTCAATACGTCGTCGTTTTACTGATATTTTCTGAGCGTGAAATCCTCAGAATCCGTTTGATAGACAAATGTGGAAATGAATTCACATTTCATATTAATTAAAAAATAAAAATTCATAGAAATTCGTTTTTCATGAAAACAAATGCAGCTTAAAAGTATTTGTATCTTGAAATTCAATTTCCATTTTCACGTTGCAATCAAACCATGAAAATAAAATTAGTTCACGACTAGTGTCCCTTCTGCATTGAAAATGTGGCAATTAGGGGCCTAAAATTTTTATTACCCTTTCCCCTGTAAAATTTCCTGGAAAAATCAATAAATCACAGATTCGTTGAATCTCCACCCAAACCCGTCTTCCGATTATCCCTATTAACTCTAAAATTCCCCTGTTCACAGCATTTTCTTTTCGTTCTCGTCTAAATTTTCATATAAAGTTCCTTAATATCTAAAATCTTATCACAACTCATTTAAATTTTCACTTTTTCCTCCAAACCCATGTCTCAATTATCACTCTAAACCTCAAAAATCCATTCTTTATCAAAGTTGATTGTTTTTATACTACCATGGCTGCTGTTTTAAGGTCAAAATCATCGCGAGATACTGCTTCGTTTACTGCCTCACAGCTCAGATATTTGATTCAGAACCGTATCCACGCGGGTCGGACGACCCTGTTCCAACGGAGCGCCAGAACGGGATTTGATAATTATTTGAACAATTATAATTTCATCTCAGGTTCACCCTTTAACCTCACACCATTCAAGCCCATCTCTCTGCGTGGCGAATATGTCGATAGTGCCCGGAGGAATTTTCCGAGCTCTTTTAGGATCAAGCGGAAAATCGAGAACTTTAGCTCCCAAGGGGACCCGCCGGAGGTCTGGCAGCCTCCTGGAGCGGATGGAATTGTAGTGCGTCCAGGGGTCAAATTTATTCAGATGAGTGAAGGGGACGGGCCAAGTACTGGTAGTGGGTTTGGGTCGGGCTCCAAGGATGGCTACTGGGGTGGATCCAATTTTGGCCCGAATTTTCCAACCCCTAAAGAAATCTGTAAGGGGCTTGATAAATTCGTCATTGGCCAGAACAGAGCTAAAAAGGTCATCTTTTTCAGTTTAATGATTATTTGGTTGGTTATTTTTTTCGAGTTTTTAGTTGTTCTGAGTTGAAGGATAATTTTTTTCATGTTTTGGATTATATGCTGTACATTGAAGAATGATATTGTCATTGTAGTTAATTTGAATGTACTGTTGCAGGTCCTTTCTGTGGCAGTTTATAATCATTACAAGAGGATATATAATGATTCCGCCCAAAGGTAATGTCTTTATAACCTTCAATTTCACTTTTTTGACATTTCTGCAGTTGTCACACAGTACATAAGATCGGTTTGAACTTTGAATATCATTTGATGGAGATATCTGTTGATATGGATTTCTAACACTTAGCTTCTATTGTTTCCTAACACAAGCTGAATTTCAAGTTTTTGGACTGACCTTAAGGGAATCTTGGGAAACTAAGCACTGTGCTATTGGCCCAAGCTGATTTTTCCTGCATTTTCTGTCAACCTTGATATGAAAATGTCTAATGTTAGCGTTTTACCTTGGAAGTTAGGTCTGCAGGGAGTACAGATGGTGACAAAGTTGATGGCACAGATAATGAGATAGTGGAACTTGAGAAAAGTAACATTCTTCTAATGGGACCAACAGGCTCAGGTTTGATATCTCACTACTTTTCTCGGGTCTCACAGATTTCACCCCTTGTTTATATGCAGAATAACGCTAAAAATTACGTAGTTTTCTAATAATGTGGACGCCTAGGATTTTGAGACTGTATCTGGTCTAATAGTAATTTGGAATGGCTTGATATCTGCAGAATCATTTGAAGTTGTCATACGTTGAATGAACTCTTCTCCCTTTTCTAATTATTCTGTTTGTTATCAAATTTAGATTTTAATATGTTTGGTGATATTTAAGACTACAGATTGAGTGCATGACTTGTCAAAAGGAGGAGTTATCATCTGTTATTTACTGATTTCTATGTGTCTCCACTCTTCCAATGTTACTTTTTCACTTGTCTTCTTTGAACGTTATTTCGAGGACAGGGAAAACGCTACTTGCTAAAACTTTGGCGCGGCTGGTGAATGTTCCCTTTGTAATTGCGGATGCTACTACACTTACTCAGGCATGTTGTTTATTTATCCTTCTATTTGATGGAGGAGGATGCTTTCTGATTTTCCTATGAACAAACTATAGCATTATGCTGTGCATTTTTCAATTGATGGCCCTATCATAGTATCCCTGTGATTTGATTTTCATGACATCATTATTACAAATTTTTGCGAGCAAGGTTTTCTCAGCTTTGCAGATTCGCTAAATAAGGGTTCTCTATGCAATTTGAGGCACATAATCACCTGACAATTTGATAACATTTCAGCAAGTTTTATGTCAACACGAACTTCCTGAAATAGATGAATATATACTTTGTTTCTGTTCTGATAAAGAAGTTTCTTGTTGGCAGGCAGGATATGTTGGGGAAGATGTGGAGTCCATTTTATATAAGCTACTTACGGTATGCTCTTTACTCGATGTAACTGGATTAGTTTTTATTGAGGTGAACTTACCCCGTTAAGATCCTGTCAACTGTGTTTTTATTCCCCACAATTCTCTTTGCTGTTTTATCATTTCGTTATTTTTCTGGGTCGGGGGAGGTCTTTGATATCTTTATATCCTTTCTGCTTGCTTATTATATGGTCTCCTGCTTCTTGATTTTCTCATTGGTTATTGGCTTTTTAAAGCAATTTTATACCCCTGTTCGATATTTTTATTTTGCTTTCTTATTATCCTACAGATTAAAGGACAAGTTAGGTTCTAAAATTTGCAGGGATCAATATTTTCTGGTCTGAATTTTGTCTTTTACTGATTACATGAGAAATCTGTATTCGAATTTTTCATATTTTTGCTAAAATTGCCTGGTGCATGACAGCCAGGTAAATGTCTGACTCATAGAAAAAATAATTGAAAAGTTGATATATTCTCCATCTGCAGGATTAATTTGTTTTGTTCAAATCTTTCATTGGCGAAAAATTGTGACATTTTTTCATGATGATTTCCAGTTTCATAGTAAGGCTATGTAGGCGAAATATGTTTTACATATATATTCCAGTTAGTGATTCTGGTCTTATTTTATTTCAGGTTGCTGACTATAATGTTGCAGCTGCACAGCAAGGCATAGTCTATATTGATGAAGTTGACAAGATCACGAAAAAGGTATTCTCAACATACTTCTGTAAATAAAATATATGTTAGCATTTATAGTTAGTGTCTTAAAAAATCATTTATGTTAATAATCAAATTCATTCCATGCAATATCTGCAGTCCGAGAGCCTCAACATAAGTAGAGATGTGTCGGGAGAAGGTGTCCAACAAGCATTGTTGAAAATGCTCGAGGGCACTGTAAGTACTTTGCTTTACTTTTACCTTCTAAAAAACTGCAACTTTGCATTTTACTACATTTCTATATTCTGAGGCAACTAAGAATTATTGGTCTACACATTGTGTCCCTACTTACATCGATATAAGTTTTGCTGTTCTTCCCATGAGATAAGTAGAGTTGTATGAAGATTCTGCAATGGACGCTATGATTTACCAAAATAAAACCGTTTAGTGTGGCTACTTTTCCTCGTCAACAATTTTTAGGATTATTTTTTTTCATTATATATTGATCTGAAAGTAAGAGAAAGTAATACAGTCGAAACAGACGAATAAATTTTTATTTTCCATATTTTGAACTGGGTTCATTTTTTCTGACCAGTACACTGTTCTTTTCCAGGTGGTCAATGTCCCAGAGAAAGGAGCTAGGAAGCATCCTAGGGGTGACAATATTCAGGTATTGGATGATTCAACCTTGTGTCAGTGACTGTGATTAGTCACATAATGCTTGTTGCTGAAAGCAGCTACTGCTGATATTGGAGACAAATGATACTCTGATTTTTTGTAATTGTGAGGGATGATATATATTTATAGGTGAACTTCAACAGTGTATTTTTTAGGGGTTGTTTAGGGGGTGGAAGAGGGAAGACCAAATGCAGAGAGCATTACTCCCCCTTTTCTGTTGATGCTGGACTTGAGTATTCGGCATCATTTTGTGATTCTTTGATCATTTTCATTTAGTTATTTCTTTAATCTGCTTATCGTCGTCTTTATTTTCTGTCACATGTATTGGTCTATGTATTTCTGCATGTCCATTCTGCTGTTTCAAGATTAATCCAGATGTTGTCTTCAAATTGACTCCTCATACTTTGTACCAAGCCATACATGGTCTATGCATCCTAATGTTTCATTACTTGTTGATTTTATGTTTTCACAGATTGATACGAAAGATATTCTCTTTATATGCGGTGGTGCCTTCATTGATTTGGAAAAAACGATCTCAGAAAGGTCCATATAACTCTAATATTCTAAACTATCCTTTTGCGGTGTTACCTTTTAATTGTTTACCTATACTCTTTTCAGGCGTCATGATTCTTCTATTGGTTTTGGCGCACCTGTACGGGCAAACATAAGGACAGGCCATGTTACAAGTGCTGCTGTGGCATCATCTTTACTAGAAACTGTGAGCCTCATAACTGCTTGACATCCTTTCTTGCTTGTATGTGTAGATAGCAGCTCTTTTATGTACACCATATATGCTGGAGACTAACTGCATGATATAATAACCTTGGTGTATGGCTGCATCAGAGCCTGACAGGCAGAAATGACTATTTGTTATATGACGATTACCCACATGAAAGCATAGTTGTCACTCTCTTTGAATTATCGTGTTTTGCAGGTTGAAAGTAGTGATCTAATTGCGTATGGGTTAATACCTGAGTTTGTTGGACGATTTCCCATCCTTGTTAATTTGGCAGCACTTACTGAAGATCAACTTGTTCAGGTATTAATTTTATTTGCAAAATCATTGTGTTTTTTATTTGTTGTATTCAAGAATCAAGTTTTCCTGTAATGCTATTTCCTTCTCGACTTGAAGGTTATGGTGATTACAATGTTACTTTCACTAGCCATTGAGAGATGATAACAAGAACAGATAGATTTATTTGCTGACTGCTGTCAGAATCGTTCTGAACAGGATTTTCTGTTGATTGCTCTTTGATTATTCCGTTAAGTTTTTGAATCTTATTTCTTTTTTTTTAATCGTTAAATTTTTTATATTTATCTTTTCTCACAAAGATTTGTCAGACAAATGTGAGAATATTATATTATTAAATTTAACTTTCAGTATAATGGCTCTTGCAGCATGAGTTTTTGATTATTATTTATGTAGGTTTTAACAGAACCTAAAAATGCGTTAGGAAAGCAGTATAAGAAGATGTTCCGAATGAATGAAGTAAGTTTTCACATCCCTCCATTGCAATCTAGTGAGAAGGGATTAATTTAATGTCTCCCTGTGGGGTGTACTTCTTATCTTTCCTTTTTATTTCTTTGGTGGGGGGGGGGGGGGGGGGGTGGATAAGTAAGGGGAGGATTAATGAGCTTCAATACATGGTGTCTTGTTATAGTCAAAGGTAATGTTCCATGCTGAACATTTTGAATGATGCTGCTCATTTCTCAGGTGAAGCTTCATTTTACAGAAGATGCAATGAGATTGATCGCTAGGAAAGCAATAACCAAGAATACAGGAGCTCGGGGTTTGCGATCCATGTTGGAGAATGTTTTGATGGATGCTATGTATGAGGTTTGTAATTCCTCTTCTGAATTTTATAAAAATCAAGGAATTTCGGACGATGCTACCTCTATGATATCATTAGCTGGTGGGACTTAGTTAAAGGTTGAGAACAGATCTTCGTCTGAAGCATTGGTCATACATCTCTAAGAAAATTAGCCATATCACGTGTCTGAACAGAAAGTAGTTAATTGAGCCGTTATTTTACATGACAAATGCCACTCGATCAACCCAATTTTAATTTAGTGTGTAATACGGAATTCTCTCTTATTTTATTTTCCTCCTTCCCACTCTCGATTTTTCCTGTTTGATGGTAGATTATAAATCTATGTCTTGCAGATTCCTGATGTTAGAACAGGAGATGATATAATAGATGCTGTTGTAGTAGATGAGGAATCCGTTGGATTTGAAAAACATGGATGTGGGGCTAAAATTCTTTACGGTAAGGGGGCATTGGACCGCTATCTTTCAAAACACAAGGATTCAGAGGTATGGGAATCTTGCAAAAGACATCTCGATATTTTCCCTTTTTCCTCTTTGATATAAATCAGTATCTATATTGGTGCATTTATGTTTATTTTGCATTACAGGCATCTGCATATGGGTCTGAAGGAGAACCTGAGGTGGAACTGGAACTTCCTTCTATTGTTGCCTTGTAAACTTTCAATGAGGTCCGTGTCTGGTCTCGTTATGTGCAGTATAAATCATAATGAATATATTTTCTAAATTAGAGTCTAGTTGCAGATTTATTGTACTTAATGTTTCTATTGTACATTGATCCATTGCCATCTGAAACGGATAATTATCTTGTCTTGAAATACAGAACAGCCTCACTCCAACAAAAAAGATTTATATTGAGAGATGCTGTACTATAGTATTTTTCCCCCATAAATATCCAAAGTGGAGCCATTTATCAGTGAATGTTTAACCACTGCTGCATTTTATAGTGTCTAGTTTGTTTTGAATGTTAGTTCTATGTTGTTATGGTCATTTTCTAGTCTCTCTTGAGAGTGCAAGGTTGACGGATGTGAAATGAGTTGAAACAGTACCCTACTGCAAGTTGGTTGATGTTGAAATGGAAAGTTTGCCGGCCACTTAAGGGCGGTGGGTGGCAACAGCCGCTAGTGGTTGTAGCTCAGCAGGGTCCGTATTTATATCTCGGCTGGTGCTTATATAAAATAATTGGCTTATTTTAGGGATCCAGTTGTTTGTGGCTGGCAAGTGGAGACTAGAATATCATAGGAAGACTTGGATGGTCCTCAGGACATAATTTGGGGCAGTTGCTACTCATGACTTGGTAGACATTTTGGTATGATTGCCAAATTTTCCTCGACTTCTTTTAGCCTTTTAGTGCATGTTTGGCAAAGCTTATATAAATGCTTATAGTGCAGAATGTGAGGATAATAAATGGGTGGGATCTTACAAAATGTGTAAATAAAAAGTATTTTTGATCAGTTTAAAAAAATTACCTTGGCCAAACACGTTCTTAGTTAAAGAATTTGAAGTATCTCGTTGTGTCCGTGTTTCGACAATTCTACACTAAGAAGAAATTACAAGCAAGAAAACCAAATTTAACATATAAATCGACATTTCTCCAATCCTTCGAATTTTTTTCCTTCCTTCTTTGTACTTGATAAGACAGTTATCTAACTAAACATAAAATAGGCACTTTGCCTCTACTGTTCACAAGCCATAAACTGAGCCAAACGGCTTTATGGTTTGGCTCGGTTTTTTTATTTTTTAATACCTTTTTTGTGTTACAGTCGAGCCATACCAAATGGCTTTACAGCTCGGTTCGGCTATTTTTTTTGTTTTTTTATACGTTTGATTCAGTATTTTAAGTTACAGATATTTGTTTTAAACGATTTAAAATTTGTTGAAAACGTTGAAGTGCGGCCATGATAAGTATATAATCGATAAAGTTTAAATATCAAAATATTAATTATGAAACATAAAGTCGTGAATGTTTATGTTTCTTTTCAATCACAATTTCATTCCAATGTCTTTTTTTTCAAACTTTATTTTCCTACAATTTTTCGTTTGATTCGATATTTTGCGATATGAATATTCATTTGGATCGATTTCAAAAGTTTTAAAAAAAACTTAAAATGTGATAATAATAATAAATATATTGTTGATTATTAAAATATAAAAATTGTTTTATGGCTCGGTTCGCCTAAGCCTTTTTTTTTTTTTTTACGTTTGATTTTTTTTTTATCAATTTCTTTGGGATTATTAGTTATTTATTTTGAGTTTTTTTCTTATTCTTTTGTTTAAAAATTGATTAGGGGTTTATAAAATAATTGACAACGACTGTTCTATCGAAGATTCGTAAGAAAACATTTTTCTTCGATAACTGGAGGGTGTGATGGAAGACGAGCCTCAATTTCTTAGATAACTGTGAGTGTAATTGTTTTCATCTCCACATTTAATGTTGTATCGAAATATTTAACAACTTATAAGAAAATTTTATGTAACTAGTATTTGACATAAATATTTTTTTTTAATACTTGCAAGGTACGTGCTTCTCACTAGTCATAATAAAGAAGTTAAAAAATATATTTCTTAATATTGTTTAGTACTCAAATTTTTTTTCCAAGTGTGAGCTAAACAACATATTCCCTCCGTCTCATTTATATATGTTGATTTTTATTGTTTTTTATTTTTTCAATTATATAGTCATGTTTTTTCATTGAGAATGTTTTGTTTTGTTCGTTTACAAATATACCTTATTTAATTTGTCCAGTTATAACCAATGTGAAAATTGAAAATTAAACTATTCAATTTCTTTACTACTCTCAACAATAATTTATTATTAGTTGTTGATAATTAAATAAATGGTAAACTAGAAAAGTTTCTGGTAAAAATTGCTTTTTCAATGACATTAAATAAGATTTCTTAATTCGCGTGAAAAACAAAACCAGATTATATAAATGAGATAGAGGAAGTATGTCTATGTTTGAATATTCAAGAAATACTTCTAGAGAATAAGTAATTATATAAACTTATAAGTTTGGATATTCAAATAGTAGATATAGAGTAAGATTAATGTTTCTATTTAGGCTGATAGATCCTGATTCTTTAAAAGCACTCTTATAAAAAGAGAATAAAATTTATTGTTTCTATTATTAAGTCTAAATTTTGGTTCTCGAACAATTTTGACATTTTAGGTACATATATTATTTTCGAAATTGATCTTCTAAATATCGTTGCTTAACTTATGGTAAGTACCAAGTGATATGACGTACTACAATAGGTGGTGTAATTAGTGTTGCAACTAAGCATTTGTAGGAAGATTGTTTCAAAATCAAATACCGGATTTACACACTGGATACCGTATATGCAGATTGGATACCGGATTTGCAGTATGGATACTGTATATGCAGTGGTAGATATACCGATTTTATATATCATAACAGATTAAACATATAACGAATCCAATGATTCGTTGATTGCAGTAAGAAATAACAGGTAATTTAAATAATTACAAAACATTAATATGCAGATCGAGCAAGAACAAGTGATTAAAATTGTATAAAACTTTTAACTCGAGGTCTGTGTTACACACAGTTTCCTTAAAACAAATTCGCCCCCTCACCGTACGTGCTTGAGGTAGTATAAGCGTCTGTTTCCCAAAATACAACGGAGAAACCAGTAAAATTCGAGTACAACAGATTCTACTCCGGCCAACTGAACCAGTGCCCGAACAATATCACCAAACCAGACAGGAACAGAAAGTAAAAATGAAAGCAAACTCCACCAGATGAATATGCAGATGAATTTTCGTGTATGGACAGTGGAAAAACGAGACATATATAAATGCCAACTCTTGTAACCTGCCCATTAACAAATGGTAATTAACATAGGAGTTTCAGGAGTTTTGGAAAACCAAAAGTCTATTGAAAAAAATTAAAAAAATGTAGCAAAACGTGGACACTCCTAAGGGGCCAATTTTGCTCCTTTCGGTCCGACATTCGTGTACGCAGGTCGCGCTCGCACACAAGTTCAAGGTTCGACGCCAATTTCGGTCCAAGATTTGCACCCCCCCTGCGCGCGCACGTGGAGAGAGCCTCTATGCTACACATGATTACACCATTCTAAAGTGCAATCTTTATAAAGTGGTTTTAACTTTCATCAACTTCTTATGTGGGACAAAGCTTAAAAATTTATATTCCCACCAACAAACTCCTTTCACATGGTATACTTTGAGCTTCAATTTCTCATTCACACAAGCATCATTTTTGACAAGTAAGTATATGATTTCGATGTACTCACGGAGGAGAACACAAATCAACTTTCATCTTTCAAAATAGCCAAGTGGGTCCAGCTCAAAATTAGTGCCAAAGTCAGCCACTTATCCAGTTTTTTCCAACAATCCCCCACATGAATGAAAATTGGGAGCGACACATGAATGTGACACAAGACGACTAGGTGATATAGTTCAACGGTTGGAACCTGCATAGGATAGGTAGGTGTTACATTTTGAACATTTCCTTGTAAAAGTATATTTACTTTACTAGCTGACCAGTAGACGCGATGTCCTTGAACTGTTTTGCCATTTATGTAAACGATGATATATTCCACACAGGATTCTTCTTAACACATCTCATTATTATGTTCGTTTTGGCCATGAACATACACCTGGTTCTGTGAGAGTTCGCAAGAATTTTGCCCCCACACAGTTCCCTTAGAAGCGGCCCCACTTCTCTCTCACATAGGTGATTTCTTACTACAAGTAACTCGCATTACTTGGCTCGATTTTCGATGCATAAGAATCATTAAAAGCCTATTGCTTATCCTTCATCTTTACGGGCATCACTGTTATATCATAGGAATGTATAGGAGGTAATATCCCCCACAGTGGTTCTATCAAGTTTTTACACTTAGGTTGTCCCTTTGAACTTAGATCTTGGGATCTCCAGTCAACTAGGTTGGGTTTTCCTTTGTATTAACTTATTCATTCAAGGGCTTAAGTCTTATTCCCCTCGATGATTTTTCAACTAACTCTCTATTTAACCCTTTGATTAGCGGATTCGCAATGTTATCCTTTGATTTTACATAATCAACAGTGATAACTCCAGTTGAGAGTAGTTGCCTTATGGTATTATGTCTACGACGTATATGTCAGGACTTACCATTGTACATGTTACTCTGTGCCCTTCCAATTGCCGATTGACTATCACAATATATGCAAATTGCTGGCACAGGTTTTGACTATCTTAGAATATCCTCTAAGAAGTTGCGCAACCACTCAGCCTCTTCACCACTTTTATCTAAAGCTATAAACTCAGATTCCATAGTGGATCTGGCTATCACTGTTTTTTTAGAGGATTTCCAGGATATAGCTGCACCTGCCAATGTGAACACAAATCCACTCGTGGACTTTGAGTCTTTTATATCAGATATCCAATTAGCATCAGTATATCCTTCAATGACCGCTGGATACCTTGTATAGTGCAGTCCAAAATTACGAGTATATCTCAAGTACCTAAGTACTCTTACTATTCCTTTCCAGTGATCAGCTCCTGGATTACTCGTATATCTACTCAGTTTACTCACTGTGTAGGCTATGTCTAGTCTTGTACAACTCATCAAGTACATCAGATTCCCAATAACTCTCGAGTATTCTACTTGAGATACACTTTCACCTTTGTTTTTGGATAGATGATGACTTGTATCTATCGGTGTTTTAGCCATTTCAGTATCATCCTTACTAAACTTCTCCAAAATTTTATCCACATAATGTGACCGACTTAAAGCAAGCTCATCTAATGTTCTTGAAATTTTGATTCCAAGTATAACATCAGCTAAACCCATATCTTTCATGTCAAATCTCGAATTTAACATATCTTTAGTGGATTTAATCATCTTATTGTCACTGTCAACAATAAGCATGTCGTCAACATAAAGATATAGAATGACATAACAATTTTCAGTGTCTTTAACGTAAACACATTTATCACACTCATTGATTTTAAATCCACTCTCCATCATGACACTGTCAAATTTTCATGCCATTGTTTCGGTGCTTGTTTCAGGCCATATAATGATTTCACCAATTTACAAACCTTTTTTTCTTGCCCTAGAGATGAAAACCCCTCGGGTTGTTCCATATAGATTTCTTCATCTAAATCTCCATTCAAGAATGCAGTCTTAACATCCATTTGATGTACTTCAAAATTTCGTAGCGCAGCAATCGCCAGTATCATTCTAATAGATGTTATTCTCGTTACTGGAGAATATGTATCAAAGTAATCAAGACCTTCTCGTTGTCTGTAACCTTTTATTACTAATCTGGCCTTAAACTTTTCAATAGATCCATCTGCTTTCATTTTCCGCTTGAAAATCCATCTATAGCCTAGTGGTTTACTTCCTGGAGGAAGATCCACTAGCTCCCATGTATGATTTTGCAAAATAGAATCTATTTCACTTTGAATATCCTCTTTCCACTGAGGTCCTTCTGATGAGTTCACAGCTTCTTGATAGCTTTGAGGTTCACTTTCTGGCATATAGGTCAGAAAATCTGGACCATAAGATTTTTCTGTCCTTTCCCTTTTGCTACGTCTTGGTTCAACCTCAGGCTCTTCTAATGCTTGGTCCTGACTATTTTCAGTCACCTCTTGTTGCCACCTCTTGTTTGTACAAAATTTAAATCACATATATCACTGTGAATTAAATAAAGTGGTTCTATATTCCGTTCAATTGATTTAAATGATGACCTTGTCAATTTTGCCTCAACACAAGTTTCGCACTTATGTTTTGAATCAATATGGAACGCGAGTATACAATTCAAGTTAACTAGTCTACGTAAAGAATCATAGTTAACATGTCCTAGTCTACCATGCCACATATTGGAAGACTCAAGCAAATAAACGGAAGAGTTCACTTTATTCATTTTTGGTTTAACAACCATTACATTCAACTTAAACATACCATCGGAAACATAGCCTTTTCCGACAAACATTCAACTCTTTGACAAAATGACTTTGTCCGACTCAAATACAATACGAAAACCATGCTTATTCAAAAGCGACCCGGACACAAGGTTCTTGCGAATTTCTGGCACATACAGCACATTGTTAAAAGTCAACTCTTTCCCCGAAGTCATCTTCAGAACCACCCTGCCTTGTCCCCTGATTTTAGAAGTTGCTGAATTTCCCATGAACAACTTTTCTCCATTTTCAATTGCTTCGAAAGAAGCAAACAGTTCTTTATCAAAACACACATGCCTCGTAGCTCTGGTGTCAATCCACCATTCTTTTGGGCTAGATCCCACCATGTTCACTTCAGAAATGACGGCTGTTAGATTCATCTCCGCCACATCATGTGCCATGTAGTCAACCACATTTGCTTCTTTCTTCTTCTTTGGCAATCTGCACTCCGAAGACTTGTGACCCATCTTGTCACAATTGAAGCATTTTCCTTGAAACTTCCTTTTAGAAATTCCACCTTTAGGTCCTAGTTTGGTCCCTTTACCACCGGATGACCCTGCCTTATTTTTGTAGGCCTTACTGCTTTGACCATGCTCCACAACGTTGGCTTTAGCAACACTAGGATTGAACAACTTCTTCTCCGAACTCTTGTTGTCTTCTTCAATTCGAAGTCTAACAATTAGTTCTTCGACGTTCATTTCCTTTCGTTTGTGCTTTAGGTAATCCTTGAAATCTTTCCAAGCGGGGGGCAATTTTTCAATAATTGCAGCCACTTGGAAAGTTTCACTCAACACCATCCCTTCGGCATGAATTTCGTGAAGAATTACTTGGAGTTCTTGCACTTGACTGATTATAGTTTTGGAGTCCACCATTTTATAATTTAAGAATTTGCCGACAATGAACTTTTTAGCCCCGGCATCTTCAGTTTTATATTTCCGGTCCAAAGACTCCCACAACGCCTAAACAGTTTTCATAGTGTTGTACACGTTGTATAGCGTGTCTGCTAAGCTGTTCATAATATAGTTTCGGCATAGAAAATCCGAATGGTTCCAAGCATCAAGAGCACTGATCGCTTGAACATCTCCCTCACCCTCATTG
Source organism: Fraxinus americana (assembly GCA_035079005.1). Classification (NCBI taxonomy): domain Eukaryota; kingdom Viridiplantae; phylum Streptophyta; class Magnoliopsida; order Lamiales; family Oleaceae; genus Fraxinus; species Fraxinus americana. The sequence continues at coordinate 133,796 of JAVHZT010000141.1, read as the reverse complement.
AGTTTTCGAGCAGTTTCAGTCAAGAATCTCGCAAGATTCAAGGTGGTCAGATAAAATAGCATTTTCTGCTGCCACCTCTTGAAATTCAAGCCATTGAATTTCTCCGATTTTTCATTATGATTGACTGGAACAGTAGCCACAGATTGGCTCACAACATGACCTGGCATTCTAGTCACAGTCTGAGCCACACCAGAACTAGAGCCTGCAGCCCGATTTCCAATAGCCACAGCTTGGGTTACATCCATGTTAGTTTGTTTAGTTGCCATTTCTGAAAATGAAACAAAAAATATTAGTTTCAAATAAACTAATATTGATCAAATGAAACAACGAGTCAAAATAATCTGTTCTAAGCTTGTAGGATGATTGTTTCAAAATAGAATACCGGATTTACACACTGGATACCGTATATGCAGATTGGATACCGGATTTGCAGTATGGATACTGTATATGCAGTGGTAGATATACCGATTATATATTATAACAGATTAAACATATAACGAATCCAATGATTCGTTGATTGCAGTAAGAAATAACATGTAATTTAAATAATTACAAAACATTAATATGCAGACCGAGCAAGAACAAGTGATTAAAATTGTATAAAACTTTTAACCTGAGGCCTGTGTTATACATAGTTTCCTTAAAATAGATTTGCCCCCTCACCGTACGTGCTTGAGGTAGTATAATCGTCTGCTTCCCAGAATACAACGGAGAAATCAGTAAAATTCGAGTACAGCAGATTCTACTCCGGCGAACTGAACCAGTGCCCAAACAATATCACCAAACCAGACAGGAACAGAAAGTAAAAACGAAAGCAGACTCCACCAAACAATATCACCAAACCAGACGGGAACAGAAAGTAAAAACGAAAGCAGACTCCACCAGATGAATATGCAGATGAATTTTCGTGTATGGACAGTGGAAAAACGAGACATATATAAATGCCAACTCTTGTAACCTGCCCATTAACAAATGGTAATTAACATAGGAGTTTCAGGAGTTTTGGAAAACCAAAAGTCTATTGAAAAGGATTAAAAAATGTAGCAAAACGTGGACACTCCTAAGGGGCCAATTTTGCTCCTTTCGGTCCGACATTGGTGTACGCAGGTCACGCTCGCACACAAGTTCAAGGTTCGACGCCAATTTCGGTCCAAGATTTGCACCCCCCCTGCGCGCGCACGTGGAGAGAGCCTCTATACTACACATGATTACACCATTCTAAAGTGCAATCTTTATAAAGTGGTTTTAACTTTCATCAACTTCTTATGTGGGACAAAGCTTAAAAATTTATATTCCCACCAACAAACTCATTTCACATGACATACTTTGAACTTCAATTTCTCATTCACTCGAGCATCATTTTTGACAAGTAAGTATATGATTTCGATGTACTCACGGAGAAGAACACAAATCAACTTTCATATTTCAAAATAGCCAAGCGGGTCCCGCTCAAAATTAGTGCCAAAGTCAGTCACTTATCCAGTTTTTTCCAACAGCATTATCTTCCACCATTTATTGTAGTGTGTCATGTCATCTGAGTGCTTCACACAAGTATTGGCGCTTATGAGATCAATCCTGATATTATGTGTATAATTTTAAATATTAACAAATGCAAACTTATAAATAAAAATTCGCATTTATAAATTAAAATAAGATGTTAAATATATACATGTATTTTTTAACAATTAAAGTAAACTTTAGATGAATAATAGTATACGTTAACTTATAAAAACATTATATACCTTTAAATCTTTATTATTAAATAATGATCAAGTGATATAGTCCTTGTTTTATCCTCATTTTTTTTTTCCAAAATACATTTTTCTCTCTTTTTTTCAACCACACATTTTTCGATAAAATAATATTACAAGCAATTCAAAACTTTTCCTTCACTTTAACCAATACATTTTCCATCAATCTACTATTACAAAATGCATTATATTCTAAAAATGGAGCTTAAAGAGGCCCATAATATAATTCTATCATTGCAATATTTCAAAACAAAATAAGTAAAAAGAAAATTATATACAAGTCAGTTTTATATTCTATATAGATTACTTTGAATAAATAAAATTGCAACTAATCACATAAATTTTCAATTTTTTTTCGCAGGGATATTTTAGGTATATCGAACGCATTTTAAGCCCTTGTTTGGCCCCAATTTTTTGGGGTTGAATACTTGTAGAATATTGATTGATGGGAAAATGTGTGGTGGAAAAGTTTTAGATTTGTGTGTAATATTATTTTATTTGAAAATGTGTTGTTGAAATGAAGAGAGAAAAAAATTAATGTAATGGAATGAGAAAAAATGGGGCTCAAACGGGGGCTAAATGATATATGGCTCAAAAACTTGTGAGGAGGCATATATAATACTAAAATATAAAGTAATGGAGGTTGGTGATATTTTTGAAAAATATGAGGATATCTTGATCCATGCTACAGTTACAATTTTATTTGACATTTTTATTTTTTTGACAGCCCCTTCACATGGGGGTGGGATCTCACTCCCATGTGAGGAGGCTGTCAAAAAAACTATCAAATAAAATTGTACATTCAGCTTTATTGTGACATCTATGATGTTGTCAGAATATGAGATTATCTTTGATATTGTCTCTAAAATTCATTGCATTGACAAGTCCTCAAAGTCACGTTTGCATCCGTCTTGGAGGCATCAATGGGTTGCACCAAGACGCATCTTGAGAGAAAACAACTAATTAGGCTAAGTCTTGCCCACGACGAGGCTGGCAGAAAGTTGTGCTGGAGATAGCAATGAGTTGGCCACCAAGGCTAGGCTCATGGGCCAAGAGACTTGCCTCGGCCTATGGGCCTTGCCAGTGATGAGTCAGTGAGCATTTTTAATACAAAGTGTGCAACTAGTTTAATCCAATTTAATTTGTTAAATTGAATTGGACAATCGATAGATTTGTGACATCTGGCCTTATTAATTACTATGAAAGAAAAAAAAAAGGTGAAAAGGAAAGGGACGCACTTTAAAATGGCAATCGAATAATTGGATACTACTATTGTCAAGTCGAAAATATCAACGAGAACGGGAAAATTTCAAACGTGATTCGCCAAAGATGTCCACTTTTAAGTAGTCATTTGAAAAATATCCAAAATTTCTTCAATTTTCATTTCACTATAATAATGATCAAAATGTCATCAATAACAATTTTAAATTTCACAATAAAGACAAAATTATTTATATAATTAAAATTATTTTGACCAATAATAACTTGTCACATAACATATACTACTTATTTTAAAAAGTTCCGTGTCAATCATACATTAAATGCTGACTTCTCCCTATAAGTGGATAAATAAAACATTTATAAATTGTCGAGAAGTACATTTAAAATGTCAGAACATTATGAAATGTAGAGAACTTTCATATTCAGGACGAAATTTCGTTCTAAACAAATGAAGTTCAAGATAAACGGGGTCCAAATGTCGATAACGGCTTTTAAAGTATTGAAAACGTCGTGAAATGTCAAGCATAACAATTATTAAACACAACTTATCAATAAAAATACATTTCAAATAAAAATCACTTTCTACATAGAATTGTGGAAAGCCTAATCAACTTTAAATTTGGATAAAATTAACTTTTTCGAAATAAAATTATATGATTTTCTTATAAATTGAAAGTATATGTTTTAGTGTTAATGACTTTTCCACTTCATTTTCTTCATCTTTTTCCCCAAAATTCTTAGTTAATACCTAATAGATAATAAAAGCAAATGAATCCATTAGGTATTAGCTAGTATTAATTTAGTTTCTCATGGAATAAAAGCAAAAATTAACATTTTTGTTAATATCAAGTTTGACACCCTTGTGAGGTGATAATTTTTTACACATTAATTTTAACAATTTTAAAGAAATCAATGATAAATTTTGATGAAAAATGCTATGTGTACACCATGACACACACGACTTTACATCTCTCTCACATGGAGGAGGGTCCACGAATATTTTATTGTGTGTGAACTCCCTCCATGTGAGGAGGGTGTAAAGCCGTGTGTACATCATTGTGTACACGTAGTATCTCCCTATTTTGATACATACAGCTAGTTTAATCTAATTTAATTTGTCAAATTGAATTAGACAATCGATGGATTTGTGACATCTGGCCTTATTAATTACTATAAAAGAAAAGAAAAAGGTGAGAAGGAAAAAGAGACACTTTAAAAAAGTTGTTCTGCATATACTTGGGGTTGGCCCATGATCCAAACGACCGCAACCAATCAATCATGCTATTCTTACTTTTCAACCAACACCTTCGAATCCGCTTTTGCAACAGTATATAATCTTTGTCCCTTACCTTCAGAATCCCCATCGACAATTCACATAGACGGTAGATTTTTTTTTTAATTATTGAGGTGGCACCTCTATGTGAGTTGTCGGTGGCCCCACCCCGTGTATGCAGATCAACTCCTTTAAAATGGCAATGGAATAATTGGATACTACTATTATCAAGTCAAGAATATCAGCTAGAATGGTAAATTTCAAATTAACCTTATATAATTCATAGTAAAATCAAAGTTATTTAAAAAATTAAAGAATTCAGGCTACTATTTTGAAATAATTCTCTTTTTATTTTGGAAAATATAGAAAATGATATTGACCAAAAAATGACGATGGTGAATATATTTTATTTTATTTTTAAAGGAGTGGAATTGATCACATTTGTTGTCATCTTCATGTCATATTTATGCCTAACATATCTCCACTAATTCTTTGTTCATTCCAAAAATATTTTCAAGTCACATCAATTTTTGCTATTTTTTTCACATTTTATATACCAAACATGCATGGTTTCATCATCGTCTTACAATTTTTTTTTTTTTTTTCTAATCAAGAGTCCCATTTTCTAGAGAATAAATTTCGTAATAATTATTTTTTTACAGAATATTTGGTTAAAAAGTGTTGAAAATTTTTGAATTTACGTGAACAAATATTTTATTGAAATAATATGGAGTCGAAATTCAAAAATGAGTTTGAGGAAAAATATATTTCTAGAGAACGAGGCTCAAACAGGGACTTTATAGTATCCATGGCGCGAAGGTTAATAAAAAATTTACAAATTAAAATAATATAACTTGAAATAAACTGATGAAATTGACCATAAAATTTAAAACTAAGAGTCTGTTGACAAACCCAAAATAGCAGTTCTGTTATCCTTATTTTACTATCCTCCCAATATACTTATAACATATTGACGCATTATTTCTGTTATCCTTATTTTACTATCCTCGTGGCTCGCCTAATTACGAGCCCACGAGCAGCTCGTATGGATTCGAGCCAACCTGCTCAGCTCGGGTCCACACGAGCGGCTTACGAGACATCTTTTCGTAAGCCGAGCGGTCGATCGACGAGCCGCTCGATTCGTTTGCCACCTTTAGATAGGTAGCTTCATTCAGTGAATCTAGAATAGATACAAGTAACTTTTGATGATGAGATAAATCAAAGATCATAAATATCTTTTCTCTATTTTTTTTATATAGCAAAATGACAATTTTTAATTAAATATAAATATAAAATCTCATTTGAACGTAACAGCATAATTTTATGATTTCGTCAACAAATGTAATTCAATCGTGCTACATTAACATCTTTATTGATATCAAGTTTAACACCCTTGTTAGGTGACAACTTTTTACACATTAATTTTAATATCTTGAAAATTTGATGACACAGATTTTGATACATAAAGTGTACGAGTAGTTTAATCCAATTTTATTTGTTAAATTGAATTAGACAATCGATAGATTTGTGACATCTGGCCTTATGAATTACTATGAAAGAAAAGAAAAAAGTAAAAAGGAATGGGAGGCGCTTTAAAATGGCAATGGAATAATTGTATGCAACTATTATCAAGTCAAAAATATCAAGAGGAAATTACACCCAGGCCTGGTTTTAAATTACCATTTTCATAAATCCTATAACAAGTTTAACTTTTCAAAAATCAGGTTATGATTAAAATATTTTATATTAATAATTAAATTACAAATTCCAATTAATCAGTTTTCATTTCCCCCTCTCTCTGTACCCTCTCTCTCTCTCTCTCTCTCTCTCTACCTCACCTGATTTCTCTACTCTCTGGCTCCGGCTCCTCTCTTTTCCTTCGCCGCCGACACTGGCGCTCGAAGCAGTGCCCAACACAAATCGTGGCTACAGCGGCGTTGGTGAGTTTTTTTTGTTGTTCGATTTATTTTTCACTTTTCCCCAAACCCTCGCTCTTCTCGCCGTCTCGACAATTGGTTGAGTCTTTTTTCGGTGGTACTGTAGGCATTGGTGCTAAGGATCGACAGTGATGGTGGCTCTAAAGGTGGCGGGTTGGAGTTAGTGTTGGCACGGGATTTTTTTTTTCTATTTTTTGTTGGCGGCGGACATAGTGTGGTTGGTTGTTCGTGTGTGTTCGGCGGTCGTGGAGGTGTGGATCTATTTGGGTGCGGTCGGGTGTGTTCTGGCGATGGTTTTGGCAGATCGGGTGGTCGTTTTTTTCTTTTTTTATTTTTTTAGTTTCAAGTTTGATTTATTGGATGGGTATGGTGGCTGTTCGCGGTGGTTGCTGTGGTGGTTTTTCAACGGCCCCGTGTTTGTTGGTGGCAGATCTGGAGATAGTGATGGCAATGGGCCGAGCCGAGCCGGCTCGGCTCGTTGCCCTACGAGCCGAGCTCGTGGCTCGTTACAAAACGAGCCGAGCTTCTGCTCGGCTCGTTTGCTCGTGGGCGAGCTCGGCTCGGCCCACGAGCTCGTGATTCACGAGCCACGAGCTGAGCCGGCTCGGCTCGGCTCGGCTCATGGCTCGTCAAATTTTTTTTTTTTTTAGTTTTTCTTAGTTTTTTTTTTAATGTTTTTCACGAGCCCAGGAGCGCTCGTCTCTTAACGAGTCGAGCCGAACTCGGCTCGTCTATGAACGGGTCCGCTCGGCTCGAGCTCGGGCTCGTCTTTTAACGAACCCGAGCGGCTCGTGGATCGCTACAGTACGAGCCGAGCGGCCGAGCCGACGAGCCGCTCGGCTCGATTGCCATCACTATCTGGAGATGGTCTCGGCGAGGTGTGAAGTCATTGCAGACGGTGGTTTTTGTGGCTTTTTTTTTGTGGGGTCGTTGCAGACGGTGGTTTTCGGTGAGGTGTGGCTTTGTTTTTGGTGGTTTTTGTGGTGGGTGAAAGACAGTGGTGGTGCTTTTTTTTTTGGTGTTACGGTGCAGGCGGCGGCGGCTGTTGTGGTGGTAGTGCGACGGGGGGTGAAGGTGGTGGTTTGGGCGGTGTTGTGACGGGGGCGGGGTAGTATTTGTGTCTAATTATTTGGTTAGTTTGTGACCAAACATTGGCGGATGATCGAGACTGGGGTGGGGTGTTTGGTGTATGTAACCGATATTTTGGTTCATTGTGACCATCGATAAACTGTGACCTATAATTTTTTGATCTGTGACCAATGAATTAAATTGTGACTTATAAAATTTTAATTTGTGACATCGAAATAATTTTGTGACCAATTAATTTGATGTCTTGTGACCGTAAAATAAGTTGTGTGACTTATTAGTTTTGTGATTTTTGACCGATGAATAAATTGTGACTTTAAAATTTTTAATTTGTGACCGATGAACGAACTGTGACCTATAAAAATTTGAATTGTGATCGATAAATAAATTGTGACCTATGTAAATTTTGAATTGTGACCTAAAAAAAAATCTGTGACAAACTAATTTGGAAATCTGTGACTGTGTGACCTATAAATTTTGATCTGTGACCAACTAATTTTGAAATCTGTGACAAACGAATTAATTGTGACATACAAAAATTTTGAGCTGTGATCGGAATAGTCGCCGGAATCGGAGCGGTCGCCGGAGCGGTCGCCGGAACAGTCACCAGAGAATAGTGGTGATCGGAAAGTCGGTTGGGGTGGTGGAGGTGGGGTGGGATAATTATATTAAATTAGAATTAAATATTTAATAAATAATTGATTTAATTATTCATTAATTATTAATTAAAAATTTTAAAAGCCTGATTTGTGAATTTTCAAACTTGTTTTTGTATTTTTGAAAATGCGTAAAGTAAATACCTTATTTATGTAATGTTCCCAAATATCAATGAGAACGGAAAATTTCAAACGCGATTCAATTTCAAAAAGAGAAAACTGTAAAAAATGTCCACTTTTACATAATCATTTGAAAAATGTCCAAAATTTCTTCAATTTCCATTTTACTATAATATAAATTAAAATGTCCTCCTTAACAATTTTAAATTTCACAATGAAGACAAAATTATTTATATAATTAAAAATTGTATTGACCAATAATAACTCGACACATAACATATACTACTTATTTTAAAAAGAATCATATCAATTATGTATTAAATGCTCACCTCTCCTATAAGTGAGTAAATAAAACATTTATAAAATATCGAGAAGTACATTTAAAATGTCAAGAACATTATGAAACGTAGAGAATTATCATATTTATAACGAAATTCCGTTCTAAACAAATGAAGTGTCGAGTGTCAAGATAAAAATAGTCCAAATGTCGAGAACGTCATGAAATGTCAAGAATAACAACTATTAAACACAATTTATCAACAAAAACAAACCTTCAACAGAGAATTGTGGAAAGCCTAATCAACTGTAAATTTGGATGAGATTAAATTTTTCGAAATGAAATTATATGATTTTCTTATGAATTGAAAGCATATAATTATTTTTTAGTATTAATGACTTTTATATTGCATTTTTTCTTAAAATTCTTGATCAATACCTAATGGATAATAAAAACAAATGAATATGTTACATATTAGCTAGCATTAATGTAACTTCTTATCTAAGCTACTCGTTCTTCTGACAAATTGAAAAAAAAAAAAATTGATTCATTTTTTATTGAGGGTATAATAGACAATTTGAAACCAAATTTGATTATTTTTGTAAATGTTATTAAAATTAGACACTTTTCAAGAGCACGAAATTGGTCATTTTTGTAAGTTCCCCCTTCAAAAAAATATCAGCGAGAACGATACAGCAAGCTCAATTCTTCAATTATTGAATATGTACATACAGCTGGCGAGCAGCAAATAGGACATGGATCCCAAGTTGCTTTAGAGCCTGTTTGGTAAAAATTTTCATTTTCTACAATAAATCAATTCTCATTTTCAACCACACATTCTTCAATAAAATAATATTTTCCATCACATCAATACTTTTTTCTTCTTTTTCAACCACACATTTCCCATCATATCACTATTCAAAAATCAATTTTTCCCCCAAAAATCACTACCAAACACACTCTTAATAAAGGACAGGAACCACTATTGACTTTGGGGGTACTGTTACATCGTATCTTGGTTGGATATTTTAAAAGAATTAAGCTAAATTTACAAATGGTACGGCTATTACGGGCCCCTCACTGTTGGGGGCCCACATGTATTAAAAAAAAAATGGTGCTTTTTGGGCCCCATCTTTTTTTTTTTTTTTTTGATATCCAGGTATCATAACTTACACCAGACTATGTCCTGAACCACCCATCCCCGACCCCCCAGTGATGGGTGGAGGTTAATCGCGAGATATGCCTAATTTGACCAGGGTCTGTGCACCATTTATACTCTTGACCCCAAGAGAGCATTTTTCCATGAATATTACATCACCAAGCTGCTCCACCCAAATTGAGCATTACAACACTCAGCTGCTCCATTCAGGAATCGAACTCCCCACCCTAGGGTTGCAAGCCCAGCAGTGTCCATTCTTTGTCAACTTGGATGTGCCTCGGGGGCTGCTTGGGCCCCATCTTTGTGTGATGTCTGGTTGTCCTCTGTGAACCTACTGCATGTACGTGAAGCAGCATTCATTTTAGAACATTTAATTGATCACTCGAATTTGAAATTTGAGAGTTATATATTTGAAGTTTAGATGTTAAAAAAAATAGCGATAGACATTGTTCGATCAAGAAAAAATTATATTAATATGATTGAACAGTGTTCGATCGAAACTTTGGAAACGAGACTGAAATAGTTTCTATTGAAAATTGTGAAACATGGTTCTGAACCAAGCTAGGCTTTGGCCGGTTCTAATTCAGTCAAGTTAGATTTATGCTTTTAAAATTAATTGCAAAGTTAATCTAAATTATCTTGATTAACTCAAGCTTTTCCTCATTTCAAGTGAAAAGTGTTAATTATTCTAAATAAATATTATTTTCAAATAAATTCAGACAAACTGTGATTTGAGTGAGAGATTATAAGAAAATAAATAGTGTGTTGGCGGTGTTTCAGTTGCCTGTGGTGGCTTTGTGTGCTTGTGTTTCGGTCGGTGAGCTTGGCGGACGAGGTATGGCTTGCCTCCGTTTTCGTCGAGTCTCTTGTTGTCAGTGCCTGCGGGGAGGTGTGCCGTCGTGGTTCTGTCGACGGTTCTTGCTGTTTGGATTTTTTGTGTTGTTTTTGGGTTGTTGTTTGGTGATGTTTAGTTTGTTGTTTAGTTAGTATTTGTGTTGTTATGGTTTTTGGACTTCGGGTCCATTGTTGAGATTCTTGCTTTGTAGAGTTGGAGAGATCCTGAAGTTTAGACAATGTCCGTCACACGTGCAGTTTGTGTAGGTTGACTTATTGTCGAGTTTCGTGTATTGATAAGTCACATTTATAACTTTGATGTGTTGAAAGAATTTCCATTCCATTTCAAAAAAAAAAAACCACACGTTTCGATTTTCGGTTTTAAAATCTAGAATGGATAAATTTTAAGTGGCCACGAATCAGTAGGCTATCTCAAATTATTAAAGCGGTCAAAAGATGATATAGTCGACTTAATTGTCATTATCAACGTGACAACTCGTTCATTATTAGGTATCATAGAGCAACGTGTATCTTCTTTTTTATAACTAAAAGATTAATTCAAATCGGAGGGAACATCAACTGTGGATTTAATAATTTTCAGCAAATGTGGGACTCGTAAGACTAATTTTGTTCTTATTTTGAATAAGAAAATAATATAATAATTTTTTTTTTAAAGGGCATTTTGCAAGGACGAATGTTAAAACTTTTAATATAATTCGTTCGCATTATAAAATAGAGCAATTTCATATAATAATCTTAAAATTAACCTTATATAATTATTAGTAAAATAAAAGTTATTTAAAAAATTATGAATTAATAGGGGCAGGCAACTATTTGAAATAATTCTCTTTTTATTTTGGAAAATATAAAAAATGACATCGACCAAAAAAATGACGATGGTGAATATATTTTATTTTATTTTTAAAGAAGTGTAATTGATCACATTTGTTGTCTTCATGCCATGGCCCTGTTTGGTCCACATTTTTTATTTCAATCTCATTCTTCTATTCATTTTTAACCACACATTTTTCAATAAAATAATATTTCTCATCGTATCAATAATTTTTCCTTCTTTTTCAAGTCACATCAATTTTTGCTATTTTTTCTCACGTTCTATATACCAAACATGCATGGTTTCATCATCGTCTTACAATTTTTTACTACTTAAGACTCTATTGGAGTCCCATTTTCTAGAAAATAAATTTCGTAATAGTTATTTTTTTAGAAAATATGTTGTTAAAAAATATTGAAATTTTTTGAATTTAAGTGTAAAATTATTTTTATTGAAATAATATGGAGTCGAAATTCGAAAATGAGTTTGAAGAAAAATATATTTTTAGAGAACGAGGCTCAAACAGGGACTAAATAGTATCCATGGCGCGAATGTTAATAAAAAAAAATTACAAATTAAAATAATATAACTTGAAATAAACTGATGAAATTGACCTCAAAATTTAAAACTGAGACTCTTGACAAACCATCCTCCCAATATACTTATAACATATCACGCCTTGTTATCTTCTGATTCCCGAAGTATTAAAAATATATTGAGAGCATCAATATCGAGACGATAAATTTAACTCTATGTTAACTTTCTCTCTAAAAATTTAACAGTATGTATGTTTGAGCCACATTATTTTGGAAGAATATATTTTGGAACAGTAGATTGATGGAGAATGAGTGGTTGAAAAAGAAAGAAAAATTATTGATGCGATGAAAAATATTATTTTATTGAAGAATGTGTGGTTGAAAATAAGCAAAAGAATGAAAATAAAAATTTTAATGTGATTCAAACAAAGACTTAGATTAAAAATTTATCGATATTTCTAATACAGTAAATGTTATCGTACATACAATCATACCCAAGTAAAGCCATTTTGTCCGAATTTGGTGTCACCTTGGTTGACCAATCCTCGCATTGTACTATGGGTCCCACGTGAATTAAATAATGTCGACCCCTTATATGTGTGTGTTCGATCAACCATAGTGTTATTCAAAATGTTCATATAACATTACTCATCATACCCAACAAGAGGTTTGCGATTGTACACCTTGGAAAATGAAATAGTCAATATAGTAATAATTCAGTTGCCAATGTCAATTGAAACGGCTTATCCTGGCCGCCTTTCGCTCAAGCCAGATTTAGGTGATTATGATACGAAATATTTGGTTTGACTTAGAGAATTTAAAAATGCCATTTTGTATCAATTGCGTGGAAGTACATACTACATGATTAATTTATTTCTGAAAATACTCGTTTTATTTGGTAAAAATTAAAATCAAAGTTCTCAACTCATCTTAACCACATATTTTATGAAATTCAAGATTTTTTAAATATATATTTCATCAATTTTTATGAAAATCAACTAAAAAAATTGATTTTAATCCCAATGGTGAAATTGCTGACATTCGTTGTTATCAATACATCTCAATCAAGTATTTGTCCATACCAAAATATTTGCAACCTTTGCTATTTTTTATTCACGTATGTTACTATATATATGCTTGGTTCACACATTCTAGTCGCCGAGATTTTTCGTAAAATATAATAGATTACATACAACATGAATATATGATTATATCAATTAAATAAAGAATATATACCTCATGTTTGATAAAGATTAAAATTTAGATTTTAATTTAAGTCAAAGTCAACAATTAATTTCAACCACGTATTTTATAGGATCCACAACTTTTCAACTATACATTTCATCAAATTTTATCAAAATATAATTAAAATCTGATTTTAATTCTTACCAAGTAAGGGCCACAATAAAATTATTGGTCAAAATGTTTAAAACTCTTAAAAATGAGAGACATTTATTTGTTTAAATGTTGTATTCAGCAATCAGCTTATCTTTCCACTTATAGGCTAGATTTGTAGAGGCCTAAGACGGAGTCCTAAACCATCTTTTGCCTAACATCATGTTTTACCAGCTCAGATCTCCTCGATCCTCTTCTTAAAGCCTGTTTGGTACAAATTTTCATTTTCTACAGTAAATTAATTCTCATTTTTAACCACACATTTTTCAATAAAATAATATTTTCCATTGCATTAATACTTTTTTCTTATTTTTTAACCACACATTTCCCATCATATAACTATTCAAAAATCAATTATTCCCCCAAAAATTCCTACCAAACACACTCTTAATAAATGGAAAGATGACAACACACTTTGATGCTTTAACGTCTTCCAATTAACTAAAAAGATGCGATACATTAGGGTGTAGAAAATGTATTGGAAGATAATCGATCTTAACTCAATTTAAAATATTCGACTAAAAGAACATATACGGTGTTTAAATATTATCTCCAATTACACTATTTTCCTTTCTATGCTTTGGATTGTATATTGGTTAAATATATTGTCACCTCATTTTAATTGTATGGAATATCCATACTCTTTTACTCGTTATCACATTTATGTCATAATTTTTTTGATCGTATTCTTATAAACGATTTTCCATTAGATAGCACATTGTAAGGTTTTCGTCCAAAAAAAATTTATTCAGAGGGAATAAAAAACTTATCTTCCATCATATTTGAAAATAAAAAAAGAAACGTATGCAAATTGCAATTTAATATTTGTTCTCGTCTTAAAGCATGTTGACAAAAGTATTGGAGTAAAAAATAATCGGGACCACGATTTTAATATACTAATTAATAGAAAATTGATGATAAGAATAAGGCGGAAAATTTTGAAGAACATAAATATGATAATAAATAAAAATTAGAGATCTTTAATAACACTAAAATTTAGTCAATATAACCAGCCTAGTTTTTTTCTAATTTTTATTTTTCTGGAAAACAGTTGTTGCATATGTGTATTGCTACCAATTAGCAAGCAGATAGAGAAACTATCTACGTTTAATAATGGGGTTAAGTGAGGTGGAGTTGGGGTTGAGGGAGACAATACTCCAAAAGTGATGTCCCAAAAGTCTAAAACAGTAGCTATCCAAGATCCTGTGCCCCACGGGTCAGGTTCTATCTCTCTTTATTTCTCCATCAAATTTTTAACATAAAAATCTATCTGATTTTTTTATTTATTTTTTAAAAGACGAGAGACCGACGACTCTCATGACAGGTGCCTCCGCATTAGATCGGCAAAGTTTTTTTTTTTTATTTGGGAAAAAAATTATTTCAAACACGGTCCACAATCACGATTACGTGAGTTTGAACTGTTCTTTGTCTTGGACTGTTCAGTTAACCTTTTGTACTGGAATTTCAGTTGGTCGGACCTAACCGGGCTTTAGAGGTTGGTGTAAACGGGAAGCAGAAGTGAGGACGATCCAGATCCTGGTGGAGCCTCGAGATACCTAGGCTTTTATGTTTTGGCTTCCTAACATGTACAGTTGGCTTGTTAATTGAATTTAGTTAATTCTGCTTCATTGATGTTCATCTGTATATGTTTTTACTTAATTATATTGCATTGTTAATCTTGCAATCACTTTCACAGCACAACCGGCTTAGTGAGAAGGGGTTAGATCATCTTTTTGTTGTATTGTGATTAATTTATAAATAGTTGATTATGCCCCTTTTGACAAATATAAAGAAGTCCAGTAGGCTCCCTTAGAATATCATGTGTATTATGAGGATTAGAATGTGACATGTTTGGCCCCAGAAGCAAGTTGATCTATGTCCCTTTGAATATGTATTAAAGCAGTTCATTTATTTTCGAGCATGTTGATCTATGTGAAAAACATTATCCTGCCGAAACAAACCCATAGTTTCTTCGTCTGTTGAGATATCTTTATGCTAGGTCCCTGGAGGTTATTGAAGTAGTCCTTCAATTTGTATGTTCTCGTGCTTTGATTGTTTGTATCCATTCATATTAAATCATAATATCAAATCATGTTAAAGTAAATCTCATCTAATAATAACGCCCGGCATGTTAGCGAAAAATTTTGATTGTTCTATTCATTCGAAAGGTATATCCATAGAGTAGATTATCATGATTTGCTCTTTTTTTTTTTTGAATATCGATCTATGAAATCATCTCGTGGTACATTGAATTTGCAGATATGATATCATAGTATAAGCCGATCTCAAGAAATTCTGGACGCTTGATAAGCCTTCATTTTGACAAAGAACTTCCATTAGCACCAACTTATTATTGTTAAGAAATCTGTTGCTCTACCTGCTTTGATGGGCTGTTTTCATTCTAAAAACCTACGACAAGTCCCTGGTTACGAGAACCCTACTATTCTTGCATCCGAGACACCTTGTGAGTATTCAAAAAATAATACAAACTTTTTTTGTGCATATAAAATACTTCTTTTCTAATTGTTTTATGCTATCAATGCTTAGTTTTCATTTCTTAACCATGAAGTCCTTGCATCTTGTTTTGTCAATTTCTGAATATGTGTTAATAACTTTTAGCTGCTTGATACTTCTTTTAGGCCAAGTACATAATGATGGTGTATCCTGTATCTGTTTCTTTTTATCTCAAGGCTAAGGATATGAGTGCTGGAGATGACTAGAGGTTCACGCCTTGAAAATTGATTAACTTCATTCCCAACACTAATGTTGGTAATATTTTCAGTCGACTTGAACACAGACCATATGATTATTAGGATCAGTTTTTTTTTTTTTTTCGTTTTTAATTGGTAATCATGGGGGAGGGATTAATGTGATCAATATGTGATTTAGTTATTGAAACTTTAAAAATTTAATGGCCACGAATAATGATCAACCAGTTATTGCCGCATTGAAATATGCTTTAGCTAATTGATTAAGCTAAAACATGTGATCAACTCTCACCCTGCTTAGATTGCATTATGCTTCTTCATTCATTGTCGTTATTTCGATCCTAGCTAAGGAATGGGCTAATGTGGTTTCATTGAAAACATTGTCTTGCAGTCACAGTGAGTGAAGTTGAGGCATTGTATGAACTATTTAAGAAAATCAGCAGCTCAATATTCGATGATGGTCTCATTCACAAGGTATTATTACAATTTTTTTTTGTCAATAATTTTCATTCCCAAGTGTTTGAATTTTTAACATTTTGCGTAACGAGTTCAGGATGAGTCCCAATTAATGTGGAGTAACTTTCTTGTGATTTCCTGATCAGGAAGAGTTCCAGCTAGCACTCTTTAGGAACAGAAACAGGAGAAATCTGTTTGCAGACAGGGTAAGTTATCACGACTCCTTTCTCCTGCACATTCCTTTTTCGTAATGCATGTTGGGATTGACCAAAATAATTATGGAATAAAGAATTCTTGTTTGACAAGAAAAGGAAAAAAAAGTGGTCAAGTTAAATTAGTAGTATTTTTCTTTATGGAAATATTACTAAGTAGAAAAAGAAAATGATATTTTTGGTATTATTATATAAGGAAAATAATTAAGAGAGTTCAATTGTAATTAGGTAACTTTTTGGCATAATTTATGGCTATATATACAATTGAAGTTGACGTGAAAAGAGGAGAAAAAGAAACAGAGAGAGAGAGAGAAGAATTCTGAGACGTGAAAAAGTGAGGAGAAATAGAGAGAAATATTGTGTGCATGTGAGAGAGAGTATACAAAGGAAGAAAACACGTTTGTTGTTCTTTGTTTGTGTAGGGAGAAGTTGTGAGGGTGAGAAAAATATTGTAACGAGTGATTTATTTTTCTTATCAATAAAAGTGTTCTTCTCCTGTGGTTGTCAGCAGTCAGTTGAGCCACGTTAAATTCTTTGTTTTCTCTTTTGTCCAATTATTTCGTGTTTTGTGTTTCCGCTGCGTTTGGTTGATTTGGGTGGGAAAGTTGATTTTTTCCCAACAAGTGGTATCAGAACTAAAGGTTCAAACTCTGGGATTATTGCGAAGATGATGACAGGTTCCAAGTTTGAGGTGGAGCGATTTGATGGGAAGAATAATTTCAATATTTGGAAAAGTACTGTTGAAGATATTCTTGTGCAACAAGGACTTTACAAAGCTTTGTAGGGTAAGAGACCAGAAGGGATGAAAGATGCAGATTGTGAAGAATTAGAAGCGAAGACAGTCAGTACAATCAGATTGGCTCTTGCACCTGAGGTAAAGTATAGTGTTTTGAACGAGAAATCCGCTTCTAAGTTATGGAAAACGTTAGAAGATTTATATATGTCTAAGTCCTTAACTAATAGGCTTTATTTGAAAAAACAATTATATGAGTTGAAGATGGATGATGATATTGATGTTAGGGACCACTTGAATAAGTTTAATAAGTGTGTGACTGAGTTGTTGAATGTGGATGTGAAAATTGAGGACGAAGATAAGGCTATTTTGTTATTGTCTTCCTTGCCTAAATCATATGAGACGTTGGTGACCACGCTGTTAGTTGGTAAATCTACTTTGACAGTGAACGAGGTTTCGACTGCTTTGTTAGAGACAGCCAACATGAAGAAGCCAAGTGGTAATGTGAATGGTGATCAGGTTCTGTTGACTACTTCTGGTAATAGATATGGTAGAGGTGAATCGCGAGGAAGAAATTATGGTCAAAGGGATCGTTCTCAATCTCGTCCAAGGAGAGACGTGGAATGCTATTACTGTCACAAGAAGGGTCACATTAGAAGAGATTGTGAAGAATTGACAAAACATCTTGACTCGAAGAGGAAAAGTAAAGAAATCACAGAGAATTCAGACTCTACAAATTTGGTGGAGGAGAATTATGATCTTGAAGATGCTTTATGTGTTGCTAATGATGAGAGTCTAGTTAGTAACTGGTTTCTAGATTCTGGATGCTTTTATCACATGAGTCCAAACAGAGATTGGTTTGAGAACTATAAGCCATGTGATGAGCGTTATATTTTTGTTGCTAATAATCAAAAACTTGAAGTCAAGGGTTCGGGTACTGTGAAGGTGAAAATGTTTGATGGAGTGGTGAGAAGAATAACAGGTGTTTTGCATGTCCCAAGATTGAAGCGAAATTTAATATCGTTGGGAGCATTGGACACATTGGGTTATGAATATTGTGCCCAATGTGGTGTGATGATTGTGAAGAAAAATTCTGTGCCAATAATTAGAGGTGAAAAGATTGGTAATTTGTACAAGTTAATAGGGAAGACAATTTTAGATGGAGCTGCCAGATTGGAATCGCACCGAGGGGAGTCTTCTATTATTACTAAAGTTTGTGAGGTAGCCAAGATGGGATCTGTGGCCAATGGCGTGAAGGTTGAAGAAAGCAGTTCAAAGATATCAAAACGAAAGGTGACGTTTGATGAATCTTTGAATACCGTTCATGTTTATTAAATTTTTGGTCAAGGTGGAGATTATTGGGATTCACCAAAATAATTATGGAATAAAGAATTCTTGTTTGACAAGAAAAGGAAAAAAAAGTGGTCAAGTTAAATTAGTAGTATTTTTCTTTATGGAAATATTACCAAGTAGAAAAAGAAAAGGATATTTTTGGTATTATTATATAAGGAAAATAATTAAGAGAGTTCAATTGTAATTAGGTAACTTTTTGGCATAATTTATGGCTATATATACAATTGAAGTTGACGTGAAAAGAGGAGAAAAAGAAACAGAGAGAGGGAGAAGAATTCTGAGACGTGAAAAAGTGAGGAGAAATAGAGAGAAATATTGTGTGCATGTGAGAGAGAGTACACAAAGGAAGAAAACACGTTTGTTGTTCTTTTTTTGTGTAGGGAGAAGTTGTGAGGGTGAGAAAAATATTGTAACGAGTGATCTATTTTTCTTATCAATAAAAGTGTTCTTCTCCTGTGGTTGTCAGCAGTCAGCTGAGCCACGTTAAATTCTTTGTTTTCTCTTTTGTCCAATTATTTCGTGTTTTGTGTTTCCGCTGCGTTTGGTTGATTTGGGTGAAAAAGTTGATTTTTTCCCAACAATGCATGCATCTGTATGTGAATATCTGTAAGTTATGAATCTTGGATGTCTATGTAGATATTTGATTTGTTTGATTGCAAACGTAATGGAGTGATTGAATATGGAGAATTCGTTCGATCATTAGCTGTGTTTCACCCCAATGCACCAACAGCCGACAAAGTTGCATGTAAGAAATAATTTATTATGAAATATGTTGCAACGTATATAGCTATGCTTCTGTTTTCCCCATCTCTAACCAAAGGTAATTTTCCCACAGTTGCGTTTAGATTGTATGATCTAAGGCACACTGGTTATATTGAGAGAGATGAGGTAAGTGCCTAGTCCTCTGAACTTGCTTATTTTTGTCACCTAGTTCTCCAAATCCTAAATGTTTTTCAAAATTCATCGATGCTGGATTTGAAGTAAAAAATGTTTTGTGTTCATTTTTTTAGCTCTAATTAATGGATAATTTTCAAGTTGATATTTTAGCCGCCTTATAACTTCGCTTTTGATTAATGTTTTTAATCTCTCGTGTAACTTGTCAGTTGTACGAGATGGTATTGGCACTGTTGGACGAATCTGATCTGGTATTTCCGGATGATGTGGTTGAAATGATTGTCGACAAGGTGAAAATGGCTCAACTTTTCTTCTCTTTACCGTTCCCATCTTCATTTGAAAATGTTATGTTATTTTACGCTTATTTTCTGTAGACATTCAGTGATGCTGATACAAAAGGTGATGGAAGGATTGATCCAGAGGAATGGAAAGAATTTGTATCAAAAAATCCATCTCTTATAAAGAATATGACTCTTCCATATCTAAAGTAAGTGTGACACTAAGTGCATTTCATATTGCTCTGCTCTCTTGAAATGGCGTCACTTCAAACCAGAAATTTTAAGTTTATTTCCGAATCATTTTAGTGTCTTGTGCAATCCTTCTTTGTTTACTATCGTTTTCATTTGCATTTCAGAAGCCAATTTTCTTCTCTTCTTTTACATTTACTATTCAAGTAGTAGGAAACATTTCCGTGGCCCAAACTGGCGTCGGTATGGATCTTTTTAGTAAGAGGTTTGAAAAGTAGTTTGATTTTTTTATAACTTTGTGCACTAGTAATGATGTACCAGAGTATGAGGCAGTGCAAAACCTAATCATATTCTACCAATTAACCCTCAACCCTGGATCAACCTACATGTATATTGAGTATAGCATGCACATATTAGGTCGCCCAAATAATCCTATTATATAAAGGGGCTTCTTTTCGGGGCCCTTTTTTAGGTAGAGGCTTCAGAAACCTTGTATTTCTTCTTCAGTGAAGCCTATAGTGAGCAATGGACGCGACTCTCACGTTAAGGGTAAACCATTATGAGTATTTGTATGCTTTGCTTGTTTTCACATTTCTTTCTATTTACTATTGTTCCCTTATGAAGGGATTAAGGCTTAATTCCAAAATAAAAAAAAGGTCTAAGCATATTGCATTGGCTTTTCCAGGGATATAACATTAGCATTTCCTAGCTTCGTGCTGAACACTGAAGTGGACGACTCAGAAATGTAATGTCGTGGTTTGGCCAAAATGTTTTACCGAGGGTCTCATCTACTGGTCTTCAAAAGCAACATCCTGTTAGAAGAAAAAGATTCAGTTGATGCAGTATATTGATAAATAGACGAGTTTGTCTAGATTTCAAGATAGCAGTAGTTTCTGCTGTTTGATTACGTTCGTAGGGAATTTTGTGGTCGTGTTTGTTGTATATAATCATTGGCCATGGACAATTTTGTTCTGTGTTACACTGTAAAGGGACACTCTCTGTACTTTTTGAATGAGGCTCATGATCAGGGCCGGCCCTCATATTTTGGGGGCTTTATGCTAACTTCAGATATGGTCCAACCATTTGATAGAGATTAAACTTAGATTTTTAAAAAAAAAATCATATATACCTTATTAATATATAATAATTTCATTTTATACTATTAAATTCAAATAATAATCTAAAATACTTCAAAACCCCAAATGAATCGCAAAAGTACTGCACATTAAACTTTCCATTGTAACTGAAATTTTCCAATGACACAGAAAACTTGTGATTAAGGTCCGTTCGATTGGAAATGTGAAAAATTGATGGAAAAAAAATGAATTTTAGGGAATTGAATTGTCTAAAATTGTTTTTACTGTGAGTTGTAATTAATTGTGTTTGATTGGTATAATTTTTCACTGACAAATGTTGAAAGTTTGGTGTCCGTTTAACTTTGTTTTTCATGGAAATTGTTCATAAAAGTGATAATTTTTTCTACGATTGAGTCTAAAATTTGTTCCAATTGTAAAAAAAAAAAAATTAATTAATTAAAAAAATTACCACACCGAATACCATTCGTTTGATTTTGTTTTGCATAGAAATTGTTAATAAAAGTGATAATTTTTTTTACCATTGTGTCCAGAATGTTTTTCAATTGCCAAAAAAAAAAAACTGAAAAATGGATTCCCACCAAAACTTGAAGAAAACTTTTTCCTTTAAAAGCTGGAAATGAGGCGCGAGAGAGAATCAGAGGGAAAACTAATTCCTGGTCAAATTGGTGCTGTCAAACACTACAATTTGTGAAAAGTGGAAAAACTTTTCCAATTTCCAATGAAAATTGCTTGTATCAAACAGGGCCTCAATTCAAAAGCAAAACATATGGAATTCGATTTCAAAATTAATTTACTTGCTACGATAATATTGAAAGAGGACTTGTGAATATCCATCAAGGGCAATCATGTCAGATTGATTACATTGAGGTAATCCTGGTGTTTGACTTCAGACGAGAGTTCGCGGCTCAGATTTTATTTTTTCATTTTTTTGCAAAATGACTGAAGGTAGTACATTCATATGCTATGTTTTTAAATTCCATTTCTTTGTGCCATTTTTTGAAATGAATGTGATTCTTGACCAGCAGCAAATGAATGATCTAAGCTGTTGACTACGTTGCTATAATTTAACATAGAATTATTGAACAAAATAATTTCAATCCCATCCACAGAATTTCATTTTGCTAGAATTCGAATTCTTGCGCTCCTTTAGCCTTCCAAGCCATATCTTGCACAAAATTATTGTTCACCTCTGGTCATGAAGACGATTTGTAAGATATCGAAGATGTGGATGATGACGGACCTGTAAGGATTTTTAATCAAACATGTGGGCTTATATGTGAAATATTGTGTATTAAATTAAAGGCTATCAATTTCGGTTAAACCCATTTAAAGTGATCTAATAAGGTTTCGGTATTTTGGGTTTTGAAGCATCTAATTAAAGTATGGGCTCGTATGTGTAGAGACCGGGCCTATTCCTAATTCCATGATGGGCCGGATTAGGTCAATAGGCAATCAGTATAAATATACGGTTATGGTCCCCGGATCACACGTTCTGTTCATTCTATTCTGACTCCCATCTTCAGAGAGAAACTAAGGAACAACGTGTTGATCTGGAAGACTGAAACCGCAGGACTTATTCATTGCGATAATCATGTCTGATCCAGGTACGCTTCCGCTTTTGGTTAATTAATTTTTGATCCCTTAAGTTCTGAATTATTAACCTAAAGGTCCCTAAAGTTTCAAAATTACTCAAATATGCAAAATTGGTGATTCATTTTTTCAAATTTTGGTACAAAGGACTCTTTTGAGAGATATAATATTCGAAAGTGAATTAATTGAAGCAACATGTTGCCAAAGCAACCTCTCTTGTGAAAATTAATCTACTTAGAATATTAACAGGTGTTTGTGTGTGTGTTATTCATGCGAATACTTGATCGGCCCAAAGGAAGGTCAGTATTTGGCCGAATTGCACATACACCTGTGGTGATAAATATGTGGCGATTATTTGGTTTAACGTGTGATCAATGAATCGGTCCAAAGACAGGTTTATTGATTGACATGTTTCTTTATTGTCAATATTTGATCACTACAACAAGAGTACCACTTACAAGTCAATATTTCTGTCCAAAGACTAAGTATTGATGTTGTGCTAGGTATCTTGTGATGGGCCCTACCACTATTTGAAATTAATATTTGCATATTAAGGATTGTGAGCTCTTCAACTTAATCGTTCTCTAAATTCAGTTTCAGGTTCTGCTGCTAATATCTCCGCTAACATCAATTCCATTCCAATGCTTAATGGCACCAACTTTAAGGCATGGCGAGAGAACGTAATGATTGTTCTCGGAGTCATGGATCTGGATCTTGCTTTACGGGTCGATCAACCTACTGCACTTACTGATAAGAGTACCTCTGATGACAAGAGGGAGATGGAAAAATGGGAACGATCTAACCGCATAAGCTTGATGGTCATGAAGCGTGCTATTCCAGAAGCATTTCGGGGCACTATGTCCGATAAGGTGACTACGGCTAAGGGTTTCCTTGAGGATCTTGAGAAGAGGTTTGCTAAGAATGAAAAGGCTGAAACTAGTACACTTTTAGCAAATCTTATCTCAATGAGGTACAAAGGGAAAGGAAACATACGGGAGTACATTATGGAAATGTCTCACATTGCTTCAAAACTGAAGGCACTCAAGATGGATATATCTGAAGGTTTATTAGTGCACTTGGTTTTGATATCCCTTCCGGCACAATTCAGTCAATTCAAGGTGAGCTATAATTGTCAAAAGGACCCATGGTCCCTTAATGAGCTCATCTCACACTGTGTCCAGGAAGAGGAGAGATTGAAGCATGACAAGACAGAAAGTGCTCATTTAGCCACCACCTCTAAGGACAAAAGGAACATGAAAAGGAAAACTGATAAGGAAGCTGAGGGTACAGCATTACAAAAGAAACAGCATAAGGAACCAACTGACGGTGGTTGTTTCTTCTGTGGAGCTCCAGGTCATAGGAAGAAGAATTGTACCAACTATCACGCATGGCGTGTCAAGAGAGGTATTCTTCTTAATTTGGTTTGTTCTGAGGTTAATTTAACTTCGGTACCTAGATACACATGGTGGATAGATTCTGGTGCAACAACTCACATCAGTGTATCTATGCAGGGTTGCCTGAGTTGTCGAAAACCAAGTGATGGTGAAAGATACATCTATGTTGGCGACGGCAAGACGGTGGAAGTAGAAGCAATAGGAAAATTTAGATTATTGTTAAAGACTGGATTTTATTTGGATCTTGATGAGACATTTATTGTACCGTCATTTCGACGGAATTTGATTTCTATTTCTGCTTTGGACAAATCTGGTTATTCTTGTTCATTCGGGAATGGAATATTTAGTTTGTTTCATGATTCAAAATTGGTTGGTTCCGGTTCTTTATCAGGTTATGATAATCTTTATTTGATTGATACAATTGCTTCTTTTAATGAATCCTTGCATGTAAGTACTAGAGGTGTAAAGCGAAAATTAACCTGTGAGAATTCAGCCTCGTCATGGCACAAGAGATTAGGTCACATCTCCAAACAGAGAATTGAGAGACTTGTGTCTAACAAAATTCTCGATCCCCTTGACTTTACAGATTATGATATGTGTGTTAACTGTATAAAGGGAAAACAAACCAACAAAAGGAGATTTCAAGCCAACAGGACTTCGGATGTCTTAGAACTTATACATACGGACATTTGTGGACCATTCCCTACGGCTTCTTGGAATGGTCAACAATACTTTATAACGTTCATAGACGAATTTTCAAGATATGGCTATATATATCTCATTCATGAAAAATCACAGTCACTGGACTTGTTCAAAAACTATAAAGCTGAAGTTGAAAATCAACTTGGCAAAAGGATTAAAAGCGTCAGATCTGATCGTGGTGGTGAATACTATGGCAGATATGACGGTTCAGGTGAGCAACGTCCAGGACCGTTTGCTAAATTCCTAGAGGAATGCGGTATCGTCCCACAGTACACTATGCCGGGTTCGCCCACTACGAATGGTGTTGCTGAAAGACGAAATAGAACGCTTAAGGACATGGTGAGGAGTATGATTACTCATTCTACCTTACCAGAATCACTCTGGGGTGAAGCATTAAAGACCGCAGCGTATATACTCAACAGAGTTCCAACTAAGGCTACTGATAAAACCCCTTATGAGCTTTGGACGGGTAAAATGCCTAGTTTGAAGCACTTACACATTTGGGGATGTCCAGCTGAGGCAAGGCCCTATAGGCCAAATGAACAGAAACTGGACGCAAGAACTATCAGTTGTTATTTTATTAGATATTCTGAAAGGTCCAGGGGTTACAAGTTTTATGATCCCACAATTAAGGCAATTTTCGAGACAGGAAATGCACGGTTCTTTGAGGATGTTGAGTTTGCCGGGGGAGAAAGGGTTACAGACTTTGTCTTTGATGAGGAATATGTTGAAATCCCTCTAATTGCCATTGACAATGATCGGGATCAGGTTTCTATTCCTGACATTGTTCAAGAAGCAACTCCGGATCAAGACAATGTCATTATATCTCCCTCTGAAAGTCAACAACTTGTTCCAGAAGAACAAACTCTACAAATTTCAAGAACTAATGCCATTAAGAAGGTCCACTAGAGAGAGGAGAAGTGCGGTTCCAGATGATTACATCGTATTTCTCCAAGAACATGAAGTTGACATTGGAGTGGTGGAAGATGATCCGATCAACTTCCGTCAAGCCATAGAAAGTTCTAACTCTCAAAAGTGGCTCGATGCCATGAATGAAGAGATAAAGTCCATGAAGGACAATGACGTATGGGACCTCGTTCCATTGCCTGAAGGTGCGAAACCCATTGGTTGCAAATGGATATTTAAGACCAAGAGGGATTCGAAAGGTAATGTGGAGAGGTATAAGGCTCGTCTTGTCGCAAAAGGCTTTACACAGAAAGAAGGCATCGATTATAAAGAGACTTTCTCTCCGGTTTCTTCGAAAGACTCTTTCAGGATTATAATGGCTTTGGTAGCGCATTTCGATCTTGAGTTACATCAGATGGATGTTAAAACAGTGTTTCTCAATGGTGACATTGATGAAACAATCTATATGGTACAATCAGAAAACTTTGTGTCGGATGATGCAAAGCAAATGGTTTGTAAACTAAAGAAATCCATCTATGGACTCAAACAGGCCTCTCGTCAATGGTATTACAAGTTTCATCAAGTGATCATCTCGTATGGTTTTGAGATGAATTTGGTAGATGACTGTATATACCACAAGTTCAGTGGGAGTAAGTATATTTTTCTGGTTTTATATGTGGATGACATATTGCTTGCCAGCAACGATATAGATTTACTGCACGAAACCAAGAGATTTCTAGCAAGGAATTTTGAGATGAAAGATCTTGGTGACGCCTCTTTTGTATTAGGAATTCAGATACACCGGGATCGTTCTCGGGGTATTCTAGGATTATCACAAAAGAGCTATATCGAAAAGGTACTTAAAAGATATGGCATGCAAGATTGTAAACCAGGTGACACCCCTGTGGCTAAAGGAGACAAGTTCAATTTAAGTCAATGCCCCAAAAATGATTTGGAAATTAAAGAAATGCAGAAGATTCCCTATTCTTCAGCTGTAGGGAGTCTGATGTATGCTCAGGTTTGTACGCGTCCGGATATAGCGTACATTGTTGGGATGATAGGGAGATATTTAAGTAACCCGGGAATGGATCATTGGAAAGCAGCCAAACGAATCATGCGGTATTTACAGAGAACAAAGGACTACATGCTTACATACAAGAGATCGGATCAGTTGGAGATCATCGGTTATTCTGATTCCGATTTCGCGGGATGCCAAGATAGTAGGAGATCCACTTCAGGCTATATCTTCATGCTTGCTGGAGGTGCTATATCCTGGAAGAGTGCTAAGCAGACACTCATAGCTACTTCCACCATGGCAGCGGAGTTTGTAGCATGTTATGAGGCATCAAATCATGGAATATGGCTGCGAAATTTTGTCACTGGGCTGCGCATTGTGGATAATATAGAAAGACCACTCAAGTTATTTTGTGACAATAAATCAGCAGTACTGTATTCCAATAACAACAGGAGCTCGACGAAGTCAAAGCATATAGAGATCAAGTTCCTGGCTGTTAAAGAAAGAGTTCAGAGTGGACAGGTGTCAATAGAGCACATCGGGACAAACTCCATGGTTGCGGATCCGCTTACTAAGGGATTGATACCCAAGGTCTTTCGTGAGCATACTGCTCATATGGGTGTAATATCTCTTGAAGATATCTAGTTTCAGTGGGAGTTTGTATTTCTGTGTTTTTCATATTAGACGCATATACTGTCATTTTGGATATGGTTTATGGTTAAAGATATTTTCAGTTATAAAGTTTTTGGTTTATTATCTCTGAACTCATTTGAAAATGATCTCACTAAGGTATTAAGGTGGACCAGTTGGAAATAGGCATGTTAAGATCACATCACATGAAATTTCCATGCTACACATCCATGCTTGATCCATGTCATTCAGTTATGTCAATATACGTGACCATTGATGGGTTTAGTTACGATACAAGTAGCGAAAGCCTCCTTGATCCTATGTTGATATGATTGATGGACCGGATTGTTTGGGGATGCATTCGGTAATGATAGCAAAATTCTGAGTACTCATAAGGTTATATTTAATGCACAAATATAAGGTAGCACATATAGCCCAAGTGGGAGATTGTAAGGATTTTTAATCAAACATGTGAGCTTATATGTGAAATATTGTGTATTAAATTAAAGGCTATCAATTTCGGTTAAGCCCATTTAAAGTGATCTAATAAGGTTTCGGTATTTTGGGTTTTGAAGCATCTAATTAAAGTATGGGCTCGTATGTGTAGAGACCGGGCCTATTCCTAATTCCATGATGGGTCGGATTAGGTCAATAGGCAATCAGTATAAATATACGGTTATGGTCCCCGGATCACATGTTCTGTTCATTCTATTCTGACTCCCATCTTCAGAGAGAAACTAAGGAACAACGTGTTGATCTGGAAGACTGAAACCGCAGGACTTATTCATTGCGATAATCATGTCTGATCCAGGTACGCTTCCGCTTTTGATTAATTAATTCTTGATGATCCAGCATGAACGATCTTATGACGGTAAACATTATGGTTGGTTTTATTTTCTACAGGACCTTCATCTGCGACATTTGAAGGGGGACTGAGAATCCCAGAAACAATCTTTAGCAAGTTTTTTGACTATCAGAGAGTTGGTATACAGTGGCTATGGGAACTATATTGTCAAAGAGCAGGCAGAATAATTGGAGATGAGATGGGTCTTGGTAAAACCACCCATATTTTAGCTTTCCTTGGATCATTGCATTTCAGTAGTATGTACAAACCAAGCATTGTTATTTGTCCTATTACCCTCTTGTGGCAGTGGAAGAAAGAAGCTATGAAATGGTATGCAAGATTTCATGTGAAGATATTACATGACTCTGCTCAGGAAATGATCAGTAGGAAAAAGCGATCAAAATCAAATGAAAGTGATTAATTGCTTGACAGTGATAGTGAAGGAAATTATCTTCTAAAAGTACCTTTGGTTATTGCAAAGAAGCTTTGAGAATCAGCTAATTTATTTTTAAAATTTACACAAAAATCTACTCATTTCCAATAAATACATTGTTTGGCTCATAGTTATAAAACTTGGTCCGGCCCGGAAAATAGGTGGCCCGAACCCTTGACCGACCTGGGCATATTAATTTAATCGAAATGCACCTTGACTCGATCACAATCGGACTTTGATCGAGTAACCCGCAATCTACCCGGCCCAGTTGACCGGCTTAATTGTGTTTTAAAATTCTCTTACAAAATTTTAGGGTTAAAGGGAATTGAAGCTTGTGGACCTCTAAGGAAAATAATGGATTCCTTCCTCAACGCTTGAGATAAAGTGTTTTAGTATTATTTATATGCAAATAACTTATATCTATTTAATGAATAATTTATAGGTTTTATAAAAAAAAAATTTTAAAATTTCAATTTTGCCTCTAAAACAAAATTTATACTTTATATTTTTTTGTAGATTTTTACGCAATGACCTAGCAGTTGAACCATCGGATTACCAGATGAACCACTAACCCATTGACCTGCTGCATTGTCCGGGTTTGTGTCCGGGTCAAATTTGACAAATATGGTTTGGCTAACTCAAATGCATAATTCTTCGAACTAATATGGAAAATTTTGTGACCAACGTCAATGGATTACGATAAATGTGGGGGCGGGGGAGGGGTAACTCAATCATAAATCACTTTTTTTGATGGTTGATCGCCCTTCATTGTTTCTACTTATTTGCGAGAAGTTAGAACTTTGCTTATATAAGACAATTAAAATCGGTTTTAACCATTGGATTAAGATGTTCGTCTAATCAATTCAATAAAAGTGATGTTTTTCCATAAAGTTAAACTATGAATGTAAATAATTCATCATCCACATCACAGCAATGTTATAGATAATATCAAATTTCATTGAATGACAAAATGAGATTAAAGCTGCTAAAAAATACCCGACAAATTTAGAATCTTCACAATCCGGTGCAAATTAATCATCAAAAGTAAAATAGCTTTACCAAAACGATATCTGATTTTTTTTAGAATGAGCAGACTGATCAAAAGTAAACTAGCATTTTCAGACCGATCAAAAGTAAAATAACGAATCCCAAAAGAAATGTACTCTTCATCACAGCTACGCAATAATGATACCCTTAAGCTTACTCTTCCTCTTGATACTTCGTGGTATAAGATCGAAGTCAGTCTCGTGACCTTCGATAGGTGTAAATGCGGAATTAAAATTTTAATTAACAAGTAACAAGTCACAAGTTAATTATGTTTAGGTGATTAGTCAAGCAATTTAATTAATCATATCTTTGAATGCCACAGTAAATCAAAACAATAAGTATAGCAGTAAACAACACCAAAAATGTTCACGGAGAAATCCAATGCGGGAAAAACTTTAGGCACTTTGCTAGTCAAAGATCCACTATAAACTTTTGATAAACTTACAGACTACCAACAAAGTTGGCGAAACAAGCTTTCTGATCTCCTGAAATTTGAAGCAACCCTCCTGGAATGTGCACACTAACACCAATCCTGGCTCTTCTTTAAAGGATCCAACCACCAACCTCTATAAATATAAAATTAATATTTATCATTTATGTACACTTTTCCATAATTTTCGTTGTTTACAGCCCTACGCATAAATTTTTTTTTTTTCTCTCTCTCTCTCTCTCTCTCTCTTCACACACACTCTTAAGTATTGGAGGGACGACGATGACACAACCCTATACTTTTGTTTCAGGAACTGGAGATTAAGTTTCATCCGTTTGCAGTCATCAAAGGGATTCTGTTCATGCTCATTCCTTGTCTTTAAATTCGAGATTATTCAGGTGCGAATTTTGGTAGCATCAGTAGCCATCTAGTTTTCTGTTCCAACTTGTTGTAACAATAAAATGCACCTTCTATGTGGACTTTCTTGATTTTTGTAATTTCTACATGAAGAGAAATAATTCAAATATGTACCTTAGCCTTTGCAGTTTAGTTTTACTGCTGTCTATAGTCATGTAACTGTAGAAGTCCATGATTTTTGTTCATTGTGTACGTCTATCCCAACCATTCCCTCGATCGAGCTCGACCATGCGTCCTCTTGCCTTCTTTCTTTATTCATGGTACATTGTCATTTTTAGAGTTTTCATATTCATTCCTGTTTAATAAATTCCCTCTAGAATTTATCACCTCAAGAACTAATTCTCACAAATAACAATGAAATGATAGAGTATTATTTAATGATTTATATCACATTATTTATTAATCTATATTTGCAAGACAAGGCTCCTCCATCAAACTGTCGATATCCCAAGATACCTTCCTCCATTAAATTTTGAGGGCCTCCAAATTAATTTATTAATTTTTTTCTACCCACTTGAAATCCTCAACCTTTCATTGAGAAATACATTTTTTTCATTATTATTACGTTCTCGAACTTTGGTAAATTGGTAGGGTAAATAATATTATTTTTCTCTTTTAATTATTTTCGTTACACCATACCATGTGAAGAATACAAGTATAATGAATTTTGAAACCCATCATCTTCGAATCCAAATTCTTATATCAGCTTTAAAAAACCTCCCAAATATTTTAATCCATTCCATAGGTAGTGGCATAGCAAGGATGTTAAATGGATCAAACCAAGTTGCTAGATTCACTTATCGTCGTTTCGGATCGGTTCAGTCCACCATGCGAGTTAACTTGCATTCGCATATGGAGCGAGTGCGAGCTAGCTCCTTTAGAGATACGTGCTCTGTTCATCTCGTCCCACCAACTAGACCCGTTGGGGCGAGCCAAGCAGATAATGTGTTTTTCTTTCCTTTTTTAAATTGAAAATTACATTTCCACTCTTTGAAATACAATGAAAATGTGAGTTTGTAAGAAACAGTGAACGTAAAAAGTTCAGTATTCTCCAAAGAACTATCAAGTTGAAAAAATCATCTCCTTTTGTCGGCTTGAGATCGACTACAATAAGTTGGTGAAGTTAAATTTATACACTGATGACCATTTTGTGTACAATTTTTTTAAACAAAAATAAATGAAATGTCAATGTACAATAATAAATATAAAACTCAGCATATCAAAAAAATTCGCGAAGATTATAATTTCTGAAAATAGTCACCAATTGTATTGGTTATCTCATTTTATCTGTTCATCACGCATCCGAATAGTCGCCCCATTCACCATCATAGTGATGCAAGTAGAGTACATTAGATTTCTATGAGATAAATCAGCTCAAATGTCTTTGAACAAATTTCAACTCCTAAATTTAACACCACCAATGGTTTGGTTTTGATTCAAATTCAATCCCGCGTGCTATTACTATGGATTCCAACTTCATGCCATTCATTTATAGCCTGTAATTCATTTGCGATATCTAAACTTGGCCGAACTCTCCCATTTACTGACATTGAAGTGAAAAAATCTGTGTCCGGGCTGTTACTAACTTTAAAATTAAGAATTAAATGGGGGTTGGAGTCATCCAGGTGTCGAGAAAGCTGCATCATTTGATTTGATTGGCCACTTGCTGGGTGCGCATATCATGTGAGTCACATAGTAGTTGTTAGTTGTTCCCAGAAATTAATTTAATTTATTACATTTAAACTCCACCGACAGAATTGCATTAAATTTTTGCTACGGATTTTTCACGAGCGTTTCGCAACCACACACAGCCTTGACCGAAAGTCTAAACGTAAAAACTGTAATTATTGTCCCTAAATGTTTGAAAAATTACTCATTTTGATTCATGTTTTTACTCAATACTTCAAAAACAAGTAATTAAATTAATCTATCGGTTATAATTATATTCTTGAAACTTGGAAACCCATTTCTATTTATTGAAATTGAAAAACTATGAATATATATATATATATGTTTATATACCATAAGAAGAAATTACTTATGAAACTTAAGTAGACAGCCCTGCCAAGAAAGCAACCCCAGTACTAGGCAACCAGGCTGACCCATAAATAAATTGTCCCACCGTGAATCGACTGGCCTCGATCGGGGAAGTGATTGCACGATAACCCGGCCATTTCACGCGTTGCCAGACTGCACCAGCAGGACCGTAGTTTTGGTACTCTCCATAGTACAATGTGTCGAGTGCAAATGTTGCATTCCACTCGAGCCATCCCCTAGGGTGAACATGATCGCCCAAGTAGGATAACATGTAGACAGTCCGCGAGTACAATTTCCATGGCCGTCCTAAGTACGTGGGATATGCTCCCTTTTCTTTCTGGAGATCAGGCTCTGCTACGATTCTGCAAGCATGGATAGAAATGCCAGTGTTTTGGTTAGGGTCCTTGCGGTTTTGAGCGGTGATGGTGTTCTTTTGAAAAGGAAGAGGCTTTCGGGCATGAATGGTGCAATTTTGGAACACGACTGCAGCATTGCCAAATATGAAGTCCACTGTACCATATATGTCGCACTCACGATAAAATTGTCTTTGTGAATGCACATATAATGTGTCTTGATATCCAATAACATTGCATCTATAAACCACCGCATGATCGGCCCCAACACGTAGCGCCACCGCTTGATGCTTGCTCGGCCCAGCATAGTTTTCAAATGTCATGTCTTTCACAATGAATCCAGCACCAGTGGCCGCTGAAAAAAGTTAAAAAATGATCAAGAATTTTCTAAACCAACATATAAATTTGATATCCTTGTATGCAAATAATAAGACAATACAACATAACCAAGCTATGGTGTTTTTCAGCAAAAATCAAAGTGGGACACCTATTTGCAAGTTCTTTCGTAGTTTGTTGAAAAAGGGGCCTAAAAATAAGACACCTATCCCCTATGACCCACCAATGAAGTGATCTCCTTTGTATTATAGCCACCAATTTATGGGGTCATGTCCCTATCAAATATCGGTCTTGCTACTTGTACATCACATTTTACATCGAGGTGTACACCCCTCACATGAGGGTGGGATCCGCTTAGATTAAAAAATAATTTATGCAATGGATCTCACACCCCATGTGAGAGGGGTATAGCCCCTTATGTACAATTTGTGATGTACAAGTAGCATTTTTGATCAAATATTGTAGAACAAAGATAAGAGAATCACTATATCATAATTTTTTAACGTGGATTAGAATAACAATACGTAGAGCGCATTTGGTTTGCTGCTTTGAGATATTTTCAGTTTTCTAACACTCTCAAAATGTGTATGGTATGTTATTTTCAAATAATTCATTTTCGAAAATAAAGAAAATTTTACAACATAAAACTCAAAATGACTTTTTTAAGTTTTGACTATTTTCATTGAAATCACTCAAAAAACTCAAAACGGATGAACTAAAACATTACTCAAATTAAAATAATTAATAAAATCACACAAAACCTACTTAAATACAAATACCCATGAAACTAAATAATCACATATAAACATCAAATTCATACATTTTACTAAATAATCAAATTTATTAAAAAAAATGCCATAAAACTATTTCTAAAATTTTTAAACCAAACGCGTTTTCTAAATTTTTGTTTTGAGAAACAGTTTTTGGGAATAACAAACAAAATACTTTTTCTATAATCTTAAAATAATCTCTCAAAACAAAAAAGCAAAAAACGAATTCAAAATTGAAAGTAGAAACGCAAACGAAACGCACCCTTAGCTTTCCAAGGAGTTTAAAAAGTTGAAATGACATTTATTGTACATTTTCATTTTGTCAAATTTATTATTACTAGGAGATTTATTTATTTTGTACCTTCATTCTATTGATGTGATAGTGAGATGATGGAAATAATTAAATAATAAATAAAACGGGTAGAAAAGTAATTTACCAAATGACGCGGTGTGGAATGTTGTTATGTTATCTTGGACGCTTCTTCCACCATAAATGACTGTTTTGCCCTTTCCATCGCCTATAAACATTATATTCGTCTTCTTCCTTCCTACTTTCAAATTTTTTTCCTCGTACCTTGAGAAAGTATTCGTCGAAAACAAAAAAAAATAATTAGTGATCCCAAGCACACATGTATGTGATATAGTTAGAGCTTGTTTGGGATAGATTTTTAAGGGAAGAATTGATTTTGAATAATGATATGATGGGTAATGTGTGGTTGAAAAAGAAGAAAAAATTATTGATGTGACAAATATTATTTTATTGAAAAATGTGTGGTTGAAAATGAGAATTGATTTACTGTAGAAAAATTTAATCCCTCTTAAACAAGATCTAAGTAAGAAAATGAACTACAATAATTTGATATATAATGTGTGTGTTTGGTAGGGATTTTTTGGGGGAAGAATTGATTTTGAATAGTGATATGATGAGAAATGTGTGGTTGAAAAAGAAGATAAGATTATTGATGTGATAGAAAATATTATTTTATTGAAAAATGTGTGGTTGAAAATGAGAATTGATTTACTGTTGAAAATGACAATTTTTATCAAACATACCCAATATTAGATAAAATGGTAGAATATTAATTAAAAAAAGGTTAAAATCAAATCATGTCTAATCTAATCCAACAATGAGATACATGAACGTCAATGAAAAGGCAAGGGAAAGCAACATTCCCTTCCTTACCAACTAGGTAAAAATTGCCAAATGAGAGAGACATAAAAGTCATTTCACTTGGAAGAGGAAAAACAAGTAAATTACTAAATGGTAATGATTTTAGAAAAAGAAATACTTGTAACTTTTTAACTACACGTGAACTTACTTTCCTGCCTTCACGTAGATTATGAATCGGCGGTTACTATACTCCGGCGCCTTCTTGATCGCCTCGGCTATCGTCTTAAACGTACCATTGCCATCTTTAGACACGATTATATCGGCCTGGATCGCCGGCGCAGGCATATCGATTAGCTTCCGATCTCTCCTAGATAACCATTTCGGAAATTTCCCGTGTTCTTCATTGTCGGAATTCAGTAATCGCCTCCGCTTGTTTTGTATCGGAACGCCGGCGAAATCCTTGCTTCCGCCAACGGCGGCGAAAATTGCCAGACAGTTGCTCACAAGTTCGGATAAATTCTTTAATCTGTCCAACATTTGGTTTTTTACGTACCCATTTAATTGATCGAACCCATCACTACAAGTATCATGGTTGGTCAAGGCGGCACTGAGCCACGTCATGACGTCCTGAGCCGATCCGACGGAGCCACTGACGGAGGTGAGTGAACGAGATAGAAGATCCACCGAGTCATCAAGGAGTTCCATACAGTCCTCGTAGGCCGACCTCACATGCAAGTCCATGTTTACATTACTGATTTCAGAAACTACGTAGAGTGCCCGGCCGAAGTGCTGCAGTGTCATATTCACTGAAATGTGGACGAGATCCATGTCGGAGGCGGTGATGGCTCCGGGGAAGTCGAGGAGTGAGTTGACACAGAGAGATCGGTACCTAACAATAATTGTACGCGGATTAGGCATTTTGATAAAAATAAAATAAACCCAACTTGCAGGAAGGTTAACAAATTCGCCGTTGCGGATTAAAATCAGATTTTTAGAAGATTTTGATAAAAAATGATGAAATATGTGGTTGAAAAGTTGTGAGTCTAATGAAATGTGTGGTTAAATTAATTGTTGACTTTGACTTAAAATTAAAATCAGATTTTAATTTGTATCAAACAAGGAAGCATTTTAGATGAGATGATTATTGGTACCTTGTTTGGCCACAGGCTCGTGATATGGCTATGGAGGGCCTCCTAAGCCGAGTCTCGGCCGAGCCTGATTTCTTCCGTAGCCCCACTAATACTGCAGCAGAAATGGCGGAAGCTACAATGAGAATCGACGCCACAATCAAAAGAAATTTGAGTTTGCTTTTTCTTGTGTGTGAATTCGGTTCATCTGATAGGCTTCGTCTTGACGAGCCACCAGTGTCTGTTAATCCGAGCCTGCCGTAGTTCATTGTTGTTTGCTAGAGAGAGAAAGGAGAATGTAGTATGTGAAGCCAATGGTGAATATAGAATAGGCTTAGAACATGGAGTTATATATATACACAAAGTATATGCATTTATGAGTACATATAGTGACGGTAGACAAATGTTGGGGGTCCTTGGTGTGGGATCAAAGTGGACTCGACATGTAAAATTTAATCATACTGTTTATTATTGTGATTACAGCTCGACTTAAAGTATTCTTGTTGTAAGTATTTTTTTGTAAATTTTACAAAAAATAAACGTTTGTTGGCATTCAAATCTTCCTTCTGTGTTTAGGACTCATTCAAAAGAGAACCCATAATTCTTGGTTGTAAAACATCTAAATTGGTAGTTAATTGTTCAAGAATTCTTGCTGTTCATATCATCCATACATAGTATTTTGATGTAAGATTTTAACTCTTCCATGTTGAGTATCTCATGGATATCGATAAGTGAACGTACATCTTGATGAACGTATGTACGTGAATCACTTCAAAATTTCAAATCGAGTATCGTGGTATGGGGTTTAATTTGTCACAACCTAGATGGTGAGTGGAGTGGAGTGGAATGGGGGGGTTGGTGTAAAGTCTATGTCGAGGGTATTAGCTGGCTTCTACTTGAGCATTTGGCGATGATAGTAGAGAGCAGTGTGTTCTCTCAGTTTCTTGAACTTTTCCTTTTGTTTTCTTCTTTGGGATCTGACTTTTTTTTGCTTTTATTCATTTCATCAAGAAATCAGTGGTCTAAAATAGACCACTGAATTCTAGTTTATTTCTGAAATATTATTGGATTGATTGTTTGAAAATAAGTAATTATTTGTTTAGTAGTGGGAAACGACCTTATCCTGTTTTAAAAATATTAGAATTATCCTCGACGAACTTTTAATGTTTATAGTGAGTGTACTAAGTTGAGATTAATTTAATTATAAGTAGTTTTAAGTGGGAAAATCGTATGATTACCTGTTGTAATCATTTCTAGTCATCGTCATTTGGTTATGACGACTTTGTCTTCAGATTCTAGAATATACAAAATGTCATGATTGAAGGTTAATTAGATCAAAAGGCAACAACAACGTATTTGATACGATGTTAGGAGATAATTACAAAAGATATGTACGTATATTAATTATAAATTATGTAAATCGTTTCACGCTTGC
Source organism: Fraxinus americana (assembly GCA_035079005.1). Classification (NCBI taxonomy): domain Eukaryota; kingdom Viridiplantae; phylum Streptophyta; class Magnoliopsida; order Lamiales; family Oleaceae; genus Fraxinus; species Fraxinus americana. The sequence goes on along the minus strand of JAVHZT010000141.1, from coordinate 96,222 downwards.
ATATGGGGAGCTCGTTTTCAAAAATCCTGCCTCGTAAGCCAAGTTGTACGAGTCGATGAGCGACTCGCACGAGATTTTTGCTCCTTGTCTCAGACGCCAGTCGACTAAGCGGCTCGCTCCACTTAACGCTCTTATGTGCTAGTGATGAGTCTCGTAAGGAAGATGTGAGATTATCGACAATGAAAACGGTTGATGAGTAAGTATTTACTGTTATCCAGAATTTATAAATTAAAAACTATAAATAGTTGGAGAAAACGGAAATAATGGAATGCCACCGACAATTAAATATATTATTATAATTCTGTTGGGTAACAGCTCTGTCCGAAACCATTTAACGTGTCATGCCATGCTATTGCACCCATTAAAGAGAAGTATAAATACGCCATTTAATTTTTGTAGTCCTCGCTAAATTATGCATATACGCCCACTTATTTGTTAAATTATACATATATGCAGACAAAATTTAGTATTTAACATTACCATGATGGAACTAGTAAGTTCGTGTTTGGCAATCGATCATTTGGAAAAAATAATTTTGAATAGTAATTTTTAGGAAAATATATTGTTAAAAAATAAAATTAAAAAAAATTGGATTTTCATGCAGAAAATTTTATTGCGAGAATGTGTGGTTGAAAATAAACATGTAGAAAAAAAAAACGTTTTCAAATAATGATTGTCAAACATGGGTTTAATTTCGATATGTTAAATTCATTGTTGATTCTACGAAATAAAGATGGGGATTTCAACATTCTATATTCGATATCAATGAGTTCCAATCTCTCTACATTTTTGGGTTGTAGCATTAGTAGTCATCATTGACATATATCGTTTTTTGAACTGCCATTCAATAAATTGAGCAATTATTTTTTAGAAAAAATAGAGTGTTAATTAAGTTGAGAGACAATATCCTAAAAACAGGGTATGTGATATGTTAGTACTTTTAATTCCTTAAATGTTACATGTGCATTTATAAACCCACACCTTTTTCGCTCTCTTCTTTTCATTTCTCACCTTAAAATGGATACAAAATCAACCCAACTTTTCTTAACCAACTTTTAAGTACTTGGAGATAAGTCCATGTTTGTTGATGATTAAAATCGAATTTTTAGTAGTAGATTTTGATATAAGTTGATGAAATATGTGGTTAGAAAGTTGTAGATTTCATAAAATGTGTGATTATAATTAATTGTTAATTTTGACTTGAATAAAAATCTTGATTTAAAAAAAAAAAAAGGTTGAACCCCGCCCCGCCCCTAGAACATTGTGGAGGAGGTAAATCGCGGGATGTGCCTCAACGAGTCAGGGTACAAGAGCTGACATACTGATACCCACAAAGATTCACATTTCATAACTTGTAAGATGTAGAAATCGAACACTTACACTGCGGCTGTTAGTTCAATTGAGGCTACCTCACTCCTATCTTTTGCACCACTTAGCTATGCTTGATTTTAATTTCCATCAACACATGGACTAAGTATTTAATTACACACACAAACACAAAGTTCTTGTAATTTTTTCTTTAAATTTAATGTTCTTTTTCACTATGAATAAAAGAAAACCGCTATGACTTGAATAAATAAAAAAATAATAAGAAAAAACACGAGTAAAGCACAACCTAACCAAATGGAAACACATGCAATGAGCCTAGGTTACTTTGCGACTACTCTTTTTTGTCAACCTAACCTATGATTGAAGCTCCTTGCACAATGATCAAGGAATGTTTTGCATGTTTCGTTGTATTAAAAAATAGTTAACTTTACTTATAATTGTATTGTATGTCTACATATTTATTTACTCTAAAAAAAAGTAACTTTAAAACACAATCAAATATGAACGAAATTATCTTAAGGCGCTGATATTTCAAAATGTTTAAAATAAAAGAGTCGATATAATTTGAGAAAATAGAGTTTGATGTAAAAAAACTACGAACAAAAAATGACGCAAGAAAAGGTGAATATCACTTGAATTGTAGAACCGACAGCCTTTTAACTTTGTTGTTCCAACTTCCAACTCCACGCCTCAATTAGAAATATTTGCCATAAGCCTAAGATTGTTTTAGCATACTTGTTACTACTCTTTTGGTCACACTAAGTAGGTGTTATAGAAACTACATGCACAATAACTAATGATATGTTTCTTTATAGGGGTGTAAATATCTATAACGATAAAGAATATATATTAAACCCTTGCTTGAGCCCCATTTTTATTAAAATTTATTTTCAACCATAAAATTTTTAATAAATTAATATTACACGTAATTTCAAATTTTTTCCTTAATTTTTAACCACATATTTTCTATCAATCTATTATTCCAAAATACATTATTTTTCTCAAAATGGAGCGCAAACAAGAGCTATAAATTTAGTTAGGTCGAAGAGTATGTGATAGAGGTGTAACTGAAGGTAAGCATTGTCCAAAATATATGTAGAGATACAGGTTTGTCGGACATAACTCTAAGACCATGTTTGATTGCAACGAATTCCATGAAAAATGTCACATCCGAGGAAAACGAATTCCACTTTGGTCGTTTGATTGCAATGTGGAAATGGAAACCGAATTCCAAGGTACAACCATTTTAAGCTGTGTTTTCTTTGTTTTCATGGAAAACGAATTCTTATGGGTTTAGTGGGTTTTTATTTTCCAACTAATATGGAATTAGAATTTCTTTCCACCTTTACCTATCAAACGGACCTAATACATAAGAATTCGTTTTCCATGAAAACAAAGAAAATGTATCTTAAAGTGGATGTACCTTGAAATTGGGTTTTCATTTCCACGTTGCAATCAAACTGTCAAAATGAAATTCGTTTTTCTCGAATGTGATATTTTTCATAGAAAATGTGGCAATCAAATAGGGCCTAAAAGATTGGTAGGCTTGCCATGAAGGCCTTTTAAAAAAAATTCTTAATAGAAATGTTGTGCGATACATAATTTTGAATTAAGGAAAAATTAAGGGTCCAGTTTGAGTTAAAAATTATAATCAAGTGGATAACATGAATATGATAGTTAATGCAAAGTGTTCCAAAAAAATAATAATAATAATTAAGGAAAACTTAAATGGACTGACTGATGCGAAAGGATAGCCATTCCGACAATCAATTAAATAAGCACGTCCACGTATCATCCAGAACCAATAATATGGTTTATTATTTTTGTTTATGGGTCCAGAATAATAATTATTAGGGATTATTTTCTTAATCGTGTAATAGAATGTATGGTTTAACAAACGATGACATATGGGCGGTAGGTACAAGAGATAAGATTCCATTTAATTTCGACTATTTGGAAGATTATCTCCACACAACAACCCGTACTAATCTACACGACTCAAATCTCAAATAATAGTAATATAGCAAGACAAAAAGTTTAATATGACGTTATAGACATAATTTATGACAACATAAAATTTTTCAAACTCGACATTCTCGTCTCTTGGATGTTAACTTGTCAAGAAAAGTAGTCCAAATTCTTATATATTTGTTATAATTTTGATGTTTAATTGTTGTGGAATTAACGATATCTTTAAGTATAATTGTTCAACTGAACTATGAGATTTAGCCAACCAAATAAATAATGTTATCTAACATCAGTTGTGCAAAAGTAACAATTTAACTTACCAAACTTGATAGGTCCAATCAAATTGATTTTAACTTTGCATTTAATACTATCTAGTTGCCACTTAAACTGGTGCTAAATACTTATGGGTTGAATATCATTGCTTTTTCGCTAATAACACTGAATTATAATATGGCAAATTCCGTACACAAGACTCGATAAGAATACAAAACAACATACAATTAGTTGGTCCATCTCATAGCATACGACATTGCTCGGATTGTGACCAAGAGACAATAAAATATTATACGAGTCGCACGATAACCTAGCGTATGACGAGGACGCGTGAGATATAGATCAACTCTTTAGCTTCCAATACTCTAACCTAGTTAAAATTTCTATATTAAACTTATTCACGTAATTCTATCTCTTAAGCTTTATTCACGTAATTCTATTTCTTCATCTTATTTGATATTGTCTAGACCAATGTACTTAAAAAAAGGCCTTGTCTCTAAACAAATGGAGCTTTCGAATGGGAACGATTTAGATTATCAATCGTTCAACATGGACCATAATAGAACAGCATGCAATTATCACCATTAATTCATGAGACACAAATCCCCCACTCCTACGCCTACCCCTATTCCCACGCCAATTAGAGAGATTCATTTTGTTATTACATTAGTCAACAAGTACATTTATGTCGATAGATTGGATGAATAATTGACTATTTCATGTGGCTTTGTTCATGACTTTATATGCCTTCTGTTACAACATAGACAACCTAACTACTGTATTATTTGATGTTAAATAGGATTTCTGCGTTTAAAGTGCACCATTCATGAAATACAGATAGAAAATGCCCTAGTAGTGGGCACCCCGACGAGAATTAGGTCTCTATGTCATGATTTTTTATGGTTTTATCCTTCTATGTAGACAAGACAATCGACTTTTGACTTAGGCACGTTCTACAAAAGTCGTGTTTCTTTGAATCGATTATGTTGTAGGCTTGTTAGGTCATACATTTTTTTATGGGACGATTTTTAAATCAAGAATTTTTATCTATCTATGAAGTTTAAAAAGAAGTGTTAGTGTCACTTGCAGGGTTAAGAAAATGAAAAATAAAAATTAAAAAAAATTACATTTGACTTTTAGCATAATAACGATCATTAAATACTTTCAACATCCGAAACATGATGTCATTCTTTATCCCCCAATAATTGAATTTAAAAAGACATTTGTTAATCTACAATTTCTTCAATCAACTATTTCAATCATTTTCATGAGTATATAAAGTCATCCTTTAATGTACTTTTCGTGCCAAAAAAGTAATAGCAATAATAGATTAAGCAATTTTAAGTGAGTGACTGCAACTTAAGATTCCTCCTTAGTCACATCATAATTCCTAAGGCATGCGATTATTTAATATTGCAATATTAGAACTCAAAAGTTGATTTTTTGTATATAAGTAGTGAAGAGGAAAATAATATTTCAATGGAAGATTTCTAATTATGGAATAAGGAAGTGAGAGCATCTCCTATTTATTTTATAGATGGGAACAATACATATCTACTAGTTTTAAAGTTCACATTTCAAAATTAACAAATTTGTTTAATTATTTCAAAAATCAGGTCATAAATAAATTAATTAAATATTAAATTATAATATAATATATATTAATTATTTACACCACCCCATGACACCTCACCCACCCCATCTCCTCACTACACCACCACCCTCCATCTCCGGCACCGGTCCGGCCATTGCTCCGGCGACGGTCCGGCCATTGCTCCGGCGACTTCTCCGGCGATCGTTCCGGTAATTTCAAAATTTTCAGAAAATTGAAAATCACACCCCCCAACCCATGGATTGGTCACAATCGGCCACAAACGATTACAATCGGTCTCAACGAGTCACAATTAATCAGTCACAAACGGTCACAAACAGTCACAATGAACTACCCAGTAGTCAAATCGCGATCTGGATTAGATTGCTACGACGCCACTCCGGCGACTTCAACTTACCCACCCCATCCACCCATTCCCAACTTCTAAAAAATTTTCAGAATTTCGAGTCACAATCGGTCATAATTGGTCACAATTAACCAGTCACAAACGGTTACAATCGGTCACAATTGGTTACAACGAGTCACAATTAACTAGTCACAATCGGTCACAAACGGTTACAATCAGTCACAATCTGTCATCGATCACGAATCACAAAATTTGTGACCACCACTTCGCGGACGGCAACATCATCTCAAAACAAACACCACACCCTCCCTAACACCACATCACCACCCCAAAACCACCATCGCCACACTCAGCCAAAACAACCCGGAACACACAAATCACACACAACCACCGCCGCCACCAACTTCAAATCCACAATTCCAGTGGTAGAAGCAGCAATCAAAATCAGCAAGCGATAGCATATGGCAGGTACAACAACCAGAAGCAGCAAGCCTAATTACTTTCAGAAGACTTGTTCATTACCAGCGTAAAGCACAAACCAGCAACTGGGCCCAATGCTTCAATCTCATCATCATCAGCTTACAATTACTCAAATTCCAGATTTTCACAGTACTATCCCACGACCCAGAAACTATAGTCGGTTGAAGCGTAGTGGTAGAAAATCGGACACAGGAAACCCAGTCAGAGTGGGCATCGATGTCTTCAATAGTGTACTTGCATTCACCCAAAGTATTCCAAAGCTTAATAGACTTATCACGCAACGCAGAAACAATTTGCCTGTTGTCAACGAAAAATGCAACCGAGAGCACATCCAATTTGTTAAAGCAATTAAAGAATTCTATTTAAAGATGAGAGAAACGGTAGCACCAACCACCGCCACCTTCACAGCGCCGCCATCTCCGAACGGTACCAACGCCGGTGGCTAGGGTGATGGGGCTGGTAGACGACGGCGAACGAAGCGACAGATCTGTGTAATGGATAGGTGACGGGTGCTTCGCCGGCGATTCTCAAGACGGCGACGGGCTTGTAGAAAAGTAGAGACGAAGAGAGGCGACTGGTTGGTATAAATGTAGAGAGAGAGAGAGAGAGAGAGAGAGAGAGGGGCGGGGTTCCGGCATGGTTCTGGAGAGAGAGAGAGGTGAGTGGATGGGGATTAGGGACTTGGGTTATGATTAAGCTAATGGTTCCGGTAATGAAGTAACAAAACCCATTAATTATATATTGTAATTATTTTTTTTATTAATTGTAATTATTAAAACTGAATTACCGCCTGATTTATGAAAAAAAAATTAAACCACCTGTTTTTTGAAAATGGAACTTTAAAAGTAGGTTTGTAGGTAATTTTCTCTTTATAGATTGCAGTTTACATCAAGGGGGACCCATTAAGGGCCCAGTGGGGGCAACTACCCCACTGGACCCTTAATTTTTTGCTTTGAGCAAAGTCCACCCAATTATCCAAGCCCAAGTCTTTTAACATTTTGAAAAAATGCCCTTACTCGTTCCTTTCCCCTGCTGCGAACTCATTCCCTTAATTCCCTTTCCCCCAATTCCCTTAATCCCTTCCCCTTTCCAATAATCGATTTGCGAAGAGATGGGGATCTTCAAGAAGCCAAAGCTTTATTGGAGTATAATCCTCGCCTCGTGAGGTATTCGACCTTTGGCGTTCGCAATTCTCCCTTGTATTACTCGGCTGCTCAAGGTTACCACGAGGTATATTATAATTCAGTGCAAATTTTTTTATTATGTTTAGCCTCGAAGAAATGGTGTTGGAACTTGGATGGTGATTATATTATTTGTACTTTGTGGCTTGTATTTAGCCCTTGTTTGGCCACATTATTTTGCATTTTTTAGGGTTGAAAATTTTTAGAATAGTGATTGATGGGAGAATGCGTGGTTGAATTTTTTTTTGATTTATATATAATATTATTTTATTTGATGAATGCGTGGTTGAAATGAAGAGAGAGAGAAAAATTTAATATAGAGCCCGTTTGGTAGAGATTAAAATCGGATTAAAATTGAAAAATTAGTCGTTATTATTGACTTTTATTAGACGAGTGGTGTCCAATAACGGTTATATTTTCAATTTTAATTGGATTTTAATCGGTACCAAACAGGCTCATAATGTAATGTAATTTAATGGGGGCCAAACAATAGCTTAGATTGTTTCCCTCTTAGTTCAATCTGGAGTTGATATTAATCTCAGGAACTATCGAGGGCACGTAAAATTGTCTCTTTTTCATCTTTCTTTCAATTCTTATTTGGATGGTTATTTACAAGACAACATTTAATTATAATTTCAATTCCTTCAATGCTATATAACAAATAGACTATTTACCCGGTGTTCGATTTTTTGCTTGATATATAATGAGATGATTTGGACTTTGGTTTCTCTCTTTAGCTGTCTTTGCTGAATGATGATGATGATATATATATACATATAGCTTATTGATTAATTTGATGCAAAGAAAAGAAAAGAAACTATAGATTAATTTAGGAACTGATTATTGGTTTCTCTCTTTAGCTCTCCGTCTCTGCCTTTTGCCGTGCATCAGTGCTTGCTTGTTCAAGTTCAATGGTGGCAACCTGCATCAGTTAATGTTTTGATTAGTGTTTAACCCTAATTAAATATTATTTTTCAATTAGTGACAACAGAACAGGTTATTGATGATTGATGATCGGGGCTGTGATGTTACACCTAAATAACTAATGAAAGTTCGTTAAATCTATGACTTGAAACAAACTTTGTCATTTCACTATTGGTATATTTATGCATTCTTTGTTTGATTTGCAGGAAGATATGTTGAGATATTTTAAATGAATATCTCAAAATTCTATTGAAGAAAATGTTGAGGCAAAGAAACAACGCATTGATGAAATTTCTATTGAAGAAAATGTCGAGGCAAAGGAAGCAGGTGTTGATGATGCTACTATTGGAGAAAATGATGAAGCAAATGAAGCATGTATTGATGAAACTAATTTTCAAGAAAATGATGAGGTAAAGAAAGCAAGTATTGAGCATATTAATATTGCACAACTTCCCATGGATCCCGGAGTAAGAACTCCAATAATGGATTACAATGTTAATCTTCAAGATCAAATAAGAAGAGCATACTTCCAGAGAGGTCCGTGTTAGCCTCGGAGTCATGTGTTTCCAAGTAAAAAATCAAGGCGATTCATTCTTGCTTGGTTCAATGAATATGGTGATTGGTTAGAATATAGTATAAGTAAGAATGTTGCATTTTGTTTATATTGTTATCTTTTCGGACCAAAAAATGAGGAACAAGGAGGTGGTGATGCTTTTGTGAAAGAAGGATTCCATAATTTTAAAAAGAATGATAGACTTGGAGTTCATGTTGGAGACGTCCATAGTGCACACAATGAAGCCCGAAGCAACAGTGAAGCCTTGATGAATGAAGAGCAACATATTGAGACAGTTGTAAAAAAAGTATTACGTTTTGAATATTATCTTTATTGTCTAATTTGAAATTATTTTTTACGTAATTCTGTCCCCCTCCCCCCCCCCCCCCTCCACCCAACCATAATCCTCGGTCCGCCCATGGTTTACATGACGGACGAATACAAAAGGCTTCTAGTTCATATAGCATTGATGTCTAATTATAAACAATTAAGTTGGAAATTCGTCTTCGATGCAATTTTTATAACTTGAATTTATATAATAGGAGAGAAAAATAAGAAACAAAAAGGAAAAATAGTGAGAGTTTAAAATATTTTAATCGGTCTAAAGCTCCTCCACATCTAGACGGACATCTTCACAATGTCTATTTTTCTTCCTACGTTAACTAGAATAAGTCTCGCTTATGTTGCATTGATCAGCTTTTACAGAAATTATCAATTCTTGCATGTATGATAACTTTTATTAAGCAAACCACATTAACTTTGGAAATGCTATGAGTTTTTGTAGTAGAATTTTGTATTCTTTAATTTCTAAGACAAAGTAGATTCCTTTTGAAGAAGAAAGATTATGGGCTTGCTGAGTCATTATTGGGCCTCATCTAGATCCATATTGACTAGCTTGAAAATTTTATAATCAATTCAAGAAAGATGAAATTCGACGTACATGTGAGATAGATAAACAAACATGTTCATTTCAAATTGTTTGAGCTTTAAGAGAAAATGGTCCGATTGACGAAAATTAATGCCACGAATAGTATTTGCGTTCGACTTGCAAATCTGGTTTCCACCATTGACGAATTCCATGTGCCTCCCTGAACCTTTCACAGGTGGGACTTATATTTATAGTCATATGTGCAGAAGGAAGAAGGTGAATTGGTTCTGAATCCTTCCCCACTGCATGGAACGCAATACTCCGTATTGAATTTTGTGTCGATATATTTTCAATTTTTCCAAATCCCATTCTCTCCATTTTCTCCCTGCCTTCAAAATATCCAATGTAGTTGGAACATATGGGATCGGACTTATTGACGAACAAATGGGGTGCCCATGATGATAACACGCTAAACGGATCAGATGTTGGGCAGTGACCTCCATTAGCAGCAGAAGCTAGTCCTGCAATGACGATACTTTTTCCAAATCTTAGACATTTCTTCAAAGTCTCGTTTTTTACTTGTTCAATTGGAAAAGAAGGGAATGGCGGATTAAAGAGATAGGTCTTGAGATTATATCCCGCTTCCACCTGTCAAAACCACACAATCAAACTATCAAGAAAATGCTTAACTTGTTTGACTAAACTTAGTTAATTACTTTTAACCAATCTTCCCGTACCATTTTCCTCCCAATTAGTAGTGCTATGGATGAACCTGCGGAATGTCCTGCCAACAACACATTTCCAGGGCCATTTGCTTCTTGAACAACGTTCATAGCAACATTCCTGCCAGCCCGAACACGCGGACTTTTCTCGAGTTTATTGAGAAAAAGCTGAAGATTCTGCTTATAATCTTGAGTCACGTTTTCCTGTTTGTTGACCGTACCACGGAAGGCGATCACGTATTTTGGGGGACCTTGGCCGCCTATGTAGTTAGGATCGGACTTGAAAATAGCTCCAAAAATTGATTGGTCCTTCTCATCTACTAGAACTTGGGTTAGTTCAAAATTGAAAGATTTCCACCATTCAGGAGCAAGAGCTTGATCGCCTTGTCGATTTTTCTTGCGATCACTTTCGAGTGTGTGTACACCCTTGACCAAGCAGGCCATGATGGACTTGAAATGATGGCAGTTATTCCTGTCAAAGGTTCAAAAAGAACACCAAAATTTCTTAATGGAACACTGATTTTTCATACTCTTCACTGAGAAATCTCGTAGTACAGGGTAACTTTACTCGTTTGGATTTTTTTCATAAAGAATAAGCCCGAGTTTAGTTGAACTGAAAAATGAGTATTTCAATGACAACTTAACCAATTTTTTTTTCTCTCTCTCTATCAGATTAGCCAATTTACTTTTCTTTTCATGAACGACCTGATTCATATTTTAAATGTGCATTATAATTTTAAATAATATTTGAAACGAGGCTTGAATAATTCAAGATATGTGAGCAGCAAACATATTAACCAACAAATAACAAATAGGCACACCAATCAATATCAGTAAGATATTTAGGTCCATTATCGTCGAAATTTTCCATCTCAGAGACTATCGATCAATCAAAAAAATTTCCACCAATGTACGCAGCTCTTCAACAGTCTGTAACAAATGAAAAATTAAACAGAAGTTATAAAGGTCATACATCACCTTGAAGCCATTGGAACAATAATTGATAATTATGACATTCTATTACAAGCGTTTTTGAACAAAAATTTTGTAACTAGGCTCAATTTCATCTTGATTATGTTAGAGAACACAAAATATCTTAGCACATTACCCACCAAAAAAAAACGTTGAGATAATTTCATGGCCTTATTGCTACTAACATTTATACATACGAATATCGAAGTATACATGACATTCAATAGTTCGTGTCAGGAATAAAGAAAATATCATGTGTTGCTTAGCTTCAAAGCTTCTAATTCATTTTTTTTCCCCCCAACATCATGTAAAAAAACACCTTTTTAAGTTCGACCAAACGTGCTATATAAGGAAAATAACCTTAAATCTCTCTTCGCCGTAGGCTATGCAACTATACTCTTTATCAAGAGTAAACCTGTGTGAAAGTATATATAGAGAAAGAGGTTGACTTCGTAATAAAATAATAAGTCACAATATTCTTTCATTTGATTGGTCAACTATCTATGCTTATTTGCAACGAAAATTTAAACTATGTTAACATTTGTCAGTTGACCTTGTTAACCTTTATTTTTTAAACTTCATTTTTTCCATTTTTAATCTCACATCTTATGAAATTCACAACTTTTATCAACTTTTCAACTAAATTTTTAATCAACTTTTATCAAAATCTACTAAAAATATAATTTTTTAGTTAAATAGGTTAACATTTGTAAGTTGACTTCGTAAGAAAATAATAAGTCCTCGCAATATTCTTTCATTTGATTGGTGATCATCAGCCAACTATCTATGCTTATTTGTAGGGATGGCTAACATTTGTAAGTTGGCTACTTGGCTTCGTAAGAAAATAATAAGTCCTCGCAATATTCTTTCATTTGATTGGTGTTCATCAGCCAACTATCTATGCTTATTTGTAGGGATGGCAAAAAAGCTCGGGCTCGGCTCAGAAAAAGCCCGAGTCGTTAAATAAATCATTTCATTCTATTCGCACTCTCCATCTTCTGACTCTCTCCACCTATCTACACCCCCTTAATTCGACTACGACGGCGACACACCTAGTGTCGAAGAGTGTCGTCACATAAAAGACGGCGACGCGCCTAATGTTGGAGATCGCCGTCGCACACACAATTTCTCTTCTCACTCTCTCTCCCCCAACACGACCACCACACCATCACCTCATCTCCCCCAACAACATCTCCCCCAACGATAAAAAAAAGGACTACCACCACACAACCGTTGCCTGCACCACACCACAACCAAAAAACCCCACTGTATCCTCAGCAACCACCACTCCATTGCCACCGCATCGCACCGCTAAAAAAAACAGATCTGAAGACGCACCCCCATCGTACCCGCCGCCACATGGCTAACTGGCAATAGTCTATCTTCTTCATTATCCCATTCAGGACTAGCAAAGAAAAACCTGATATAAATATTCTTATGTTTAAGAACTTTGCAATACCTTTCAATAGCTCGGACTACTTCTTTTGGTAACAAAGAAATTTCTTTTAAAGATTCTGATAGGTAAATACAAATTATATTTCTCATTTCGTAAAGAGCACGAACCAAATAAGTTGAGGCTCTTGGATAAAGGTTAACTTTTTTGTAGGTTCCATATGTTAGCGTTTTCATCCATCTTCCTATACTGGTGAACTAGCAGCAGGCTAGATTGAACAATAAATATGCAAGCATAAAATCGTCTTTATTTTTTATGTCCATAACACCAGGGGTGTTACAGGCTTTGTCCATTCCAAGTAATATTGGACTAGTATCTTTTCGTTTTAGTTAATATTGAAAAGTCATTCCAAGTAATAGTTATTTGTATAATATCCTTCTGGATATACATGACGGACGGATTCAAAAGGCTTCTAGTTCATATAGCATTGATGTCTAATTATAAACAATTAAGTTCGAAATTCGTCTTCGATGCAATTTTTTATAACTTGAATTTATATAATAGGAGAGAAAAATAAGAAACAAAAAGGAGAAATAGTGAGAGTTTAAAATATTTTAATCCGTCTAACGCTCCTCCACATTTAGACGGACATCTTCACAATGTCTATTTTTTCTTCCTACATTAACTAGAATAAGTCTGGCTTATTGAGTTTTTGTAGTAGAATTTTGTCTTCTTTAATTTCTAAGACAAAGTAGATTCCTTTTGATTCTTTTACTGGTTTCAGCCTACTTTTTTTATACTGATATACTATAGTTAAAGATTCTACTTAAAACTCTATTAGTATTTTTATTGTCACAATTGACTTGATAAAGGCAAAAGTCAGAGTATAACAATTAAGAATAATGCCTTTGTGTATATTCAGTTTGACAGCCCCCTCACATAGGGGTGTGCAGGCAATTTTTAAACTTGTGGGCCCACCCCATATGTGAGGTGGGCTGTCATCTATGATGTACATCAAAAGGTCAGTTGTACTCTATTCTAATTTAAGAAGAAAGATTATGGGCTTGCTGAGTCTTATTGGGCCTCATTGGGTAAGTGGGCCCATGCGGTGTAGATCCATATTGACTAGCTAGAAAATTTTATAATCAATTCAAGATAAACAAAAATATAATATGAAAAATGAAATTCGACATACATGTGAGATGGATGGATAAACAAACATGTTCATTTCAAATTGTTTGAGCTTTAAGACAAAATGGTCCGACTGACGAAAATTAATGCCACGAACAGTATTTGCATTCGACTTGCAAATCTAGTTTACACCATTGACGAATTCCATGTGCATCCCTGAACCTTTAACAGGTGGGACTTATATTTATAGTCATATGTGCAGAAGGAAGAAGGTGAATTGGTTCTGAATCCTTCCCTATTGCATGGTACACAATACTCCGTATTGAATTTTGTGTCGATATATTTCCAATTTTTCCAATTCCCATGCTCTCCATTATCTCCCTGAGTTCGTAATATCCAACGTAGTTGGAACATATGGGATCAGACTTATTGACGAATAAATGGGGTGCCCATGACGATAACACGATAAATGGATCATTTACACCAGGCGTTGGCCGGTGACCTCCTTTAGCAACAAAAACTAGTCCTGCTGTGAGGAAATTTTTTCCTAATCTTAGACCATTCTTCAAAATCTTGTTTTTTATTTGTTCAATTGGAAAAGAAAGGAATGGCGGATTAAAGAGATAGGTCTCGAGATGATATCCCTCTTCCACCTGTCAAAAGCACACAATCAAACTATCAAGAAAACACTTAAATTGTTTGACTAAACTTAATTAATTACTTTTAACCAATCTTCCCGTACCATTTTCCTCCCAATTAGTAGTGCTATGGATGAACCTGCGGATGTCCTGCCAACAACACATTTCCAGGGCCATTTGCTTCTTGGACAATGTTCATAGCAACTTCCATGCCAGCCCGAACACGCGGACTTTTCTTGAGTTTATTGAGAAAAACCTTAAGATTCTGCTTATAATCTCGAGCCATGTTTCCCAGTTTGTTGACCGTACCACGAAAGGCGATCACGTATTTTGGGGGACCTTGGCCTGCGAAGTTAGGATAGGACTTGAAAATAGCTCCAAAAATTGATTGGCCCTTCTCATCTACTAGAACTTGGGTTAGTTCAAAATTGAAAGATTTCCACCATTCAGGAGCAAGAGCTTGATTTTGCTTGCGATCACTTTCGAGTGTGTATACACCCTCGACCAAGCAGGCCATGATGGACTTGAAATGATGGCAGTTATTCCTGTCAAAGGTTCAAAACGAACACCAAATTTTTTTAATGGAACACTGATTTTGCTTACTTTTCACTGGAGAAATCTCATAGTGTAGGGTAACTTTACTCCTCGTTTGGATTTTTTCATAAAGAACGAGCCCGAGTTTAGTTGAACTGAAAAATGAGTCTTTCAATGACAACTTAACCAATTTTATTTTTTTTCTCTCTCTCTCTCTCTCTCTCTCTATTAGATTAGCCAATTTACTTTGCTTTTCATGAACGACCTGATTCATATTTGAAAAGCACATAATAATTTTAAACAATATTTGAAACGAGACTTGAATTCAAGATATGTGAGCAACAAACATATTAAGCAACAAATTAAAAATAGGTCCATTATCGTCGAAATTTTCCATCTCGGGGTCTATCGATCAATCAAAAAAATTTTCACCGATGTACGCAGCTCTACAACAGTCTGTAACAAATGAAAAGTTAAACAGAAATTATAAAGGTCATACATAACCGTGAAGCCATCGGAACAATAATTGATAATTATGACATTCTATTACAAGCGTTTTTGAACAAAAAAGTTGTAACTAGGCTCAATTTCGTCTTGATTATGTTAGAGAACACAAAATATCTTAGCACATTACCCACCAAAAGAAACGTTGAAATAATTTCATGGCCGTATTGCTACTTACATTTATACATACGAATATCGAAGTATACATGACATTCAATAGATTGTGCCAGGAATAAAGAAAATATCATGTTTGGCTTAGCTTCAAAGCTTCTAAATTCTCTTTTTTTTTTTCCCAACATCATGTAAAAAAAAAAAAAACACCTTTTAAGTTCGACCAAACATGCTAAATAAGGAAAACTACCTTAAATCTCTCTTCCCCGTAGGCTAGCTAGTTATGCTATGCAACTATACTCTTTATCAAGAGTAAACCTGTGTGAAAGTATATATAGAGAGAGGTGTAAGAAAATAATAAGTCCTCGCAATATTTTTTCATTTCATTGGTGTTCATTAGCCAACTATCTATGCTTATTTGCAACGAAATTTTAAACGATGATAACATTTGTAAGTTGACCTTTATATTTTAAAATTCATTTTTTCCATTTTTAATCTCACATTTTATGAAATTCACAACTTTTATCAACTTTTCAACTAAAATTTTAATCAACTTTTATCAAAATCTACTAAAAATATAATTTTTAATTAAATAGGCTAATTATTATTGAATTGGGCAGTATATGTTTATAAATTAAAAATTAATTAAATAGTGACACAAATTAAATCAAAACAAAAAAGTAGAAATTACATGCCAACGGGTGTTTAAAGATTACAATTTGTAAATCAGCTATAAAATTTATTTGTTCACATATCAGGATTAATATAATAATTAAATATTAAATATCTCAACACAATTCAATTCCAAACCCTAAAAATCATTTCATTCTATTCTCACTCTCCATCTTCTATCTTCTGACTCTCTCCACCTATCGACACCCCCTAAATTCGACGACGATGGCGACACGCCCACTGTCGGAGACTGTCGTCACACACAAGACGGAGACGCACCTAATGTTGGAGATCGTCGCCGCACACACAATTTCTCTTCTCACTCTCTCTCACTTCAGAGTATCACGTTGAGTGCCAACTTACAACAGTGCTCCACCCATTGTCGGAGATGGCAACACTCACAGTAACTACTCACCCTTGTCAAAAATTGCCGCCGCACACATTTTTCCCATATAACAGAAGCGCTCCACCCACTTTCGAAGATGGCGACGCTGTAAGCGTCCTTGCCTGCGGCATTGTGCATTGGCAATGGTTACAGATTTTTTAGGTTGGTTTTCTTGGTTGTTGGATTGTGGTGGTGGTGGTGCAATAGTGATTATTGTGGTATAGTATTATAGCGGTGGTTGTTCGTGGTGGAGATGGTTGGAGGTGGTTGGAGGTCTGATAGTAGTGGTTGTGGTGGTTTTTTGTTGGCAATGGATTGGATCTGGTGGTGGCGATTTGTTGTTGGTGGTGTGGTTGTGATGGTGGCGGTGGTAGCAGCGAAGTGAAGGTGGTTGCAAGTGGTCGTGGTGGTATGTGACCAATTATTTAGTTATCTGTGACCAACTATTTAATTATGATCTAAAAATTCGATAATTTGTAATTGAAAAATAATTTGTGACCAATTAATTTGAAAAACTGTAACAGACAAATTAATTGTAACCTATAAATTTTTTAATTTATGAACGATGAAATAGTTTGAGAGCTTCCAAGTTCCAAATCCTTCTCTCTCTTCAAAGTGATGGCTACAGTTTCTTGTACACGTTGGGATGAATGATAGAAAAAAAACTTAAAAAGTTTTTGATGGTATTATTTATATACATTGGAAAGTTTCGTATCGTTAATGAATGTGGTGGTTGGAGATCAGACAATGACCTCCAACCATCACAACAATATACGTGCTTATACGCCCCCCGGGGCACATCCAAGTTGGCAAAGGATGGACACTGCTGGGCTTGCAACCTCAGGGTGGGGAGTTCGATTCCTGGATGGAGCAGCTGAGTGTTGTAATACTCAATTTGAGTGGAGCAGCTTGGTAATGTAATATCCATGGAGGAAGGCTCCCTTGGGGCCAGGAGTATAAAGGGTGCACAGACCCTGGTCAATTTGGGCATATCCCGCGATTAACCTCCACCCATCACTGAGGGGCCGGGGATGGGTAGTCCAGGACATAGTCTAGTGTAAGTTAGGATACCTGGATATCAAAAAAAAAAATATATACGTGCTTATACAAAGTATACGCGTAATTATGCTTTTTCATTTTTTAATATTATTTTAAATATTTTAAACTAACAAATAAATAAAATAATGTATTCTTTAAATTGTATACACATTCTTCAATTTTTTTTAAAAATGCTCAAAATCATAAATACTAAAATTAATATTTTATACATATTTTTTCAAAATTTTAACAAAAATATAATATTCAAAATTATAAATACTACAATTACTCGGTAATCAATTCCGCTAAAATTAGATTAGACATGAACATTAAATTAAAAAATACCCAAAATATTGTCTAATTTTTTAACGAATTTCAATTCAAACTCTTCTTCATTCAAGTCATTTTCCATGTCATCCGATGTAAAATAATCTTTATCGAACTCCCCTATTTCAACTAGATAATTTCTATTGCCTCTTGTAGATTGTAGCATACCATCATTAACCTCCTCTTCATCATCACAACCATCAACAATTCAAGATTGTTCATTACTAGCATCACTTGTTAGTAAAAACTAGATAAAGACCGAAGAAGAAGAAAGCTCACACACAATATAGACAATTTGCAATTTTATGAAAAAAAAAATATTTTATTTTTTATTTTTTCAAATCAAAGCCATACAGATTGTTATATATAATTCACGGGGTTGGGTGTTTTGAGTTAATTTGATATTTGTTTTGACTTAATTTGCTTTTTCAGATATAAAAATGGATTAAACTTTGTTAGGCTAATTTTGACACAATATTTAAAACAAACGTGTGCGCATTTTGACATTTAAACGTGTATATGCGGTCAATGAAATGAATTGACCACATTATCACGCGCATATGCGAGGCGTTTCGAAAATATTTTGAGTTATTTTAATTTAGGTAGCGGGTCATAAATCGATTTGTGCAGGACAGAGAAGAAGACGAGGCCAATTATTTTGAATAGAAACAAGGAACGTGAGTTGGAACTTGAAATAAACGAATGGCGTGTAAATTTGGGCCACTTAATTTATTTTGTTTTAAACTAATTTGTGTCATTAATTGATTAATTGTAATTTAATTTAATTGATTGATAACTAATCAATTAGTTATTTTTGCCATTTAAATGGTTGCAAATTTTATTTTAAATTAAAAGTTTTTAAGTAATATTTATTAATTAAACACATTTAGAGCATCTTCACGAGATCTTATACATAAAAGTAATGTTATTTAGTGTTACTAAAGTTTAACGACATTTTAGATTGCAGCACCAATAATGTTAAATTACAAGTTCAATTAAATGAATCACATAATTTCATAACTGAAATTTAGCAGCAGACTAGATGCCACCACTGGTGACATTGAGTTATATGTTCAATTAAATAAATTATATAATTTCATATTTAATTAAATATATCATATAATGACGCATAAACTGGTGCATAAATAGTATCTTTAAATTTAGAGAATAAAATTTTTAGACTAATATTACTTGTATATAAACAATTATATGATGGTTTACATGCAGATGCAGTGTCAAAAGAGAGGGTTTTTTTAATTAGGTTGAAGGAATTCTGATTCAATTATATTTTACGACATCATATGTATGTAAATCATTATGTAAACATATCAAGTATCTATAATACAACCCAAATTTTTATGCACTTTAACAATACTCTCTATTTTTACTCTTTATTTTATTTTTTCTAATGAACATTTATTAATTTCTCCTAATCTCTTATGTAATAAGAATATGTTTGGCAAAGCTTAAAATTCAATTAAAATTGATAATATAATCGTTACTGGGTTTCATTCATCTAATAAAAATCAACAATAACGACTAATTTTTCAATTTTAATCTGATTTTAATCCCTACCGTACACGCCTTAAGAATTTTTTTTTATATGTTAATAGTCAATCAAGTCAAATGTAATTTGAATAATTTAACTTATTAAATATTTATATTTGTAACTTATTAAATGCAGTAATTGTTAATTAAAAATAAAGAGTGACTTTTGCTCTCCAAATTTTAAAAAGTCGAACCCATTCTTTATTTTAGAAGTTTAAAATAGAGAATCTTTTGGAACTTATTTTGTATTTATAGAGTCACTTAAAGATACTCTTATTAGAGACAAATTGTATCACCAATTGTCACTAAATTTCAATTTTATCACCAAAATATTTTTTCTTACTCCATTTGAGTATTTCCAAGAGGTTTTCTATTTTTTTTTTTTTTAAGAAACAAATTCTACAATTTAAAGAGTATCTATAAATTTAGAAAGAAAAGTTTTTTTAAGTGCTCCAACGGGTTCTTTATATTTAATATTTAATTTTATTACTCCCAAAAAATATTTATTATTTTGTCATATATTTTATTCTCACTAGCTTACATTCAAATTATTATATTATTTTATTTCATTGAAAATTGAAGTATTTTGAATTGATTTAATTATAGAGAGTGTTTTCGTTTTTTGAATTTGGAGAGTCAAACTTACTCTCTAAATTAAAATGTTAATTTAAATAATTTTTGGAGCATAATTTTAAGGGTTGACTATTTAAAATAAAGAATATTTTATGTTTGAAAAATCTCTAGAAAATGCTCATGTTTGGCAAAACTCAAATTAAATTAGTTAAGCATATTTTTTATCCATATATTTAATAGAATCCACAATTAACTACAAACTTGGTTTTCACATTTTATAACATAGCTCTTGTTTGGGCTCCATTAAATTAAATTGGGCATTCCTACATGTACATTCAGGTGTATACCTTCGATGACATGATAAATAAGTGACATTTTGTTATTAGCTAGTGGAAAAAAAAAAAAGGATTTTCGAACAATGACAGAATATCACTTGTGCATCATATCACCCAAGGTGTACACTTGAATGTACAAATAAAATAATTAAAATCAAAAATATATTTTTTCAAAACTCATTCCATGCATTTTTCAATCAAATAATATTACACATAAATTTCAAAAAAATTTCCTTACTTTTTAATTACACAATCTTTAAAAAATTACTATTTTAAAATACATTTTTCTTAAAACTTCATTAAAATTAGGGCTGTCCGCGGGTCGGTTCGGTTTGGCTCTGAAGAGACCCGAACTGACCAAAAACTTTCGGGTATTTAATAAATGGAATCGTCGGGTCCAAATATAATTATGAAACCGTTCGGGTTCGATTCCGTTCGATTCGGTTCGGGTCGGTTCGGTTCGGTTCGATTCCCTACCATAATTAAAATTTTTAATATTTACAGCAACACTACATAAATACTACTAATGACATTTCATTAGTAATTTTTACAAATTAACGTAACCCAATTCAAAAACATATAAATAACTAGCCGGCCAATAAGATTAATTCAATGCATACAAATACCAAAAAGTAAATATTAATTTTACAGCAACACTACATAAATACTACTAATGACATTTCATTAGTAATTTTTACAAATTAACGTAGCCCAATTCAAAAACATATAAATAACTAGCCGGCCAATAAGATTAATTCAATGCATACAAATACCAAAAAGTAAATATTAATATTACAGCAACATTGCATAAAGTATATTCATTTGCTTCAAATTAAAATGAGCTAATGGACTTTAAAAATGATTTGGGTTTTAAAATTAAAATTATGAAATAATTTGATTTATTTAATTAATTTGTTAATTTGTTTAGAAAAAATAAAATAATTTAATTAATTCAATATAAAAAAATAAAAAAATTATTTAGTTTTGATTCTTATTCGATTCTTTGGTTCTTGGTCTAGACCCGAGACCTGATCTAAACCCTTCGGTTCTCGATTCAGGTACCCCTTTGGGTATTTAATTTATGAAGAATCGCTCGATTTGGTCCGATCCGATTCGATTCGGGACTTTTGGACACCCTTAATTAAAATGGAGCTCAAACAAGGACAAAATATGATGCGTGTCAAACTCAAATAACACAAGTAATAAAATTAACCCGTTGTAGCACATAACTACCACTGTTAAGGATATATATCTCACATCGAAGAGTGATGTAGACACAGACCAATTAATAAAGATTATGGGCTACTCCTCTTAAAAGGTCAACCTTATTAAGAGGAGTAGCCCATAATCTTTATTAATTGGTCTGTGTCTACATTACTATTCGATGTGGGATATATATCTTTAACACGCCCCCGCAAGATGGTGGCTCGTTTGAGCAGACCAATCTTGAAATCCACGTGCTCACTTTTTGGAGTCTTATCGGGATCGAATCTCTCGTTGGATTATAATGGGCTCTGATATCATGTTAAGATTTGGGAGTCCATCTTAAAAGGTCAACCTTATTAAGAGGAGTAGCCCAACCACAGGATTGATGTGGGCCCACACTACTTACCCCGTGACAAGGACCAGAAAAATTACTGGCCTGCACGTGAGGGAGGGTGTTGGAAATAAATCCCACATCGCCTGTGGATAATGTCTTGGGCCAGTTTATAAACAATGTGGCAAACCTCTCTTGCAGAACCGATTTTATGAGATGAGTTAGGCCCATGAATTTCTACATGGTATCAGAGCCCATTATGCTCCAACGAGCAATTCGATCCCGGTAAGAATCCAAAAAGTGAGCACGTGGATTTTCAAGATTGGTCTGCTCAAATGAGCCACCATCTTGCGGGGGCGTGTTAAGGGATATAATCCCACATCGAATAAAGATGTTGACACAGACCAATTAATAAAGATTTTGGGCTACTCCTCTTAATAAGGTTGACCTTTTAAGATGAACCCCCAAATCTTAACATGGTATCAGAGTCCATTATGTTCCAACGAGCGATTCGATCCCGATAAGACTCCAAAAAGTGAGCACGTGGATTTCAAGATTGGTCTGCTCAAACGAGCCACCATCTTGCGGGGGCGTGTTAAGGATATATATCCCACATCGAATAGTGATGTAGACACAGACCAATTAATAAAGATTATGGGCTACTCCTCTTAATAAGGTTGACCTTTTAAGACGGACCCCCAAATCTTAACAACCACAACCTTGATGATTTTATTTTATTTTTTATTTTTAAAAACACGAAAGCAGCTTCATTTCATAATTCATAGCATCAACTGAGACAACTTTTACAAGAAAAAAAACTTATTATAATTATCAAACACATATCGAGTAAGAGCACGGGCAAACTATGTGCTTTCAGTCGAAATGCACTTACGATAAATCTGGAAATGAGTCATGAGGTTTTCGTAATGCAACATAGAATACCATCCTTGGAATGTAACTTGAATTTTTTACCACAATCAGGGGCGGACACAGACAATTAAAGTTAGGGGGTACAATCGAACTTGCAAAAAAGTTAGAAAAAATTTTACAATAGAAAATTTACATCCAAAAAAATCATACCCCTTGTAATTTTGTATCGAAAATTTACATGAAAGATGACTTTTTCGAATGTAAAATTTCAAAAAATTTTGATATCATATCCTGCATAAATTTCTTAATAAAACAATGCAAATTACATTGAAAATTTTGTATAACAAAAATAATAAATGTTAATGAAATAATTAATTTTTTTAAAAACTATGCGAGTTAGACTCCTCTTTTTAAAAAGTACGTTTGAAGCATCTTTAATTATTTTCGATATCTGTTTGAACTATTCGATACGCCTATAATGCAGTTCTCGAAACGAGCTTTGAGATGATATAAGCGATTTGTAGATTCGACTGCCGTACGATCATTGGAGAATTTTTAAAGTTAGCACGTTATCGAAATTCTCGAAATACTAATTTTAAACCGTCTACTTTGACAAGTCATAACATTTGTTATGATTTGTCGTTTCACACGCCGTTAACGATATAAAAAATTAGACTGTGAGCACTTCAAAATGGTATTAAAAATACAATATTTTAATTTCGTTTCACATCTTATAATGATTTTGAAAATTGAAACAAAACATTAAAAAAAAAAAAAAAAAAGCAAAGCAAAGTTGTTGGGGGAGGGGACGTGCCCCCTAGCCCCCTGGGCCAGCAAGTGAAACCTCCTACATCCCACTCAAAAATACGAGTAATACTTTTTATAGTGAAAACTATCGATAGTTGTACTACGCAACATGTACACGAAAATTTGTTATTTAATATTTTAATGTGATATTTTTTATTACCTTATGTATCACATAACAAATTGTCAGGTATATATGGTCTAGTACGATTATCGATAATTTTGATTAAGAAAAGTACACTAAATTCATATTGTGTTGATAAAAAATTTCAAATTGGTCCTATTTCTCCAAATGTTTACTCAGCTAGAAATACTTGCATATAGAAAAGTCTAAACAATGGAAGCACACTTGTGCGGACTCGGGAGTCGGGATCACACACCACATTTTTTATAAATACATCACGTTTTAATTATATTAAATTTTTTAAACATTTATTTATCATCACATCCGTTTGATTCTCATTATTGTAGAATGAGAATGAAAAATATAGTCGTTATTAGGCCTTACGCAAAGATATAGAAATTCAAAATTGAGGGTTGATGTGATGGATGACAATCATATTTTTCATTTTTATGGATGAAAAATGAGAAACAAACGTGAGCTTATATTTTTAACTTTTTTCTCCATCGCATTTTTATTTTTAACATATATTGATCAGAAAATTTTGTCATTAATTATAGTTTTCGTCGAAAAATATCGTTAACGTTCTTAAAAGTAAGGGCCAAATATTTAATCGTATTTTTGTATTATTGTTTATTTCGCTTATTCAAAATTACAATGGACAATTGAATCTTTTTACTCTAATTTAAAGAAATATTTAAAGAGAATACAAGAAGTACATAATCAAGAATAATTTATGTTAATTTGAAAATATGAATGCGATAAAAAAAATTATGACATAAATGTGTAAATGCTATGAACATTTTACACAATTAATATGTAATCTAGTTATTAAAAACTACGGTATATGCTGTATATTTAGCCTCTGCAGAAATGATAGGGGTGATATGGTGGCTGCCCAGTCTAAATTCATTGCCAAACGAGCGTAGCACGAAACTTTCATATGGAGGTAGGCCTCGCCATCTCGACAGTAGAATCGGGTTGTTGCAATGTTGTAACTTGTAAGTAGACACTCCCAAATGGGGATGTTAATGAATAATATAGATTTGTGAAATACGGATATAATTGATGTTAGAATTGACAAGAGTAATTTATATTACCATTACGAAATTTGTTTGTTTCACTACAATTTTAAATAATGGTTTAATCTATTTAAATGGTCCTAAGTAGAATTACATTAATAACCATCCTTTTAAATAACTTTTTTGAACTAATTTTTTCTTCAGTTCCACAACCACCGTTAAACTCGTCTTCTTTTTCATCCATGTGGCGGATGGTGCAACTTTTTTTTTTCATCATCACCGGCGGGGTGGGGTAAGATCTGTGTGGCTAGGAATTTGAAATGGGGTTGGGTGGGGGAAGTACTTTTTGGACAGAATTAGAAAATGGAAGTTTATGGGTGAGTGGAAGAAGTGTTTCACTTTTTTTTACCAGTGGTGGTGGAGTGGGAAAGTTTTTTCCATGGACAAAATTAGAATGACTTGGGATGGAGATAGAGAATGGAAGACATATATTATTGAGAAGGGGTGTACACCACAATAAATTCAATCAACTATATTCCCCAAAACCCCAAAAGATCAAATTGGTGAAATGGCGGGGCAAAACCCTAACTTTAAATTTCGGCCTAAATTGTTGAATTGAATTACTAAGATGGCGATTCTCTTCGACTACATAGAAGAAAACCAGATGACGGCAGCATCAATCAAGTCGTTTACCGTCTCGTTTGATCCGTCGAACCCTTTAGGGTTTCTGGAGAAGGTTTTTGAGTTCGTTGCGCGAGAGAGACTTATTCAAGAGCTATTCCTTGATAAAAGACGTGAGTGCTGTGATTAGATTGGTGAAGGAAAAAGCGGTAGTCGAAGAGGAAAAAATTGAAGACTGAAGAAGTGCAAAAGCTGAAAAGAAAGTGGAGGATCCACCATTGGCTACAGATACTACAGATGTGGAAATGGAAGAGTTGAAGCCGGAGGTCAAGGAAAAGGAAAATGATACTAAAGAGGACGAGAAAAAAGGGCCTCTAGGTACCCTTCAATTTTTATTGCAATATTGTTATTGATTACAAGAGGATTTTCTAGAATCCAGTTCTAGATGTATTACTTTTTGCATATAATGGCTCTATTGAATCAATATTTTGCCTTGTCTTCTACGAACTCAGACTGGCCATATTCTTGTGATTTATTTCTTCAGAAAGTTCCCGTTTTTCTGAGTGCAGTTAGGTATTTCTTTACCGATTATGTCATTTTTTCTGTGTAAGGCTAGATTCTGTTTAAATTTGTCCACGGTATGCTTTAGCCGTTCTGGGATTTTAGCTGTGTTGATTGATGTTCACAAGGCATTAGAGTGTCATGAAAGTAATGCATTGATAAAGTGTGGCTTTCAAATATTTGTCCTGTTTAATTTGTATAGCTGCTAAGAAAGGCTGTGGGATTCTTGATTTTCAGTACTCGTGTACCGCTTGTGTTTGATTTTCAGCATGGAAGAAAATATGAGAACGTATTGTTATATCTTTCTTCTTTTGTCATGGTTTGGAACTCTATTTGCTTGTGTTCAATTGCATTGGAATATTGTGAATCTATATATTTCTTCAAGAACATTGTAAGGAAGAAGGATGGGGAGAAGATATCTTCAATCTCGAATCGTGCATTGTTTTTATTGACTGCATGTGGAAATAATGGACATGGCTTAGGGGAAAATCCTTCTCAACGTGCAGCCGAAAAAAAAAAAAAAAAGAAAAAAGAAAACCAGCAGGAAAGTGAAAACATGAAATAAACATGACTTTACTGTAATTCTTCATTGAACAGCATTAGTTAAACTTTCATTCCCATACAAATTGCCTTTTGCAAAAATTCCATATTGCTCTAATTCCTTCTGTGTACGACTGCCCAATTGTTCACTTATTTAATTGACTTAATCAACTTAAATAAAAGAAATCAAAATTTAATTTGTCAAATACCTAACACTTTAGAGTGTGGGAACATGAACAGGTGCCTGGGAGATTTTGATTTGTTATTTCGTGCTTTTGGTAAATCTTTGTAGTATTTGTGGAAGTCATTTCATTGATAGATGTAAACTTCTTGAAGAAAGGGAAAACAGACTGACACAATTTTTCTTTTTTCCCTTGGAGTTAAAGTATGAGGTTAAATGGTATCCAGAATCTTAACTGCATTCTACTTTTGGGATTCTACAAAAGGAAGTCATGACTTGCGAGGAAAGAGAACTTGTCATTTTGGAAATTCTCTACTAGTTAAATTTCTTAGATTTGATTTTCATACTTGATTTCAGTTTTAGTGTTTCTTAACTGCGTCTGCCATGCATTACTGACTTGCTACTGTATTCCAGTGCTATCAACGGTCACACTGTAAATTACATGGCAGCGTGTTAATTAGAAGTAGGCAAATTACTTGCTAAACCTTCGAACTCGACTGTCGGGTGGGTTTGGTCTTGTTTCGTGGTTTGATTCTGGTAGCTTCCAAATTCCAATTTGCTACTTGTCGGGTCGGGTCGGGTCGGGTTGGGTCGGTTAAGCAACCAACCTGAGTAGACCCAACCCCTTCATTTTTATTATTATTTTTAATCTTTTAAAATTCAAATTTAAAATTTAATTTTAAATCAACAATACAAATATAAAAGCAAAACCTAATTATCATTTGCTTCAGTACTCATTCCAAACAACTCACCGGTTGTCGCCGCCCCTCTCCTTCTCATCTCCGATCAGCCCATTAGATGTCATAAAAAATGCAGTCAAGTAAGTCCTTTATGATTCAAAATTGGTTCTTTTTCTCAATTTAGATTCTCAGTTTGGTGCTTAATGGGAATAAAGGACCCCATTTGAGTAATTGAATCGATTTATGGCATAGGACCTTTATTGATATCCATTGAAAAAGAATTGTTGTGATATGATCGATTTTTGATTCTATTTATAAAACGAGATCCTTTGAAAAATGTAACTCATTTCTTTAGGCCATTGGCCATCCGTCGGGAGTTCTAGATTTAATATTGATATTTTAGTAACAAATCAAATAAATCTAAGTGTAGTAATTGGTGTTGATCTTTTTGGGAAATGGAGTGTGAGAGAGTTGTTATTTCAAGAATAGGCCAAATTCAATTGCCTGGACATTTTTCCTTTATAACTAGCTAGGAAAGAAAGGAAATTGACGTAACCAAATCGAACTGATCGCTTCGGTTTTCAAGATGAATTGGGTCGGTTTCGGATTGGAATTCACCTAAACCGACCAAGTCAGTTTCGGTTTTGGGTTGGGCCCAAAACTGGTCCAACCTGACCAACCCCCACCCGTAGTGTTAATTTCTTATTTTTGCTTATGCTCATGAAATGCTATGTATATATTTGATATTCTATACATGTGACTAGTGACTTCCAACCATCCGTTCTTCTACTTGTTTAGGGAAGACAACGATGTGTTGGTTACTAACTGTTCTTACGTATATGAGCAGCTCCTAACAAAGGCAATGGTCTCGATATGGATAAGTACTCTTGGGGTCAATCTTTGCAAGAGGTTAATGTTGTTGTTCCTGTACCTCCTGGAACAAAGTCAAAAGTACTTGTGTGTGAATTTAAGAAGAACCATCTTAAAGTTGGGATCAAAGGTCATCCTCCAGTAATTGACGTAAGTGTGTCGTGCTGTTCCATGGATCATCGCGTGCTGTTCTCTTAGAATAAAAAGTTAAGACTTATGTTTGTTTGCTTGCAGGGTGAACTCTTCCAGTCTATTAAGGTCGATGATAGCTTCTGGACCTTAGGTAGTTAGGTCTTATTACATATTCTACAGACGTGCATTATAAACACACACACGCACACGCACCCATGTATATATTCTTGATTTGTCTATTGTTTGATCACAAAATGTATGTGGGTTGTTCTTTGGAAGGAAATGAATGTCTGACTATAGTCAACTTCTTGTAGAGGATCAGAAATCTGTCTCTATCCTCCTTACCAAGCAGACCCAGATGGACTGGTGGAAGTATCTGGTGAAGGGTGAGCCAGAGATTGATACCCAGAAAATAGAACCTGAAACCATCCGACTTTCGAATGTGGACACTGAAACACGTTCTACTGTGGAAAAGATGATGGTAAGCGTTGGTACACTATAGCAGCATTTGCACCTATGTTTTTACTTTCATGACCACTTCATGTGTGTGTCGTGTTCATATGATATCTATTTTGAAGATTGCTTTTCAATTGAGACTATATTTGTCCAGCCTCGAAATGGTGACTCAATTTTTGGGCAATTTTTTTTAAGTATTTCAGTTTATCTTAAAATGTTATCTGCAGTTTGACCAACGACAAAAAATCCTTGGGCCTTCCGACAAGTGATGAAATGCAGAAGCAAGAGATTCTAAAGAAGTTTATGGCAGAGGTGAACACTAAATGACTTACCTCACACTTTCTCATCTCATTCCTTTGGCAATACTGTGTATTTCCAAGCTACGGTGATTTAATTTACTGATTTGAGTTTATGAATTTTTTCCAGCATCCAGAGATGGACTCTTGAGGGGTGAAAAGTTTGGTAATGAGCTAGAGATGGCTTTCTTTACATGTTATGTTGCTTCTAAATATGATACCTCCGTCGATAGAAACTATTGGTAATCCTTTTGGGCTTCTCGATTGACTTTCAAACGGCTTTGCTTTTGTGAACTTTTACTTCTGGTCCACCTGAGAGGCTTCTTTTTAATATCTTTCGTCTATATGAATAAGTTACGGCGTTGAACTTAGTGGTAAATTATAATTTTCCTGTTACTCAACTATCTTTGTTAAATATTGAGCATTGTTTTCGAAGTTTGCTTTACCATTAATAGAAGTATTAAAAGTAAGATTTAGAATAATTTGAATCCTTTTTCCGATCGTGTTAATCAGATTAACCCCTTAATGGATAATTTTCATGGAAAATATGGTCAAATGAACACCTAAAGATCTAAAATTTCAACATTTTCAAAGTGGAAAATTATACTAATCAAACACAATTAATTGACAATTCTCAGGAAAACAATTTTAGGCAATTCAATTCCCTATAATTCATTTTCTTTCCACACAAATTTCACTCTTTGCAATCAAAACTTACCTTCTAAAAGAGTTTGTTTCATTAACAAAAAAAGAAGTAAATTGAAAAGCATATTTGGCAAAATAATTGCACGCTCGTCTATGGTGAGTGCAATCACTGAATCACATGATGACATGCATATCACTTTCTACAAAAAGGCTATGGACCCAGAAAATGTTATCTCTATTGTCTAGTTCCAATTAGATGGTGATTTTTTTTTTGTTCTGTTCTAGTGCATTTATTCAGCACCTGCAAACAAAATGCATAGTAACAACTGAAATTGTTTATTAATTTGGAACGAAAGAGGCTATGAAAATGAGATATTTGTTTTCAAAATAATTGCAGCCTAACTTCCAAGGGCTACTCTTTTCTTTTGTCGTTTTGTAAGTTTTGTTTTCAATGAATATTCTTCCCCCATGCACTATGTTTGTTAGGACATATTGTACTATATTTTCTCTTTGTACTTGGTTATACAATGTACTGTGAATGTGCAATTAACACAAAGAAGAGACAAAAATGCTAGCGTTTACTGTCATGTCGTGACACTTACGGGCCAAGGTTTACGTAATTGTAACAAAATCAGTTTTCTAAGGTGGCAAGATCGAGCTTCACAAAATTCATTTTCATTTAGAATTGTTATGAACTTCGAAATTTGTAAAGAAGAACTAAATGAATAATATATTAGTAAGATGTCTTAATGACAATAATGTAGTCTATGTAGCAGTAGAAAATGAGGCAAGATTTAAGTAATTTTTTAAGTGGAAACTAACCATTTGTCTAAGAGTCTCTTTGTTCTTCTAATAGAGAGGATGACTCGCATATATTTTCGAGTTTCTCATTGCGATTTAAGAAAATTACTTTTAATTGATTCGATGAAGCTGTCTAGATAAAAATAAAGCCCTTATTTGAAATTGATTTTTTACTGAACTTTTACGTAAGGTTTTTAGTGAGTCACTAAATTTCAAAAGTTTTCTAAAGTTCAGTGACTAATAGAGAAATTTGAAAGTTCGGTGATCGCTTGGAAATCTTACTCAAAGTTCAGTAACTAATCAGGTAATTTATCAATCTTTTATTTTTTTTTAAGTTTTTTTTTCTTCGATCTTAGAGAGGCTAGTAGACAACTTTGTTGATTATTCACTTATTCTGGAATAAAAAACTTTTTTTAATTTTTAAAATTTTTTTAAGTTTGGCGATACTAGAGAGAATAAAATTGTAAGATAAGAGTACATAAAAGAAAAAAGAAAGAAATAGACGAAAAAAAAAAAGATTGATTAATTATGTGATTCTTCACTAAACTTTCTAAATAGTTTAATGCTTCAATTCACAATGAATTTTATTTTATATACATATACATATTGTAAACACACGACATATTACAATTTGTTCGTCTCCTTCTCAAAATTTCAGAATTTGAATAGTTGACACGTTATCTTGTGCATGGTCCTTCCAATTATTGTCACTTGCAAAGGGTCCAAATATCTTGTCCCTAAAATGTGGAAAGATCACACAGCCAGATGGGGTCATTGCTGCATCATTTATTGAATTAAAATGCGTTCCAACGTTAATAAGTGTAGTGGACCTTTTTATCATTTATGGTGATGCTAAACACCAATGACATAACAATACTCGCTAACTAATTAGTTTGAAAATTTGTAGATTTTAAGTTACGTAATCAGACAGGTTGACCTCGAGAAACTTGATGTTATCGTAGACAACAGATGTCTGGTCCACTCATGCCAACTCAATCAAGTTCCGATGCGTTTTGAGAAGAGAACCGGACGGAGAAGGGAAGCACTTTGAACGTGGGAGATATTTTACGATACAAGACAAAAATGTTCGAGCACCGACTGTAGTGATTAAGAGGATTGTGCTAACAAACAATCACTGACAAAATGTAAATAACTTAAGATCAAACTAACAAATATCGAACTAGCAAGAAGGTTTATTGAGAGTATTTGTTTTGAGTGTTTTCTTGTATATTAGAATCAATGTTCCAAAAGACCATCCAAAAGCCCTTTACAATTTACAAAGATCGCATATTTATAGTATTATGGCCGACGTGGTGTTCGCGGATTAGAACTACGTTGCCTCATCTCCTTGATTGAAACCTCACATCACTAAGTTTTATCATATAATAAATACATTGACAACAGGCAAGTCGCCCTATACATTAGGCTAACATACCGACATTTTTTATTACAAACGTTATATCAATCATTCCTAAAGATTGTCTACAAATCTTGTAAGAGACATCTTTAGCTTGAATGAACTGAGGGCTTCAGAGGAAGAAGCTTCGTATTGGTGGTCTTCTATGTGAAGAGCTTCGGTTCTTCTTTGATTTCTTACACAGTGTTTCGGCTCAGGAATTTCAGTCATTTAGGTATTGCTTCGTCACAAGAGCTTCATCCTTCGTTTGACTACTTTGCTTTTGACCAATTGAGTTTCTGTTGACTTTCCTTTCCACGTGAACTACGATAAAATATTTTAAACGTATATCAAAAAAATTCTCTACTTTTTGACCACACAATTTAAAACTTTTTTTTTTATGATAATGGTGGTCAAGTAGGCCTTTAAGAATAAATCTCATTTTTAGGCATGCTAGGATAGACTCTACATGGCTACAACTATAAAAGCACACAACACCATCCTACTCGTTTTTTTTTTTTGGTTTTTTTTTTTCCGACTGATGTCGAGTCGCGGGATGCAAGTGTTAAATTCTGTTAGGCCAGTTAATGTAAACCTAAACAGTCTAGTGCATTTTATTATCACGACAACGAGTCACGCTTGACGATATCAAATATCATCTAAATATCAAACTGACAAAGACGAACGTGTACATAAATTGTCTTTAATAAGCTCTATAAAATCCAACCAAATTTCACATAAAACCAATTCATACAAAAATTTGATCAGTATTCAATTTAGTCCCCAACCTGCTGTTTACAGTCTAGTGGACGGTTTATGTGACTTAATAGGTCATTTTCTGATTCCCATTATGAAACGATTGATCTTTTGCGTTTAGGTTCAAAAATTGAAAAAGACAAGAGTACATTAAGGTCCCATGAATAAAAACAATTCAAGAGCCATTTTCTATCCTTCTAGAGAAACAACGAGTGCACGACGTAACACTCCACTCCAGTTAATATTAACAAGCGATCAAAGATCCTCCAAAAATTACATAATTGTTACAAACTTAGAAAGTTGTCGACTACTACTCGAATGTATATATTAAACCTGCCAGCGTCCCATGTCTTGATCAAGTGTTCTTTTGCAGCAAATTGCATCATTTCTTTAATCAACTGTTGATTATTAATATATAATTCACAGATTTTATTAACACAGGACAATGACCTCTAACAAATATCTTGATTCATCATTGTTTACTTTCTTGTCACATGCATTGAATTAAATAAGCATTTTTTATTCTACTTGATCTTAAAGATAAAATAAAATACAGACTAAAGAGAGCTATTGCCTAAGGAAATATACCTTGTGTGTCTTGTTCATATTTTTCTTATATTATGTCGAGTGTAATGTCTCTTTTAACTCTCGTCGAATTTAGACTTGTTACTAGGAGGAAATCTCAAAAAATCAGCTAATCCCCCTATCCAGCCTTAGTTAAATAGGGGGCTCTATTCCATCTTTGCAATCCCATTTTCATGGTTGAGTCTGCTCCCATTTTGTTCATAGCTACTACGAGCATCACGTTTAACTTCTATTTTTGCTATTAAGATATTTCAATTTGTCGAGTTATCTCGTCCGGATTCATTATTCTATTTAACATTTGTTTAGTGGGAATTAAAATCAAATTTTTAATAAATTTTAATAAAATATATATTTATAACTTTTTAGATCTTATTAAATATGTAATTAAAATTAATTGTTAATTTTTACTTCATAAAATCTTTAGCAAAGTGGTGTCATATTATTACTATCCTTATTTTTTAACTGCCATAACTTGTCTCCCCTAGATGGGATTTCCTAGAAAAAACCAAAATCGGATTCCTTTTAACTTTCTCAGCCTTCACACGCGCACACACTTCTCTCTCTTCTTGAATATGGCTGGTTTTGTATTGCTCTGTAGCTGCTGCTGGTACTCTGTTTTTTGCTCTGATTGACACCTATATAAAAGGGACCTTTTCCTTAAAGCACTTATCTTTCTATACATACATACTACTGTTGCATACAGTTCAGAGTATGTGTGTCGCTCTTTAGTCTTCATGAGAGAGAAACAAGAACGAGAAGCAAAAATGTATGCAGAAACTGGGCTAATGGTCCCTTTTCTCCCTCAAGAAATTCAACAGTTTGATGATTTCTGTTCCTCACAGAAACTCAATGCTTCATTGGTAGTATTCTTTTTTGATCAGCATACTGGGTTCCTTATGTATGTATGTATGTATGTATTTGGTTTTTGAGCTCAATTATCTTGGAGGTGGATGATCAATTCGTGGGATTCATTTAAATTTAACAGAAATTTCAAGAAATCTGATTTTTCTTTTTGTTTCTTGAACATTTTCTGGCAAGTACTGTTTACATGATACAAGAATTCTCATTTGGCTGCTTTGTAGATTGACTTTAGTGGAGAAGAAAAGGGCAATTGAAATCTTTCTTCTATATATTCCATTTTTTCTATGGCTATATATGGAAAGTTCATGAATTTTCTTTATGTTTAGGGATCTATTTATAGAAGAAAAAAAATTTGGAAAATCTATTATCGTAACCATTAGTTCCGCGTTCTTTACTTATTTTCTACTTCTTCTACTTCCATCATTTTCTACATAAAAGACATATCTGCCACTCTCTACCTACTTATATCCTTGGCTGCAAGATAATCTTTTGCTTTTGCTTTTATTTTTTATTTTGTTTTTTTAATGGCTAGTTGTTTGAGCCAAACGGAATTGAGAAAATAGGTTAATGTAATCGCCCCACATTTATCGAGAATTGTTTTGCTTGTTCATTGTGCTGTCAAGTTGTTGTTAAAGGTACACTCTGCACTTACTGATATTAGGATGGAAAGGTGGGAGAAAAGCAAAAGCTTAGCCACCCCTTTATGGTTGTTATTCTATAGATCTTTGTGGAATTCCCAATTGGAAAAGCATATTTCCCTTTAAAGAAAAATCTTGATCTCTTGGGCTTTTTGTTTGCTCAATGGTTGATTCCTGGTTACTTCAAGTGATATTAATGGCAGCTTATAGCATTAGCTTATTAGTCATTGAACTTTATACAAGTGCGAATTTTTCTGTATGGAAATTTGACCTGGTATACGAAATGACGACTTTAGATATTTTGAACGCATCGATCATTGATGACAATTTAGGGTAATATCATAATAGACAAATTCTAGTGGCTGATGTAGTTGCAAATGTTTATTACCTTCTTTTTTGTCTAGATTGGAAAGATGAATTTTGCGATAAGTTTTAAAAAGCCAAGTTTTGCAACATGTAGAATTTGCTCGAGGGAATGTTTTTCTGTCAACATTTTATCCTCCGAGGAAAGTTGTTTACTCTAGTCTCTCAAATAACACATTTTCTTGCATAATTGACATCTTTACTTTATGAGAAATAATGTGTAGGGATATAAGAATTTTCATTTACACTCTTAATTACTTGTAGAAGAAAATGCATAAATCATTTTAAGACTGCTGAGCTTTTAATTTTGATCTTAATGGAGGGCATACAGGGCAACCTCATTCAGACATCTACTATATCGGATTACAACCTTGGGGGAGAAGGGGATCTCTTCAAGGCCCCTGAACCAGTAATCGAAGAACTGATGATGGGCCTCGATCCAATGTCAGCTGTGATTTCAATGATTTCATGTGGAGAAGATGTCATCTCCACACAAGCAATGTCGGTATCGGATATTGAATCATCAATCGAGAATGGGCTACTCATCAGTGAGGTTTTCTATGAATGCAACAAGGATCTTTTGGAAAAGGAAGCAAACAAAACGCCACTCTCAGAAGTCCTGGATATCAAAGTTCCTACTTTAAAGACGGATGAAAAGCCGATTGCTGATGCAAAATTGCTTTCTGAGAGTCAGTTCCAGAAAAGTGTTAGTTCTAGCTGTCTAAAGTCGATGGAACACATGCATGAGGCTCTAACGAGGCCAAATTTTCTTGATTTCCTGGGTATGGACTTTGGGGCTGTTTATGGGATGCGAAGAGCATTCAGTGAAGGAGACATAGAGGTCAGGTCTGATTACTCTATGCTTTTTTCTTACCATTGTTTGTTGACTCATTTTTCAAATGCTCCGAGACTACTAAATTCGAATAAATATGCGGCGTGCTTCTTTTAGATTTATCATGCTTCTTGTAGATTTATCATATATCATCTGGATAAGATCTTCTGTTCCTCATTATAAAGGGCTAAAAGCTAGAGAAAACTCGTTGATTAGGGTTTTGAGTACTTTTAAATGATTAGTTCTTTGTAAACGTGTTCGTGAATGTGCCCCATGCAATTAATGGTTCCATGACAAACTCGATCTGAAAAATGTTTAGATGTTTCTGGCCTCTTCGACAGGATAGGACAGTCACTGATACTGAGTTTTTATGACAGACTCTTGGCAATGGTAATATAAACCTCGCGACGCAACCTAAAATTATTAGCAGCTGCACTTCTGAAGATCGTAAGGAAAAGCTCTCGAGATACAGGAGTAAGAAGTCGAAAAGGAATTATGGCAGGAAAATCAAGGTGAGTTGTAATGCTTTTTCCACTATTTTTGTTACACTTTTTGCTACCATCTGACCTCAAACTGAGGAAGATCAAGATTTTACCTTTAAGAACTGCGAACATGCTCCAATAGTAAGTAGTTTCCATCAAATTATTTAGTTATGGACCTCATTAATGAACTCGCGCTTTACCCGAAGTAGATCATAAATTTGGACTATGCTTATGGTGTTCTTTGATTCAGTATGCTTGCAGGAAGGCTCTGGCTGATACCCAGCCAAGAATCCGTGGAAGATTTGCAAAGACGGATTAAGTAGATGGTTGCAAGAATATATAACTCTTAACGAGTGAGAAGAAATGCAGAAAGGTAGTCAATACACCGGATGATATGAAGTAAGACATCGATGGACCTGTTGATATGAAGAAAGAAATCAACGGTAATATTAGCTGGTCTGTTGATGAAATGATTAGGCTCCGGGTTGACTCAGTAAGCTGGTTCTTAATGCTTGGAAGCTAGATGTCTCTGTTTAGTTGCTGTAATCTCCTTAGTAGATGACGTGTTCAAATAAAGTGTATATATTGCTTGCTTAATAACGATTAAGAGTAATTTTCATGTCAATTTAATGAATTCCGCCTTTCAAATCCCTTTGAACAATGCATGAGAAAATGGAAGAGAAGTGGTAAATCATCAATTTTTAGATTGAAAATTCGATAATTTTTCACTGAAGTTACACACTTTTCATCCTTAACTATATCGATTCACCAAACATACTTCAGTCCCCGTTTGACTACCACACTTTTCAAACTATTTTACTACATATTCATTTCAATCAAATATTCACACAATAAAATATTTTGCTTGTAAACTCAATACTTTTCTCTACTTTTTAACCACACATTCTTTTAAAAATCATTATTCAATTTTTTTTTTTTCCAAAAGTACGGTTGTCGAAACGGGTGCTTAATAACATGGTTGGTGTACTTGATTGGATGATACATGGAGGTTTGATTGTACAAAGAGCAAAGAGTTTGCTAATAAGTGTGTTTGCAGCAAAATAAATCCTTGGAAGCCAATAATAATGTAATTATTAAGAGAACACGTCAACATTTCCTACACGTATCATCAAATAGCAAAAAAGAAAAAAAAAAAGGGGGGGGGGGGGGGGTGACTCATAACTTTATCAACATATTAGGTACAAAGTTCATCTTTCTCGTCTAGTGGATGGCGTATGCGTTATGTATTACTTAACTAAACTTGTTGTTCGAGATTCAATCAAATACACTATTTATGATTTTGTGGAATTGTAGGACTAAAACTGAATGTCAAACACTCTCTCAACGAGTAAATAATAATTCCTAGTTGCTATTTGTGAGCACATAAAGACAAATTTGCCCTCCTCCCCTCGCCCGTGGTAATAACATGTGGGGCATTGAAAAGCTGCACTTCCAATCCATTCTCTCGTCAACCACCGGAATGTGACAACGTAAATTCAAGTCACCCCTTTTCTGTTTTTCATTTGTCATGGCCCGCTATCGGGTAAAGAGAACACTAGCACTTAAAAGTTGAAACCATTTTAAGGTATTGAATTTCTTAGAAACAAAGGTTTCAATGCAATCCGCCCACAACCTTAGACAACTACCTCAAACTTCAATGATTTTTGATCACTCCATTTTGGGTCTTTCAGATATGTCTAAGAAAAACCCGTCAGGGCCACCACCGGCCAAGGTGGAGCCGCCTTCTCCACCTCCTCCTCCACCCACCAATCAAGAAGTTTCCCTGCCTCTCCTACCCGTAACCCGTCCCCCGACCGCTGCCACCCACCATTGACGTCCCTGCAGCCATCCCGGAAGGCACTTTGAACAACTAAACCACCATTTTATCACCCCTACAGTGCCTTCTTTCTCACCTCCCGACCGGGAAAGTCCATCCTTAATCATTTCTCAAAAGGTACATGCTACATAGAATTTTCAATTTTGTAATCTAAAATACATAATCTCTTCATCTTTTGCCTCTAGAATTCCAACCTAAACAATCGATGTAATATCCAAACCTCGGCTAAAATAATTCTTTCGTAGACCTCCCTCCTATAGGTTGGGCTCATTCGGTTCTTCTTTTTCATAAAATTTCATAAAACTGCAGAGAAAAATTAAAGAAAAATTTATTTATACGTAACAATTTTTCCTTCCAAGTTTCATGGAGCCCACTTTTCTCCAGCCAACCTCTGCAAAAACAACATAAAAATAAAAATAAAAATAATGAACAACCTTAAAAAACCAGAATGCTTTGCTTCGAATGCCATGTCTGTAAATTGCACCATGCCTACATTGGGTGCTCAACACGTTTGGTGCAATTTAGCACTAAGCTATGTACAT
Organism: Fraxinus americana; assembly: GCA_035079005.1. Taxonomy (NCBI): domain Eukaryota; kingdom Viridiplantae; phylum Streptophyta; class Magnoliopsida; order Lamiales; family Oleaceae; genus Fraxinus; species Fraxinus americana. Next base: position 57,376 of record JAVHZT010000141.1, on the reverse strand, counting down.
TTTCTATCATATTCCTTCCTCTTCTCAACTTATTTACACTTCTATCGCTGCCTATACATACACACCCCCTGTATCTATACATCAATCTTTCCGAAAGAAAACTAAATTCCGCACCAAAATTGGACTCCCATTTTTTCTTTAATTTTTATTATATTCACATGCAAGGTATCACACTTCCGCATAGGCTGCAATATATATACACACACATATACATATTACATATTATACAATTATGTGTGTCCATCTCTCTCATCGAGTCACAGAGCTTTTAGAGAGAGAAAGAGAGCTCTTGAAACAGAGATCCCTCTTCGCATAACCTCTTCTGAATATCGAAATTGGCTTATTCTTTTCTCTCTTTTAAACAAAATTTGTTATTTTCCAGCATTAAAAATCAATTCTTGATTTGGGGCCGAATTTTTTTCTCTGATTTGCATGTGGATTTTTTTTCCTGTGGTGTTGGGAGATCATTGAATTGAGAAATTAGGGTTTCGCAGGGAGTGAAATTGGGTGTTTGAGAGGAGGATGATCATCAAGAAAAACTTGAAATCTGTAATGCCTAGTTTGAAGCGTTGCCGAGTCGGCGACTCGGGAGGTGAGGACGATGAGTCATCATCGGGGAATAGGAAGAAACGGAAATCTGCCAACGGGTATTACCCTTTACACCTTCTTGGAGAGGCCGCCGCCGGCATAATTCCGTTCAAAAGCTATGGAATTCAGCGAATCGTCTCTTCCTCCGCCGCCACCGCGGAGGAAGCGTCATTATATACGGAGACTTCTTGTTGCCCCAGCAGCCGGGAGCCGAAACAGAAAGAGCCTGCACGGCCGCCACTTGTGAGAACTTCCCGGGGACGGGTTCAGGCGCTTCCGTCTCGATTCAATGATTCAATCCTTGATGATTGGAAGAAAGAAAAGAGTAAAAGTACAATAAAAGACTCGACTTCCGGCCGGGAATTGACGCCAATTAAAGAAGAGGATAAATTCAACTTCAAAACCCCAAGAATCTCGGGTGGTGCTGCAACTAATAAGAAGCGAAATGAGGACAAGATTCGGTACCAATGTCGGAGATTCTCTCCATTGTCAGAGAATGAGATAGAGGAATTGAGGTCTGATGGGTTGAAAAGTCTTGACTTTAGGACGAATTCTAGTTCGCTGAGTTCGGTGACAACATTATACGATCAGTTTGTGGATGATGATGAGTTGGAGGAGGGTTTAGATTTAAGTGGCATTGATAAATTATACCGACCCCAGGATTTTGCCGATGGTGATATAGTTTGGGCAATAACTGGGAAGCAATGCCCTGCTTGGCCTGCCATTGTGCTTAATCAGAAGCAAGTTCCCCAGCAAGTTTTAAATTTTCGGGTTGCTGGTGCAGTTTGTGTAATGTTTTTCGGTTACTCAGGGAATGGAACACAAAGGGTAATACATACTATTTTCTATCATAAGTTTCTTTGCCCAATGTAATGCATTTAACTGAGGTTTTGTTGGCCTTAAATAAGTTTGATGAGAGTAAATGCTTCTGTTTTGTTCCTGTTATGAACAGGATTATGCTTGGATTAAGTGTGGCAAGATATTTCCATTTATAGACTATGTAGACAGGTGCGTATTGAAGTTTGTTTGTTATTTCTTCTTTTTTGGTTCTTTTATTAAATTTGTTGTGTTTGTGAAGTTGGGATCATGTTGAAACTTGGTTGGTACAGGTTTCAGGGGCAGACGGAATTGAATGATAGCAAGCCTAGTGATCTCCGCTCTGCTATAGAGGAGGCATTTTTGGCTGAAAGTGGCTTCAGTGAGATGTTGATGGTCGAAATTAATGCAGCAGCGGGCAACTTGGATTACTTCCATTCTTTTACAAGAGGAGTTGTTGAGGTTTCTGATTCCAATCAGGATCAAAGTTGCAACTCTCCAAAACAGGTCATTAATGGGTTTATTTATTTCTCTTGTTGGAACATGGATTTGTAACAGGGGTTTACCAGTAACTTCTACATTGTTTTCTGATGTTTCTCGGTGAAAGTTGTGAACAAAATGATGCTATGATTGGCTGAAAGTTGTGAACAACATGAATTACAGTTTCCTTCCCCTATTGAAAACTTATCGTTTTCAACTTTCCTTTACATCAAATTCAGAAAAAGCAAATAAAAGGATAACCTTCTTGGTATTGGAAATGATTAAATTTATTTCCTTGTGCAGGAAACATTTAGAAAGACAGGAACACAATCATGTGAAGCCTGTGGCTTGAGCATGCCTCCTAATGTGTCTAGGATTCTGAATGATCGACCTGCAGGAACCAATCGTTTGTGTACTTCTTGTGCAAGGGTTTGTTACTTGGCTTGCCTAGAAATGTTTTCGTGGTCCAATTCATCATTAAACATCGTTCCATGTTGGAAACTTTTGTGAACTAACGATTGCTTGTTATCTGTTTCAGTTGAAAAAAATGAAACATTATTGTGGCATATGCAAAGAGATTAAGAACCAATTGGATGGCAGGACTTGGGTGGGATAATCTTTTCTTCTATCCTTCTTTTTGATTTCTCAAGTATATATGACTCTTACACTTGCAATATTTTTGTTATAATAAGTTTCATTGAATTAGGTGCGCTGTAATGGATGTAAAGTTTGGGTCCATGCAGAGTGTGACAAATTCTCAACAAACGATTTGGAGGTCTTCTCATGTCCCATCTCCATTTTTTTTCCACTCATCATATGTATTCCTACATATAAATCTATGTACAGTATATAAATTAAATTTGTTTAGTCATAAAATGTTTCCCTGTGCTAGGATCTGGGAACCATTGATTATTATTGCCCTGAATGCAAAGCAAGGTTCAATTTTGAATTATCTGATTCAGATAACAAACAGACTAAAGCTAAGTAAGTAGTTTATTCATTTAGCTTGAAAATGTTTATTTGTAATTAGCCAGAAAATTGATGTATTACTTCCAAATATCTAATAATAACGCAATTTGTTGATACAGAGAGAACAAAAAGAACGGTAACTTTGTACTGCCTAACAAGGTTGCTGTTGTGTGCTCTGGCATTGATGGAATTTATTTTCCAAGTCTTCATCTGTAAGCATTAACACCCATGGCTTCTGGCTATATTTACAAGTATTCAGGGTGTTTTTCATTTGCTGGCATCAATAATCTAGTTTTTTTAAAACCATTATACCCCCCACATTGTTGCAGAGTTGTTTGCAAGTGTGGGTATTGTGGAACAGAAAAACAGCCACTCAGTGAATGGGGACGACATACGGGGTCCAAATCCAAAAACTGGAAGGCTAGTGTCAGGGTAAAAGGTTCCTTGATACCTCTTGAACAATGGGTTTGTACTTGAATCTGACCTTTTGCTTTATTACTTTTTAACTTGTTATCTTGGAGCATGTAGGGATGGATATATATACATATATGTAGAGGGAAGATGTATACATCTAAAAGAAATTTTTGGCCTAACAGATGCTGGAGATGGCTGAATATCATTCTCGTAGTGGTGTTCCTACCAAAGCCCTTAAGCGTCCATCTATCAAAGTACGGAAGCAGAAGTTGCTTACTTTCCTACAAGGTCATTTTCTAACCCTTGAAACTTAGAAATTTGGGGAGATGCTCCATGTTGCCACATCTATGGCAGCATGAATGCAATATACTGACTTTGCAGTTCTTTAATGTGATAGAAAAATATGAACCTGTCTGTACCAAGTGGACAACAGAAAGGTGTGCAGTGTGTCGTTGGGTCGAAGATTGGGACTACAACAAGATTATTATATGCAATAGGTATTATCTAATATGAACTTCAAAAACATTTCCAGTTAAAGAGAAGTTTTATAATTACAGTGCGAGTTGGTAATACTCTGGCCTCTCAATACTGAGGGCATCTAGGCTGATCCAGCATTTTGTAATTGTCCAATAGCAAATGTTTTCTCTAGCCCTCAGCTTCCATAACATTTCACATCTACTAATATCAAGTAACTAAATGGTTAATTGTTCATACACAAGCACCAGAGTGAGAATACATTTCATTGCTGAACTATTTTGTTGCCCGGTTTCTTCCTATCGCTTAAAGGTTGTGTTTCTTTATTTATTGGACAAATCCTGAAACATTTTTCAAGCTAAATTAAAAATTAGTTAATTATGTCTTTAATTGTTTTTGTTAGACATTGTATATAAATAGTGGGAATTCCACAACAATAGTACTGATTTTACGTTGTTACACTCAGATGTCAAATAGCCGTGCATCAAGAATGCTATGGAGCAAGACATGTTCGTGATTTTACTTCATGGGTCTGTAGAGCCTGTGAGACACCTAATATTGAGCGGGAGTGCTGCCTCTGTCCTGTGAAAGGCATGAATATTTTGTCACTTACCTATCTTATAAGTCTTGATGATCCTACTTTATTTGTCTACTTTTGCAATAGAACAGTTTCAATAGTGTATTCCTCAGCCTTCTCTTCATCACTGTATTACATAGATGATATGCTGTAGATCCCATTAATTTCCTTGTCTTCATATTGTCAAAGTTTTGATGAATTTTGAGTTGGTGGAAGCAAGTTAATTGCAACCTTCAAGTGCTTCAGCTTAGAAAGGAAAAATTAGAAGGGAAATAAAAGAAAAGCAAGAGAAATTATTCTGGTACTGAGATACTCTTATCGTATAGGTTAAAGTGTGGATAATTAGATTTGTGTTTGTTGTGTTTCAAACGTGCTGAATCGTGCTTTTTATTCCCGTATGATTATCGTAGATTATAGGACAAAAGCAAGGCAAGATGCTACATTTGATACAGAAAAGAACCTCTGAACTGAACAGTGAATAGTTTATTTGAAACTGAGTGCAGGTGTTGCTTTGCAAAATTCACTAATTTGTAATTCGGAGTGAATGTCTTATAGTTCGGAAAATACCCAATTATTGCTGAAGTAGAATATTAGCTCAAGCATGTTATCATTCCTCTGGACTAGCTTTTAACTCGTGTTGTGTAATATAGGGGGTGCGCTGAAGCCTACAAATGTTAAGCCACTATGGGTTCATGTTACTTGTGCCTGGTTTCAACCTGAAGTTTCTTTTGCAAGTGATGAAAAGATGGAACCTGCCCTCGGAATCTTGAGAATTCCTTCAAGCTCTTTTGTGAAGGTAGCATTGTCCCATAATCGTTGTTATCACGTGACTCAAAAATGGAATGATTTCATTTTTATAATGTTTATATTATATATTTTTTTATTGGAGGCCGGCCTTGGATTCTGTTGATATTAAGGTGCGTTTGATTAGCTTTATTTTTCATGGAAAATGTCATTTTTCCACCTAAGTTCCTACTTTTTGAGTGTTTGATTGTCATTTTGTTCCATGGAAAATATATTTCAAAAGTTGGTTACATGACCACGTTTTTCTCAAAAACAAGGAAAACATTTTTTTAAGGTGTGGGTTTTTATTTTTTAGGCAATTCACATTTTCCAAAAACTCAACTTTATGGAAAAGCACAATATTTTTTAGGTTGAAAATTAAGCAAATCAAACACATTTAATTGACAATTTTCATGCAAATAAGAATTGCCTAGAACTTATTTCTTTCCATTCAAGTTCAATGCTTGCAATCAAACATACCCTTATCTGTTGTTCAATTGAATTTTGCGCTGACTTTTAAATTTCAGATTTGTGTAGTTTGCAAGCAAATTCATGGTTCCTGCACACAGTGTTGCAAGTGTTCCACCTATTACCATGCAATGTGTGCATCGAGGGCAGGTTATCGTATGGAGGTGAGGATGATTTCATCGACTAATTTGTTATTATTTACATTCTTAACGATTGCGTTATAGAGCTGCCTCATTTTAGTCAATGACGGGTAACGATAACTCATTCTCACTGTTCAATTTTATATCTGAAACATTTTCTTGTGTGACTTGCATGTCTGTTGATAGTATGCTGCCTAGTATTTTTGGTTAGTTGTGTATTATCACTTCTACCTCTAGTTTGAAAATCTAAGGGTTAAAAACTCTGAAAATCTAAGGGTTAAAAAGACTGTTAGTCACTCAATTTTATATCAAAGTTTCATGTTAGTCAACAAACTTATTTTGTTTTGAAGTGGATGCTTGGTCATATACACTAATCCAAATTTTGCAACTTAAAACAAGCCAAGACAACTACATATTTTCCTTCTAGGTTCTGACGAGTGCGCACATGTGTATTACTTGAGGTCATTGCTTTATTTGAAATGTTTTTTTCAAACTGCAGTTGCATTGCCTGGAAAAGAATGGTAAACAAATCACGAAAATGGTTTCATACTGTGCCTATCACAGGTATTGCTCCTTGGAATTTGGTATTACAGTTAGTGTTATGGATGCACAAAAACTTTTTTGTTTCCGGAAATGTTTGGATAACTTACTCTTTTTGGCCTTACTGTCAAAATAAGTTACTTATTTCTAACTTTGACCATCAAAAAATTTTATTGTAAAACTTTTAAGCCTACTGAAATATGCTCAGTATCTTCTTTTACAAGGGGTTGGTGGGCATTTGAAAACTAAGTTATGCCCTTTAGAGAAACTTAATGTTGCTTACTATTTTGGCATTTGTGCTTTGTGAAGGGCTCCAAATCCAGATACAGTTCTAATCATAGAGACTCCCAAAGGAACTTTCTCGACTAAAAGCCTTCATCAAAACCAAAGGCACACCGGTGCAAGGCTTATTTCATCAAGCTGGTTGAAACACCAGGAAGCTCCAATAGTTGAGTTTGATGAGGTCGATCCATTCTCATCTTCAAGGTGTCGGGTCTTCAAAACATCAAACAGGGTATGCGCTAGAAACCAATATATGGCATATAAAAACCTCTTTGTATGTATTACTGGAAAAAGTAACAGTGCAAATAAACATCATGTCAGTTCCATTTTAATAATTACCAGGCAAATGTAAATTTAATAGTAGTAGTGGCTCTAAATAACTTTTTCATCTTTCCTGTGCCATCTGTTTTCCAGCTGACAAGAGAGGAGGCCATTGCCCACCAAATTATGGGACCTCGTCATCATTCTATAAGTGCAATACAAACCTTGAATGCAAACAGAGTAAACTTCTTTTCATTCTTCTCTTTTTTTCCCTCCTTTTCTCGATAAAGTTAAATATGTTTTAATTTTTGCATGTGCTTCGATCTATTATTTTGAAGTTAAACCAGGAAATCCTGTGCAAATTCTTATTTAATTTGTAACCCAAGTAAAGAAAAAACTAAAATCCTTGTTTTTTCCATACTGAAACAGAAAATAGAGGAGCCTAAGACCTTCTCTACCTTCAAAGAACGACTGAACCATTTACAGGTATTATTTTATTAATATGTTCAGTGGGTGGTAACTGGTAATGGTTGGTTAAGGAGCTGAATCTCACTTCCTAGTTGTACATTTTATTCCAGAGAACAGAAAAGGATCGGGTGTGCTTTGGTAGATCTGAAATACATGGATGGGGCCTTTTTGCACGTAGAAACATCCTAGAAGGAGAAATGGTAATTGTTTGCAACTATTTCTTTTTAGACGGCATATAAAATTCAGAAAGAAAATCTTTTCCTTTCACTTGAGGAGAAATTTTTTGCATGTCCATACACACGAGGTTACTACTTAGTGGACTATTTGGCTGTGGCCAGGTTGTGGAATATCGTGGGGAACAGGTTAGGCGCAGTGTTGCAGATCTTAGAGAAGCTCGCTATCGAAGAGAGGGCAAAGACTGCTATGTGAGACGATTCTGTCTGAAACTAAATTGGAATCCCCACCCCCTTTCCCTCTCCCCGAGTCATTTCTTAAGTGGGAAAAATTTCATGCGCAGCTATTCAAAATCAGTGAAGAAGTTGTGGTGGATGCCACAGATGCAGGAAATATTGCACGATTGATCAACCATTCAGTAAGTATTGCCAATACAGGTCTATTTTGCATTACAAATACAGTTCAATTCCCAAGAACATGGCATCTGGAAGGAGAAATCTTGATCAAGACGAATCTTTCTGTTCATCTTTTCTAGATAGTAGGGATTTCCATCAAGAATTCCTATGTTTCTAGTCGTTTTTTCTACAAATCGTTTGCGATTTGTGGCTAAGTTGAGATTCCACAAAATATATTTCTTCAATCTTAACTGTTGTCGATTTGTTTTTCCTCAGTGCATGCCCAACTGCTATGCAAGGATCATGAGTGTAGGTGACGATGAAAGCCGGATTGTTCTTATTGCCAAGACAAACGTGTCTGCTGGCGATGAATTAACGTATGTCTCTCTTCTCGTGTGCACATGCATTCATAGCTATTTAATGCAAAATAGTTTTCTTACAATTTCTTTTGGTTGATTTTATTACAGGTATGATTATTTGTTTGATCCGGACGAGGCAGAAGAATTCAAAGTCCCTTGTCTGTGTAAAGCTCAAAACTGCAGAAAATTCATGAATTAGGTTGCATTCAGTATAACCATTTGTTTCTCCTAAAGGAATTCTATCAGCCTGGCCTGATGTTTTGCAATTTTGTAATTTTGCTGCGTAGGGAAAATGTAAATCTCTTTTGTTTTTTTTAAGGATGTTTTTATCAAACCATAATAAAAGCAATGAGATTCTGGCATTTCATATTTTACAGAAATTTAAGCACATCGAAATAATTATTCTTTTTCCCCCTGCAAAGAAAGGAATAAAGAAAAAAAAAAGAAAAGAAAAAGAAAGGTATCTTTTACAGAGATCTAAAATAGTTGCAGCAAACTGAGAAAATGGTTATTCTTCATTTATGTACAATTCATAATTCAAAATAACAAAATCTATATGCTCCAGTCTATTATCTACCATTAAAAAAATAATTTCCTGTTTGGTGAGGTTTAATATTTTGATAAGAAGTTAAGTTAACTGTTACCACATTTTTACGAGATTAACAACCTTTTTTAATCATACATTTTACTAATTTCTATCAAAATTTACTAAAAATCTGTTGTTTAATTACACCAACAAAACACGGGCTTAAATGTTGGAGAATTAGTGCTCTCTATACAAGAATGAGAAATTATTAAAGTAGATTATGTGAATTCTAGACATGTTTCAATTTCTTTTAAAAAAAGTAAATTTGAATATGTTCCTCAGATAATTTAAAAGTAACTTACTTGTAACTAGTGTTCTAAAATGTGCGTGTTTGGGCGTTAAGTTTAATCTTGCTGCTTAGTTACACTTTACACATTTTTAAGCTCAGCTTGAAGTTTAACTTCGTGATTTATTTTAAAACAGTGATTATAATTACAACCAAAATGTTGGAAGGAGCCAAAACATCACTCACCAGTAACTACGGCAAAAATTGTAGTAGATGCATATGCAAGTTCTCTTTTCCATCTACAATCTATTCCAGCAGTCCACGATCTGAATTCACAATTTGACCTACAAACTATTCACCAAATTCACTTCTTTCATATCAGAACAATACATATATCCTATGTTCGACTCGATCATACTGGACATATTCAATGAACAATTATGTTAAATAATACATACCAAACATGCCTTTAGGGTATTCACTTTAGCAAAACTTATCAGACAAAGATGAATTTTACCTTTTGATGTCCTCAGACTCGAGAGTACATTTTCGTGCTTGCTGGGAGGGTACTCTGACAAAAATATCTTCTCGTTTTGCCCTTTTGAAGACTGTTGTCTATTGCCCATTGTTTGGTCATCAGAGAAATTATTTTTTATGGTTTTCCAGTAGTGGCGTGAATATAAAAGGCATTTAGGGCTCAAGAATTTATTGGAGTATAAATCTGCAATCACATGGCAAAACCCAAGCCAATAGCCTCATTACTTTGTGTCCAAATATTGTCAACACATTCTTGACTTGATTGTGACGAGGATTTTAATCGGGACACTACTCAGTATTTTGTTTAATATTAGTTGTGATTGTTGTTGGAAAAGTGAATAAAGTCCCACGTCAATTTAGATATGGTGTAGATTAGTCGATCCACGTAAAGATATAGTATAGATTGGTCGAAGTTGTATAAATTTGCAGTAAGGGGCTCAAGTCAAAACTCAAGAAGAATCTAGACTTTACAAAAAACACGTTCACGAAGGCAAAACGCAAAATTATAGCATATGTTTTGAGACCTTGGGTACGAGTGTAGAGATAGCAGACGTAAAAGAAAGAAATTTAAGAGAATGCCCTTAAGAAAATATTACATTTTTTGTCAATTTGAATGTATAAAATTTCAAAATTATAGATACTCCAGGAATTTGTTTTGAACAATAAACAATTTCTTTCTGTTCTTGTTTTAAATGTCTTTTTAGAAAATAAAATATAATGCAGTTCCTAAATTACCTTGGAATGATAAAAATAATAAAAAATAAATTTCCCATTAGTCCCAATCAAGATTTAAACGGTATGCAGGCTGGTTAATTAATCCGGACCTGGCCCAAATAGTTGTGCATCTTGGTTCACTTCATGGTTCTTTTGCCGGTGCTGGTTGTTTTTGTAGCCCATCAAAATTGCTCTTGAAAATTAAATAAATATTTTCTTAGTAAAAATGTAAATTTTATAATATTCGACAATATAAGTAATAGTTGACTTACTTCGGAACTTATGGAAAAAAATTCAAGATATAATTTAAATAAGGGAAAATTGCAGCCGTGGTCCCAAACCTTTCATTTTGTTGCAGATTACACCCAAACCTTTAATTCCGTCCATAAAACCGTCAGTCAACGTTTCAACAGTAATTTTGACTCGAAAAAATTGCAGCGTTGGTCCCAAACCTTTATATAAAATTACAGCGTTGGTACATTTCACGCATTTCATCCATAAAATCATCAATCAACGTTGAAACAGTAATTTTAACTCAAATGACATCTTAATTGATAGATAAAATTGTCAAAACAAGTTATCCAAAAAAATATTTGTTTTCTTCAAATCCTTCAATCTTTTCACAGCCATCACATTCTCATCATTGATAACCATCAGATCAGATAACAATATGATCCGATTTGTTATAATAATTGAATCAATAAATTATTTTTACGGCATGTTATTTGTCACTAAAATAAATAAATGAGAAAATAAAAATAAACAAATTGCATTTGGTACTATAATTTGTATGTATTATTAAATAATTTTTAAATTGTTTAAAAATAAAAAATAATATTAAAATAAGAAAATATATTTTTTAATAATATCTATGCTTAGACTTTGTCTAAACATGCCGGTTTGGGATTAGCGTTGCAATTTTTCATTTTTTATGGCATGTTATTTGTCACTAAAATAAATGCATGAGAAAATAAAAAAGTTTAGTACCAAATAAAAATTTTTAATATTATTTTTAATTTTTAATAAAAAAATTTATTTTTTATTTTAATATTATTTTTAATTTTTAATCAATCTAAAAATTATTTAATAATATATACAAATTATAGTACCAAATGTAGTTTATTTATTTTTATTTTCTCATTTATTTATTTTAGTGACAAATAACATGTCATAAAAATAATTTATCGATTCGATTATTATAACAAATCAGATCGAATTGTTATCTGATCAGATAGTATCGATGATGAGAATGTGATATCTGTGAAAAAATTGAAGGATTTGAAGAAAACAAATATTTTTTTTGATAACTTGTTTTGACAATTTTACTTATCAATTAAGATGTCATTTGAGTTAAAATCACTGTTTGAACGTTGACTGACAATTTTATAGACGGAATGCTTGAAATGGACCAACGCTGTAATTATATATAAATGTTTGGGACTTCGGTCGCAAAAATTAAAAGTTTGGGTGTAATTTGCAACAAAATAAAAGGTTTGGGACTAGCGTTGCAATTTTTTCGAGTCAAAATTACTGTTGAAACGTTGACTATGGACGGAATTAAAGGCCTAGGACCGACGTTGCAACTACATATAAAGGTTTGGGACTTCGGCCGCAAAAATAAAAGGTTTGGATGTAATCTGCAACAAAATGAAAGGTTTGGGATCACGGCTGCAATTTTCCCTTTAAATAAAATCATTTATTATATTTTATGAAAATTATGTATACATCAAGTGCCCTCTTGAATATTTATATAACTGCCAAGTGTCAATAGAGTTTTACTGGTTCATTTTGTCTAGGTCGATCCAAAAAAATTAAAAATTTAATTATATGTTCATATTTTAAATACACCATCGGTCTTCATGAAAAACACGTATTATCGAATCATGTCAAATTATCATAGTACTTGGTAGTAGGTGCATAGGGGGTTGTCTCGTCTCTTGCATTATGCTGCATGTACATGGACCTTTTTCACAATCACAGGTCCCTGCCAGGCAACACACATAGTTGAGCCCTTGTTGTTATTATTATTATTACACATGTGAGGCTCGCCCCTTTGTGAGGGACCTGTAAGTCCCCCGTGAAAAAAATCTCATGTACTTGGAGATTTATCCATCTCAATAACCAAAGAAAGAACCTAAGTTGATAATTCATTAATCATCGTACCTATTTCTTGTACTATGCATTCTCACATAAAATTTCCAAAAATTGACAAGTACCGACGACAATGATTATTTTATTTTTAATTCAAAAAATATTTAAGAGTATTTATTTTATATTTAAACGATCATTTTCATCTTTATTCAATTCTAACAATTATCTTTTGTATCTCGATTCTCGAGAGCTTCTTTTTTTTCACTTAAATATGTCACATTTGTTTATTCCACATAGCATATTGATCACACTTTTTTCGTCCACTACTATATCGTATATTTTTTTACTCCAAATCTATTGTAAAATGTGCAAAAGAATGTTTTGTTTACTAAATATTTGAGCTTAACCTTTTGTGTAGATTGATTTGAACTACATCGTGTTTTAATTGAACTTCTATGACATGAAGAAAATATGTTGCGCAAATAATTGAGATTTTTCAGCACGAAACTCCTTGATACGTCGAAAGTGTTTATGTTTGTTACCAAGCACGGAAAATGTTTAAGAAAAAATATATGTCGGACTTGCTATTGCTCAAAGTGAGATTATGTTAGCTTGTTGAGACAATAATCCAAATCCAAATAAAGAATACTTAAATTCAGGATTAAATCTTTCTTTTATTTATTTATTTATTTTTCAATAATAAAGTGCATTTATTAAATTAAATATGTATCTCATACGCAATCTCTCAGTCTTTATCGCTATCTATATACAAGTTTTGTGCAAGGGAGACAAAATTTCAAGCACGACTATAAGCCACTATTTGATACCGATTAAAATTCAGATTTTAACTACAATCTTTTGTGGACCACATATTTTATCAATTTTAAATATAAGTTAAAGTCAACAATCAATTTTAACCATATGTTTCGTGAACCTCACAACTTTTCAACCATACATTTCATTTACTTTTATCAAAATATACTAAAAATCTAAATGTAATCCCTGCCAAGTATGGGCTAAGTATATTTAGGGTTTGTAATAGACTAGTAGTTAAAAATCTCCAAGGAATTAATGACCATTGTTGGATTGTGTCTTATTCCACAATTTCTGGAGACGCAGTATCTTGTCAAGTTAAGATATAGATTTTTGTTGTTTGATGCTAAGTAATGTAATATGCTCGAGGAAAGGACATTTTGAACTTGTTAATGTACTCGACTAGAGATTGTGTTTGCATGACAGGACGTAGTTCCTAATTTGGATGTGTTTAACTGCATACTACCTCTTGTTTGGAAATTTGATTTTATTAATCCATGGATTTGGTAAAGCAATTATCAATGGAACATTCTTCTTCTTCTTTTAAATTCTCTAGCTTTTTGTGTCCATTATCCCTCATTTGATAATTATTATAATAGGACGAGAAATAACACCGAAGTAGTGTACACTTGACTTCACTTCACTTGACTTCACTTGTGTATTCATTGGTTACGGGAATCTCTCGTTTTCAACATATTGAGATAGCCGTGTTATTTATTGCTTGAAAAGTCTTTACCCTTCATTGTCTTCGTTTGGAAGCGTCGACCCCGAAAATGGGGCCTAAGTCGGTTTCTTTGTAGCTGTAAGAAGAGTCTCTGTCCCGTGATAGAAGTCAATCACGAACCATTAAGAAAGATGGTAGCACTTGTCTCTTTATTAGATAATTGTCAAGTTGTTTTATAATTGAAAATTTTTGGGTGTATTTAACACGTATAATAATGCATTATCAAGATGTTAAAATTGAAAGTTTTATCCGTAATTATCTTTTAGATTAATTTGTGATTGTTTAACTGTCAAAGGTCGAGAAATTGTTTATTAAGAGATTCAAGTGTACGAGTTTAAAAGGTAAGCTAAAAACATATATTCATTGGTGTATTCATTGTAAAAGGATGAGAAATAACACCGAAGTAGCGTACACTTGACTTCACTTGTGTATTCATTGGTTACGGGAATCTTTCGTTTTCAACATATTGAGATAGCCGTGTTGTTTATTGCTTGAAAAGTCTTTACCCTTCATTGTCTTCGTTTGGAAGCGTCGACCCCGAAAATGGGGCCTAAGTCGGTTTCTTTGTAGCTGTAAGAAGAGTCTCTATCCCGTGATAGAAGTCAATCACGAACCATTAAGAAAGATGGTAGCACTTGTCTCTTTATTAGATAATTGTCAAGTTGTTTTATAATTGAAAATTTTTGGGTGTATTTAACACGTATAATAATGCATTATCAAGATGTTAAAATTGAAAGTTTTATCCGTAATTATCTTTTAGATTAATTTGTGATTGTTTAACTGTCAAAGGTCGAGAAATTGTTTATTAAGAGATTCAAGTGTACGAGTTTAAAAGGTAAGCTAAAAACATATATTCATTGGTGTATTCATTGTAAAAGGATGAGAAATAACACCGAAGTAGCGTACACTTGACTTCACTTGTGTATTCATTGGTTACGGGAATCTTTCGTTTTCAACATATTGAGATAGCCGTGTTGTTTATTGCTTGAAAAGTCTTTACCCTTCATTGTCTTCGTTTGGAAGCGTCGACCCCGAAAATGGGGCCTAAGTCGGTTTCTTTGTAGCTGTAAGAAGAGTCTCTGTCCCGTGATAGAAGTCAAGCATGAACCATTAAGAAAGATGGTAGCACTTGTCTCTTTATTAGATAATTGTCAAGTTGTTTTATAATTGAAAATTTTTGGGTGTATTTAACATGTATAATAATGCATTATCAAGATGTTAAAATTGAAAGTTTTACCCGTAATTATCTTTTAGATTAATTTGTGATTGTTTAACTGTCAAAGGTCGAGAAATTGTTTATTAAGAGATTCAAGTGTACGAGTTTAAAAGGTAAGCTAAAAACATATATTTGAATTTTGAGTGTACAATTTTCATAATCACAAGTTGGAAATTCCCGTAATTTATTTCTAATTTGGTTTCTATACACTTATAAGTAGAGTAATGTTATTCATAGTCAGCCATTACAATAATCATCTTATGTGGCAGCTTGTTATTTGAGATATTAATTTTCTATAATTATGTTGCATTAAATAACAAGACAATACCTCAAATAACAAACTGTCACATATGATGATTACTGTAGCCGCTGACTATTAATAACATTACTTCTTATATGCGAGTACCCCTCTTTAGAAAATGGGTAAATTGATGAGATTTGAGGAATAAGAATTCAAGCAGGGGAGGGTAAAAGAACTGGAACCAACCTAATCAAACTAGAACCAGCTGGTTCGGTTTGATTCTTACACAACTTTGAAACTCTTTTGTTTCTAATCAAGAACCTAGTTCTAATCCAATCATTTATAACTAATTATGTTTATATTTGGTGAACCAGAAAAAAGTTGTAAAAAGTTGGAACTTTGTTGGTTGTATTGAATGAGGCTTATTATTTTAATTTTGGATGTTAGTATTAACTTTTTGTTATAGAGCTTTTGTATTGTAGTTCGTTTTAATAATTTGGATTTTTTTTGCTTTAAAACCGAACCATAATCCGTTAACATACAAGAGGAAGAAAGAGAGACAAAAAGTTTAAATAAAGTTGACTCACTCCGTCTAACAAAGCCTCTACATTAAGATGGTGTTCTCAATAATATCTATTTTTTTCTAGCTGATGGCACATCAGCTAGACAAAATCCCACTTGGGTTGTATTGAATAAGATTTTTTTTTTTTTTTTGGTAATCATGGACCATTTTGCTGACATGACACTCTTTTATAGTGTTCTCACTATCATTGCATCCAACCTTCCTCAATTTGGATGTGTTCTCCATGACAATATTACGAAATTGCTAACTGCATATTACCTCTTATTTGGAGATTTGATTCTATTAATCCATGGATTTGGTAAAGCAATTATAAATGGAATAGATTTTTTAATTTTTTTTCCTCCAGAATCTTGTGTCCGTTAGCTCTTATTTGATAGTTATTATGTAGAGTCTCTGTAATAAAATCAATCACGAAACCACTAAGAAAGATGGTAGCGCTTGTCTCTTTGTTTGATAAGAAGGGTCCAAAATAGAAGAAAAGGATAGTCACTAGAAAAGTATCAATCCATCTGTAGTGGATGGTATTTTATCTTTTTTAATTGGTAGCAAGAATACTGTAAATAGGTGAGAGTGATTCTTATATATGTTGCAATGGTTAATTAGTAGTTGGAAAATCTATGAATAAATGAATTTAAATGTGGAAATAATATGAAAAAGTACCAACGCATCTGAATTGGATGTAAATGTGCAGAAAGTGGTAATTTTGAAGAAAGTAAGAAGCACCATCTACACCCGAGCCCGACTGGTTTAAATGTGGAAAGTTCAAAATTCTTTACGCACCCAAGTAAACTTTTTGCCTTGTTTTGCAACACTCTTTTCTTCGTTTTGAATCCTGTGAAGAAAGATTTCAGACGTAAACACTTAGCATTAAAGCTTTAAGATTTCAGAGTCGATGTTTCCACACAGTCACTGGCTATGGTAATAAGGTCTTTAATTTTCAAAAATCTGCTGTTGCTAGTTGTCTTTGTTTAATTCAATTATTTAATGTACTCAAATTGAAATATGTGTTGGCATTACACAGAACAGACAAATACATTAAACATTTTAGTTCATCAACAAAAGTGGTCTCTCAAGAATCTTGGTTTTTCAACAGAAGCTGCTGTCTATTACTACATGAAGAAGGAAAAAATAATATTTACCCATAAGAAGCCAGTAAGAAATGTTTACTAGATCCTATTTCGTTCGATTTCCTAAGATTTGCCTAGTCATTCTGATTCTGATATGACTGCCAACTCGATTTGATAAGGCCTTCCATGTAATCCTGCAATGGAGTTTGTCCCGTTAGTAACTGGAACGGGATGGGGAGGCACGGTGAGATCGTCTCCATCTCCTTCCAACATTTGAACAACTTTTTTCATGGATGGCCTATCTGTTGGATACCACTGAATACACCAGAGCCCTACTATAGCTAATTTTTTTAGTATAGTAGCATCATTATCTTCCTCTATTCGGATGTGCAACTCTTCTCCTTGACTTAATTGATTAGAAATCCATTCGGGAAAGTACACTTGGCTAGTGTTTGCTGTAAGATCATTATTCTTCCTCCCTCCAACCATTTCGAGTAATAACATCCCGAAACTATAAACGTCTGACTTATAAGATACTCTCCCGAAGTTCCTTGATAAAACCTCAGGTGCAATATAGCCTATGGTTCCTCTTGCAGCTGTCATTGACACACCACTTTGTTCTTTGGAACCCAACTTAGCTAGACCAAAGTCACATATCTTTGGGTTGAAGTTTTGGTCTAACAAGATATTGTGGGGCTTGATATCAAAATGAAGGATCTGTTGGTCACAACCCTCGTGAAGATATTCAATTCCTTTAGCTATGCCTAGAGCAATATCTTGTAGTTTCTTCCAACCAAGGGCATTTCTTTTAGAACCAGCTTGGAAGATGAACTTTTCAAGTGAGTCATTTGGTAGAAATTCGTACACGAGAGCTCTTCTAAATCCGTCGGCACAAAAACCTACTAAACGAACTACGTTGACATGGTGAATTCTCCCGATTGTTCCAACTTCATTTATGAACTCCTCCCCATTTCCCTTGAAATTGTTGAGGACCTTTACGGCAACATAAATTTCATTAGACAGCTTCCCTTTATATACAATTCCGTAGCCCCCTTCACCCAATTTTTCACTGAATTGAGTGGTAATATTTCTGATCTCTGCATAAGAGAATCTAGTGGGCTTGAGAGCTCTGTAATCTTCCAAAAACTTTTCAATCGTCGCCCGAGTCCTTTTCTTCATTCTACTGGAGCTATAGACATAGTAAAATACTACTAGTGTTCCCACGGAAAGGAAAGCACCTAAGGTGGCTCCTGAAGAATACAAGATACGAGCAGTAATTTTAATAATAACCTTAACAGCAAGTAAGATGATAACATTTCTGAAGTAAATTGAACAATATAAAGGAAAAATTCACCTGCAATCAAATCTCCCCTTTGTTCACCTGCAAGAAAATTAAGTGAAAATCTTATCTCCTGCTATTTAAAATATAAAAATAGCTCTAACAAGATGATCAATTTGTTGTTAGATAGACGGATAAAATTGAAGAAAAAGATGGATTGAGTGTATACTTCTATGTGTCTTGGGCTTGTTGGTACACTGAGTTCCACTTTTATTGGTGTCTAAGCTGCAAATATTTCCTTCAGCTTCACAATTGCCACAATATGGTTTTGACCATTTCAAGTGGAGATCGTGTTGATCTAGTGTATACCATGGAACAGAAGAAATTTCATGAATCTTGATACATGAAGTCAAATCATAGTAGTCTGAGTGTGAATAGGAAGGAATGTAGTATACTTGGTAGCCGGGGACACCAAGACAAGGAATATTATTGTAATCTACATCTCTTTTCGCTTCAGTACAATTGAACATGATGTAGTTGGACAATTGATTTTCAAGGAATTGGAATGGGGAGGCTGATAAATTAAGATACAGAAGCTTTTGAGGAAGACATCCATCAAGATCATGTAGGTGAATTTTTTGAGATGCATAATCAATTTTCTTTACTTCTACCTTGACTGAAAAAGGCAGTTCGAGCACAGTCTTGCTCTTGTCGCAATACAAATTGAAACCTGGATAGCCACAATGTTCTGGCTGTAGAAATTTATTCCTGAAAGGAAACCGAATGGTCGGGCCACCTTTACTGCACCTGGTTGTTGTACAATCATCTAATCCTACCACAAGCAGTGGAAAGAACAAAAAGAAGAACTTGTAGTTGTAGCAGATGAAGATGGACATTTTAGTCTTCAAATTCATATATTTTTTCTGCCTCTGCCTCTTCAATGTGATCTTAGATAATAAATTTTGATCAACAAAATTATTTCATATAACTGTTGAGCAATAAAATGCTTAGTGGTCCAGGCTTTTCCTCTTTGATGTTTTCATTCAAATTGACTGCATTGATTAGCAGGAAGCATAACAGAAACTTTTAGGCAAGACTAGACATGATGACAAAACTCTATTTTGACTTTTCTGATGATTACAAATTCCATGGGAGGAGTCAAGCATTCACACTTGATGGAAAAAGACTAGGCTTTCCCTATGTAGTTTCTATCCACATTCTCGCGTCAATGCCAATTTATATTCATTAAACATTGAATAAATCCCTCCCTCAACACACACACACACACACACAGACCAGAAATCTTGAAAGTTATGCTTGGAGAAACCTTCCTCCTAGAATGTTTATCTGCACTGATCCTAATCCAATTACTTCAAACATCCAGCGCAAGCTATAACCCCCAATGCAACCCTTCTGCCTGTGGCAGGATTCCTAATATTAGCTACCCTTTCCGATTAAGAGGGGATCCAAAACACTGTGGCCATTCCAGCTACGAACTAGTTTGTGATAACAATATTACCTCACTTTATCTAAATTCCCACAAGTACCATGTGCAAGCCATCAATTACCACAATTTCACTATTCGTCTTGTTGATGCTGCCTTAAAAAATGACACTTGCTCCTTTCCTCAGTATTCTCTATTTGGATACAACTTCACTAATAATTTTCCATATACAATCTCCAGCTACAAGCAAAGAAAACCAGGAATATTAGCTGAAGTAGCATTGCCTATTACTTTTGTGAGCTGCCCATATCCCTTCAATTCTTCTGTCTTTTCGGAAACTGCTCGTTGTAGCCACAAGGTCTATGCTTCCAATGATTCCAATTCATCAACCCGAAGATACACGTATGTTAAGGCTGGTGATTTGAATGTAACAGATGTGGGAGATATGTGCAGTATTGATCTCATAGTGATGACATCGTGGCCATTTAAGGATGCGAATAATCTTTCACATTCAGAAATCCGTGGCTCTCTGCTATATGGATTTGAGCTTTCATGGTTCATTGTGAATAGCAGCATTTGCAAAAAGGAAAAACATTGCTATCTTCTTGTTGATAAAAGAGGATCTATCCGGTACTATAGTAAGTCATGAATGGTGTTGAAATCAGTAAATTTCTCACATGAATATCTTCAAATCATGCACCATTTCGATTTCCCATGACAATTTCCTGTTTCTTTCATAAAAACCGTTTAACTTGATTTTCTTCGTAATCTGCTTCTCTTTCTTTATCATTTTACTTGTGATTTGTTAATATGTGGAGGTCGAAACATGTCACCGTGCGTATATATATCGGTCTTAAAACAGACAATAAATAAATCATTCTTTTCCTTGTTATATTATATATAGTTCAACTTCAACATCCTTACATGTAAAGTTTCTTTAAGCTCTTATTCAGACAATTTTTTTGGCTGTTGAAAATGTAGGCAGAAGAATTCAGCCGCTCAACGTAATTGAGTGTAAGGAATCTTTCACTCTCTTGTTTCTTTTTATTTAATTATGTTGAGTTGAAAAATATGGGCGTGCTATTTTGCCTTTTTTAAAGATAGTCAAATTATGGTAAAACGCTTAATTTTTTGTCAGCTAACGGATCTTTGGACGAAACTGTCGAGATGTCTGCACATTTTTGAAAGTTTGTAATATCTCTGCTACGATTTAAATATTTGAAATCGCGTTACGCTTTTTTGTAAAGTTTGGGACCTCCGCCACAAATTTCCCTATTTCTATATCTCAAACTAGAAACCAACAATCTTATTTATAGATTGTTAAATAACCCTTCCCAAGAGTTGCAACCTTTTATTTGAGTCTCAACTATTCAAAATGTCACATTTGCATACTCACTAAAATTTCAACAAAAAAGTGCATATATGCGTATTGATTGGCATGTGTGTATAAATTTCATAAAATTTTCAGGATTTTAATAAAAAAAAATGAAGAAATTAAAACAATATAATCTTCTAAATGCAATGTTGTATTATTGTTATATATACAAGAAAACTAATACAATCCATAAATAGCCACAGTTTTTTCCTTGGTCTTACTATATACAAGAAAACTAATACAATCTTCTAAAGCCATTTCACATCTTTTTTTTTCCTTGGTCTTACTATATTACTGATTTACTTTCAGGGATCAGGATAATTTTCAGTGACCTTCTTGCACTTGGCATACGTAAGTTCTTTTCATTTCAATATGTACGGCTCATTGCTGTCATGTTGCTTATGTGCTGGACAAAGAAAAGATTTCCTAAAGGATTATCATATCTTTGCTAATTAATTTTTTCATTATTCTTCTCGTAATCTATGTGAACAGTACTCACAGGGGCGAAGATCTTAATTGGAATGCCTTTTTTGTTCGGATTACTAATCTATAAATTTAGAAGAAGGCACTTGTCGATGTTTGATGCAATTGAAAGGTTTCTACAAAGTCATAATAACCTAATGCCCATCAGGTACTCGTATTCAGACATAAAGAAAATGACCAAAGGTTTTCGGGAAAAATTGGGTGAAGGAGGTTATGGTTCTGTTTACAAAGGAAAGCTTCTAAGTGGAAGGGATGTAGCAGTGAAAATACTGGGCAAAACCAATGGAAATGGACAAGATTTCATCAACGAAGTTGCTACTATTGGAAGAATTCATCATGTCCATGTAGTTCGACTTGTGGGATATTGTGCAGATATGTCCAAGTGCGCTCTGGTATATGACTTCATGCCTAATGGTTCACTTGAGAGGTATCTCTCTTGTCAGCAAGGAGGAACTAATTCATTAACGTGGGAGAAAAAGCACGCGATTGCCCTTGGAGTAGCTCGAGGGATCGAGTATTTGCATCGAGGCTGTGATATGCGAATTCTGCATTTTGATATCAAGCCACACAACATACTTCTAGACCAAAACTTCATTCCAAAAGTTTCTGATTTCGGGCTAGCCAAATCCTACCCGACCGGAATTAGTATTGTGACTGTCACTGCTGCACGAGGTACAATTGGTTATGTAGCTCCTGAATTGATCAACAGAGGCATTGGGCCTGTCTCGTACAAGGCAGATGTTTATAGCTTTGGAATGTTGTTGATGGAAATGGTAGGTCTAAAGAAGAACTTCGTAGAAAATACCGAACATTCTTCCCAATACTTCCCTGATTGGATATATGATCGTTTCAACAAAGGGAAAGACATTGAAATTGGAGATGCCGATGGATGTGGGAATGAAGGAAGGAAAATTACTAGGAAGATGACGATAGTGGCATTATGGTGCATACAGATGAATCCGGTGGATCGTCCTTCAATGAGTAAGGTAGTCGAGTTGCTCGAAAGTGAAGCTGAAAGTCTACAAATTCCTCCTCAGCAAATTCCTCATCAGCCTTTCCAGCCACCTCTTCAGATTGCATCGAATGAGGACCAAACATTTGGAACAGATTCGACCGACTCCGTAGCCTTGCTATGCAATGCTTCCAGTTCAGTAAGCATAACAGTTGAGTGATAAATCATTACCAATCAATAGTCAATTGAAACAAGGTCTCTCCTTTTGTCTCCGTTCAGTTCGTCTAGCAATTCACTGCTCGTTAGATGGAAGCTTTGAGTTTAATACGTTTACTTATAGAAGAATAATTGTCAATATGTTATATAATTTAAATTTTATGCAGGTATTAACATGTATAATAATGCATTATCAAGATGTTAAAATTGAAAAATTTACCTGTAATTATATTTTAATTTAATAATGCATTATATTGTTATATTACATTCGGTGATCTACGGACAAACCTCATATGGAATGGGAAACGTCATCCATGCAACTAAAGCAAGCACAAGTGAGAAAATAATATGCTCAGGGGCGGACCCAGCACCTGGCCAGCCCACGCGGCCGCCCGTGATGGATCCGCCGGGAGCTTCAGCCGTTAGTTGTCGACTCACCGTCCGCCGGGAAGAAAATGAAATGAAGAAAACGTCTGAAATTTTTGAGTTGCAGGGTGAGGGACATTAGAAGGGAAGAAGACGATAGATTTTTTGAATTTGGGCTCTTTTTTGGCCCTTTTGTTTTGGGCTGGGAGAGTTGGGCCTTTGTTTTAAATATTAGGCACAAAAATCGGCCAATCCATGGTCCATAATACCCAGCGCCGGTTGTAAGCAATTACCAAACGTGAAACTTCCAAACCCTTCACCTTCAAACTTCGCCGCTTCGGTCGGTTATCCACTTCTTCTTCTCCCTGCTCTACTGCCGGCTATCTGCGAACTACCCAGACGTGACTAGTGAGTCTTGAGATGGCCAGACTTGCCGTCGGCTTCTGTTGCCAGGTCTCCGACGAGCTGTAAGCATGTAACTTGGAAGCGCCTACCGCCTATGCCTTTTTGTTTATGTTTCTGTTATTTTTTTCTGCCAAGTTGCTCTGTCTATTTTGCTAATTTATTAGGCTGTTGATTGGAGGGCGAGATGGTGTGCAGTCGGCTTTTGATAAGCTTGTCAAGAAGCAAAAGCAGCAAATTGAGAAGGAAAGAAATTAATTAAATCATCGCTGACTTTTTGGTAATAAATAAATTAAATTCCAATTTTTTTAGCACTTTTAGTTTCCATTGATTTTATAATTTTTTTGGCCTCATTTTATATGAAAATGGAGGTGCAGTCATATGTGCTAGAGGCAAAACAGAAAATTGACGGGTTTGTTTAAATGTGGTTGAGTTGTGATTTGAAACTCATCCCTCTTGTCTAATTGTGGAGAAAGGAGGAAAAATGAAGAATGAAACAGGAAGTTATTTGAAAATTTTCAGATTACATAATATTATTTACGTTATTAGATTTTTGTCAGGGTTTTCATGAAGTGTTCAAGTTCATCTGTGAACTAGTTATTACGTAGTTCCTTATGTACACACACTTCTGATTGGGAAAAAAAGATTGGATCTTTTTTATATCAGTTTTGGTGTTCAAATCATGGAAGCTAATCAGATTTATCACTGTTTTCTACCATTTTCTATCTTTGAAGGAAATGGAACTTTCTGAGGACTCATGGGCCTAATCCAAAAAGGCAAAAACAACTTATATATTTGATAATTGCATTGTTACAAGCTGCTCTGGGAATCTTAATTTGTCTGATAACAAAAGAGAATTTGATTTTAAAGCCAATTATTCAGTTTGTCCTTCTGTGGATTTTCTCAATTCTTGTTGTACGA
The DNA here is from genome assembly GCA_035079005.1 of Fraxinus americana. Taxonomy (NCBI): domain Eukaryota; kingdom Viridiplantae; phylum Streptophyta; class Magnoliopsida; order Lamiales; family Oleaceae; genus Fraxinus; species Fraxinus americana. Next base: position 32,952 of record JAVHZT010000141.1, on the reverse strand, counting down.
TCAATGATCAATGGTCAACGATCAACAGTCGTCGCCCGTGCTGAACTTTGATGCTGGGTCCGCCACTGAATATGCTTCCAACAATTTATCTTCTCACAAATATCTCCTTTTACTAAAGTAATTTGGCCGTCTTACTAATCACTATATTTTTGTTATAAATTTTGAGAGAATCATACCTCTAAAATTAGCTGTTGAAGTTGAAGAGTTCAAATTTATATAAACAACACAACGAAAGTTCATACTTTTGATATGGAATCCAAGTCTCATGACAAATCACCACGCTTCACGATCTCTCGCTCACATTGGATGGCTTTGCACCAGCTCTCGACTAATTGAACGAATACTGTTATATCGACATTACCAGTTGCGTTGTTCGATTACAATCGAAAGATATAGTGTCTGCTTTGATACTATTGCTATAGATTTTGGGACTACTATATCTCAAAAGTTAGCTGTTGAAATTGAAGTGTGCAAGTTCATATAAATCATATATCCAAAGTCCATACTTTCATTGTAAGATTCAAACAACGGAAATCATGACAACTTCTCACAATAACTAGTCATTGAACTTTTGTAACGTGACAATTGATTATTGATACATTTAATCCGTGTTTTTCGTCATAATGAACCAAACAAATTAGTACACTTATCATCAAAATTCATTGTTATGTCAACCAATAAAGCTAAAAAATAGGGCCCAATGAATAATTTTGATTTTTTCGCCACTACAGTACAGGCCCATATCTGTCATTTCCACTATGGAGGATTCATAATTGCTCATATAATTTAAGCGTTTTTGTTTGGTAAAATAATAATAATTAATTATATGTATAATCTTCTCCTCTGACGCCATTGCTTCTTCCCATAGATACACTCGGACAGTGAATCCAGGGACGAGACGAAATTAGACTGATAAATCGCAGCTACTTTTCTCTCTCTGCAATTTCGTGCGACAAAAGTACTCTATTTTACAGTGCGTTGATTTACATACAATTTTTTAAACAGTTTTCCAGGTACGATTATAATTTCTTCATCTTTTTGGTTTTTTCCCCGTATCTGCATGCAATTCTATGTAATCTGTGTGTATTTTATTGTTTTTAATTTGTCATTTTTATTTCTATGTTTTCTTTTGTGGCGAAGAGAAGAAAATAGTTAAAGGACTTGGAATATTTGTATTTGGAAATCGAAATATTTCCCCTTTTTACTTAAACCCTAGTATTGTTTGGCTGGGAGGATCAATGCTAAAGATAGGAGTTATTTATTGTGGGAATTATGAATTTGTTTTTTATAACATTATATTTGTAGTATCATCCCCCAGGAATCATGGAAATGTTCATATTTGGTTTTATTTTTCTTGGAGTTAATGAAATTTAAGTAATGTTAATCCTTATTGGTGTAGTTTTACGTTTCATTATGAGAAATTTTTCCATAATTAACTGGGAATCAAGAAAATAGTTTTTCCCACATTCTAGAATAAAGATTTTCCTTTTGCATTCATGGATATTGTTTCTTTATAGTTGGCGTGAAGACAACGCAGCCTTTGGAATTTTTTTAATATTTAAATTAAATGTTCTCGATTGATTGAGATTGATTCTACTTCCCTTTAATAAAAAATACGGAGATTCTAGTACTGTTTTGGCTAATATCTTATTGCTTGTACGTTTAACGAAGTATTGAAATTATTTCCTCTCTGTTCATTTGGATGCCTTTAAAATTTCCTTATCTTTCTTCAACTATTAATATTTTTTCTCACTCCATTGACATTTTAGGTGGCCTCTACAAAATTAGCCAAGACCCTTTCTTATGCATTAATTTTTGTACGGGTAAAACTTGGTTTTGTAATCACACTATTAGACTCCTCTTGGCATGTTTTAGTCATGAAGAATGTCATAAAAAAAAAAAAAATCTTACATTATTATTTGCCTTTTCTATTTATTTATTTATTTATTTTAAGTTTCAAACTTTGGTTTATTAGTTATCCTTAATGGTGTTGTGTTGGTTTTGATTTTGTTTATGTAGTGACCTCTTTTTGGGTATATTTTCGGTGAAAGAGACTGGATCCGGAGGAGAAAATTATAATATATGGAGGGCGACGCAGAAAGAGGTTTGGAATGTCAGTTGGCTATGGATGGGAGGGAGAGTGACAGCAATTGTTCGAAAAAGGCCGTGGTTATCCCCTCTTGTTGTGTGAAAGCTAAGGCATCAGACCCTGAGCTCGAAGCTAGGTGCCATTCCACAGTTGTTTCGGGATGGTTCTCTGAACTTCAGTCATCCTCTGGTATTAGCACATATTTCTTTTTCTTCTTCTCTTTTTATTTGTAGAACTCCTTGATTTTCTCTGTTCTATCCTACTATCTTTTGGTCATTTTGCTGACTTTTTTTTTTTTTTTTTCCTGCAGATAAAGCTCTGAAAGAATTTTATTTCAACAACCCAATGTGGCCAGGTATCATTGCCTTTATTCTCACTTACCATTCAGCCTATGAATGAGTTGTTATACTTAAAAATATGGTCTTCCATTGGTTTATCCAATGCACACGTTGAACTTTTTATCTAAACTGTCTTTAATATATTGGCACAATCAACCTTTTCGTTTCCTGCTTATCTCCATTTGACTAAAACTTTTCTTAAGGATAAAACCGTTCTGCTTATTAGTTGATTTACTTCTCAAGTTTACTTTTAGATGATGATGATGATGCAACTTTGTTCCTTCATTAGTATGTTCCGAAGTACTTAAAGACTATTTGACTTTAGTGGATATTAATTAGATTTTGAGAAATATTAATCACGCAAACTCATGAAGGAATTGGATGCTTACCTCTAGAAATATGTGGGAATAATTCCAGTGGAAATATTAAACTGTAAATCTTAATACTGTGTATTATTCAGATGCCGTAATTCTTGTATAATGATTGACGGATGAGTTATGATGCCATTCGAGAAGAATAAGACGGTGTTCATAATTTCTTGAGAACTTGAGGTTAGGCCTTGTTTAGGAAGAAGGAATGTCTGTCCTGCTCCTTTGTATACCTTGAGTATTTATGTTCTTGTTTATACTTGTTACTTCGCATCTATATTTAGTTAACCCTGGTGTCTCTGCTTATAGGAGAAGCACACTCACTGAAAATAGAAAAGATTCTGTTTAAGGAAAAGTCAGAGTACCAGGAGGTTATGGTTTTTGAGGTTGTGCGCTACCATAAATTTTCACTCATATTCGTGCTTCTATTGCTTTTCCCCATCTTTTCTAGTCTTCACATATGCATTCATACATTTTATTTCTTACCCTTGCAGTCCTCTGTATATGGAAAAGTGCTTGTGCTAGATGGCATTGTTCAGTTGACTGAGAAGGATGAATGCGCCTATCAGGAGATGATTACTCATCTCCCCCTTTGTTCCATTGAATCTCCCAAAAATGTAAATTCTGATTTCTGTTTATTGCAACAAATGTGTTTTTGTGAAGTTCCTGTGATACTCCTGTATCTTATTCTCCTTACACTTGCTTTAGGCGACAGAGGAACAATTGTTGATATCTTATATTTTTCTATATATGATGGATTCTTGGTCACGATACTGAGTTAATATTATTTCAGCCTATTGTATGCCAATTGTTGTTTTCAACTTTGATTTGATCACTTCTGAAATAGCGTTCATCTCTGCATGATTTGCTGGCTTCCATGTCCGTTAAATAAAGTTTGCAAATATTTTGTTCTTTGCTTTATTTCTTTCTGCATCAATATATTGGTAAATAATTTTCTTTTGGCTCTTTAATAATATTTCTGAAGGTACTGGTATATTACATCTGTCTATTATGAAATTGCTGAATTTTGTTCTTTATAGAAGATTGCTCTGTTCTTCTGCTATTTGATGAAACGTGTCCAACTTATTTGCAGCAATAGATTGTTCAAGCTTCTAGCATGTTTCTTGGGGCAAAAGATGATACTTAGGAAAGGGTTCCTATTTCAGAGATGCATTTTTTGACTCCCCTCTCTGTAGTACTCTTAGTGAGGATCTTTGAGTGCATTTCAGATATACTGTTTGAACTTGTTGTATGGCATATAATCATGGAAAATAAGTTTACAGTTGACCTCAATGAAAATATAGATATAAGATTTTCCATGACATGCAGGGATGCAATGGGTTCTATTTTACTCTCTGTTTTTTTTTTTTTTTAAAAAAACCACTTCATCTCTATGCCCCCTCCACTAGTACAGGTTCTGGTTGTAGGTGGAGGCGATGGTGGAGTTCTTCGTGAAATTGCCCGCCACAGCTCTGTGGAGCTGATTGATATTTGCGAGATAGATAAAATGGTTATAGATGTGAGTGGTTGAAACTTTTGTGTTACAAGTGTTCAATAAATACTCTTTCCTTATTGCATTCTTGTGGTTTTCTATCCATTGTTTTCTGTATTATATAGGTTAGCAAGGAGTTTTTTCCAGAGTTAGCTCTTGGCTTTGAGGATCCTCGCGTGCGACTAAGTGTTGGTGATGGTAATGCCTAAACCTTTCAACTTGCTCGTGTCATTGCATGATGTTCTGAAATATGACTTACAAAGTTTGATGGTTAGGTGTTCTGCAAATTTAATTGGGTTACAAGTGGAATTTATATAAATAATTAAGGATATTAACCTGAAAACAATAAGGTCATGAATACTACAGTAACTCAACAGAGAGGGAAGAGGTTGTCATGCTCTACAAAAAAATGGTCTTCATTTCCATTCATTCTCAAGTTCTACAATTGTGTTCCGATTATTGTGTTTCATGATTTTGACAGCTGTCGAATTTCTACGGCAAGCAGCCGAAGGGAAGTATGATGCTATTATTGTTGATTCATCGGACCCTGTAGGTATGTATTGGGTCATAACATGCATTTGTCCGCACCTACTGTTTCTAGGCTTTCTGTTCTGAAAAAAATCCTAAGTTCTTTTTGGGTGGTATAAATCTTTTACATTACTCTCCCATTTGTTCACATACATCTATGGTTTTGAAATACCTTTAACTATTCTAGAACATTTTAATTGTTGTTTTGTAGTATACTTCAAAAGTATTTGTCTTTGGCAATAGCATTTTCCTTTATGTTCCCATTTGTACATATAAATCCATGATAATATCAATTAGTGTTATTTTGAATTTGTTTCTGTATAGGTCCAGCCCAGGAGCTTGTGGAGAAACCATTTTTTGAGACCCTTGCCAGAGCATTGAGGCCTGGTGGTGTTCTATGTAATATGGCAGAGAGTATGTGGCTCCACACGCATCTGATTCAAGATATGATTTCCATTTGCCATGAAACATTTAAGGGTTCTGTACATTATGCATGGACTAGTGTTCCCACATATCCAAGGTATAACTTTACTGACCGTGTAAGTTACTTTTTCGTGTTTCCTTCCTGCATATTCCCTACACATTGTATAAAGGTATCCTTTTTTATGAAGTTAGTTTGGGCATTCTTCATTAGTTGACTATAATCCCCCTATCAAATTAAAGCGCTAATGGGCCAACTATTATATGTCGACAAAGCTTCCTTTTATATTTGAATTTACAAACATTTCAACTATTGAATGAGGCTTGGTGAGAGAAATTATTGACAATCTTTATTTGCATATTCTTCTTATTACATGCTATCATTTGATTAGTATCCTTGGCAACCAGCTTGACTATGTTCTTATGTAGTTTCTGTCTGATATCAACAGTGGTGTTATAGGATTCCTATTATGCTCTACTGAGGGGCCGCCAGTTGATTTTAAGAACCCTATCAATCCTATTGAGAAGATAGAGGGTGCCCTTCAGCATAGAAGGGAACTCAGGTTTTACAACTCCGAGGTATCTTCTCTTCTGTTTTGAATGTTGCCATTGTTATCATAAAATTTTGTTTTTGTTTATGGTTGTCATTTAGAAATTGTCTTTGAGGCTAATGACGAGACCAATGAAAAAAATGTTTTTTGTGCGCTCGACAGATTCACAAAGCTGCCTTTTGCTTGCCGTCTTTTGTCAAGAAGGAGGTGAAAGCTCTTAGTGAGTTCTGAGGTCCAAAAGGGGTTCATGTATGATATGCCTGTTTTCTGGCATTCCTTTTCCTTTTCCTTTTCCTTGTATTTGGGAATATATATGCATTATGGCGCAGGCAGCAGATGGTAGTTTCTACATGTAATGTAGTAGTGAAGGTGCTAGAGGAGTGCGACAAATACAAGGATGTAATTGGCTTTCTCATTAACTCGTGATTGGTGACTTAATAATTGGTACGATAGGTTGCTTATTATTGAAAAGATTTGATCGAGGCCATAGTGTGATTGAAATATAATTGATTTTCTAGTTCTTGCTTTTGGTTCATGGCATAGGAATTCTAGTGTGCGCTGTTTTCGCATCACAATTGAAGTGGTTTTCTTTACGGACACAATTGAAGTATGGAGTACTGACTTGAGAATATATACCAAATTAGGCTGATTAATTTATTATGGGTGGTTCACATCATAACTTTTCATAAATGGACTACGTTATAATTGTATTAAATGTTCATAATTTTTATATATTGTCGTATTTATATCCTTGAATTTTTTTTCATTACATTTTTATCCTTAAATTTTCATTAATCTGCGAATTTTGTCCTTAATGACGATTCCTTCCTAAAATTCCATTAGGGGTACTTGAAAAAGAGATATTTTGGATGGAATTCGTTATTAAGAACAAAAGGTCCTATTTAATGCTAAGTTGAAGATAAGAATGCGATGAAAAAGGTAGGAGGCTTAGTTGTAATAATGAGTAAAAGTTATGGATCTTTCATACAATTAAAATGTTGTGCACTTATAAGAAAAATGTAGTGTGAACATGTTAAGCCATTAATTGTTAGTATTTGGTAATGGAATTGAATATACTACCCATTTTAATTTACATTTTGTTTTTGAGGTTTCTAATTTTGGAAATTTTTAAAAATTATTTTATTTTTAATTTCTAGTTTGATTTTTAAAAGATCCGTTTTGGTTTCAAATCGTCGTTTAAAGTTCGAATGATTTGGTTGGTTTTAAAATCATTTCGCTAATGGGTTCACGTGACACCAAATTGGGGGTTTCAAAAAAGAAGTTTTGGTTCAGTTTTTCAATTTGACGGTTTCCGCTTACAATCCTAATTTGAGGACTAACTTTTTACAACATGAATAAGTTGTGGACGAAGTACTCAATTTTAAATAAGCGACTTTTTCATCGATCCACAAATCGCACTTGGTGTGTGTGTTGTTAGCCCAAGAATAACTAACCAAGAGGGGGGGTGAATTGGTTATTGAAACTTTTTCGTTAATTACTCAAGATTCTAATATAGAGAATGCGCAAATATTATAAACACAAGTAAATGCGTAAATAGAATAATATAAATTAGTGCGAAGTAAATGCGTTAAGTAAAAGAGATAGAGAATGCAAACGATATGTTATGGAGGTTCGATCCAATCCAATGATTTACGTCCCCCGTTACCAAACTCTCCGTCACGAGCAAGGCCAAATGCACTATAATGGTAATTACAACAAGGAGTACCAATCCTTAAGTGACTTACAACAAGGAACACTTATCCTTAGGTGACTTACAACAAGGAGCACTTATCCTTAAGTGACTTACAACAAGAAGCACTTATCCTTAGGTGACTTACAACAAGAAGCACCTATCCTTACAATCGAGTTTTCACAAGGCTCTCGAAACCGTCAAGAAATAAGTGATAAATTACAATGAAGAAACTCTCTTAACAAATGATATAATCAAGTTAAGTATTAGAGAGTTAGGTAAACACTTCAATAGATAGCAAATAATAAAGCTCAAGTGTTGATGTTGTAAACTTTGATGAATGATGGATAATGAAATAGTTTGTATCTTTGTATCAAAGTTTCCAACCAATGATCTCTCTTAACAAATAATATAAGTTAAGTATGAAGAGAGATTTTACACTTTAATAAAAGTGTTGGCAAAGAAAACTTCTACAAAAAAAAATGAAGAATAGATGAGATTGTAAGAAGTTCTTTGCAAAATAGAATTCTTGATAAAATGAATAAAAACTAGTTTTGATCAATCAAGAAATTATTTGTATCAAAGTTTCCAAACCAATGATCTCTCTTAACAAATAATACAAGTTAAGTATGAAGAAAGATTTACACTTTAAATCAAAGTGTTGGTAAAGAAAACTTTTATCAAGAATGAAGAATAGATGAAGTTTGTGTAGAGTTCTTTGCTAAAAAGATTTCTTGATAAAATGAATAAAATAGGTTGGAACAATCAAGAAATTCTTTATAACAAATGAAATAGAATTTATACTCAAGTAAACTCAATGATTTCTCAAAAAAAAAGCTCTCAAAAATCTCTTCTAAGTTGGTGAAAATGAATGGAGAAGAGATGGATATTTATAGAGCAAAGTAGGAAGGCCGCAGTAACTTTCGATCGACCGAACAGTAACTTTCGGTCGACCGAAAGTGTCAAATTTGAAAATCAGACTGTTACTTTCGGTCGACCGAAATGTCCAGACATGACAGCTTTCGGTATTTTGAACATATCTTTCTCTCCCGATATCCGATTAAGGTGATTCAAAATGGGTTGGAAAGCTAACTCAAAGGGATACAACTTTTCTTCAGAAGTCATCTTCAAATTAGATCATCTTCTGTGTCAAATATATGTCCCAATATGAGATTAAAAACCAGAGTATAACTTTTTGATTAAAAGTTGAAGTATGATCTTTTTAGAGACATTTGAAAATGATTTTTCATTTGATAATGAATTTATGAGAAATATTTGAGCTTATATACTTGCTAAACATTGACGAGTTATACATTTACATATATAAACGAGGTTCGATAAATAACTCTATCTTCAATGTTCTTGATCTCTTCGAGCCTCTCTTTGACTTGTATCTTGATTGGCAATTCTCAAATGAATTGTCTTGAATACTCGTTTAACCTTCACTTGTACTTCATTTGAGCGTGAATAATAATTTTTATAACTTTGAAGGCTTAAACACTCAATTCAATTTGTTAGTAAACAAGATGGACTTGTTTGTTATAATCAAAACATTAAGGTCATGATCAACCATAGGTCAACATGTGTGTGTGTGTGTACAATGTATAATATTATCAGGAAAAAGCAGAATCTTGAATCTAATTATCGATCTTCGTGTGTATGTTCTAGGGCTTTCCATCTTCCTTTCCTTTTCGGTTTCGCCGCTTCTTTCAGCCTTATAAAGGTTCTTTGTCTATCTTTTTTTGATAAATGTAGTTTCTACACTTATTTGATGTCATAAATGATGATATTTTACTGTTCTTTGAATAAAATACTACCTAACTTGTGTTGTATTTCATTTTATAAGTAAAACTCAATGTTTGATGAAAAATTGGGGAAAAGAATGCAAAGATAGAGGAAAATGGCTCAATTGTATCGAATACAAAGTTTGGGGACTCAAATGCAAATACTCAAAAGTTACGTTGAAACTCACAATGAAAATTTGAGAGTGTTAGACATCAACTGAATGAGGAAAGGAGCCAAATGGATGAAATATAATCCAAATACTATCACATATCAACTTCCAATCGAAAAAGTTATACTTCGAGTTTTCAGTCCCAGTTTGAGACCCATTTTTGGCATAGAAAATGTTCGAATTGGAAAAATTACTGGAAGATTTGTAGCCCTCAAAATTAGCTTTCTAATACATTTTGAATCACCTCAATCGGATATCGGGAGGAAAAGTTATGACAAATATAGTGAGAATTATTCAATTACCGAAAATTAGGCGAGACGCGCGCCCTCGCATGCAGGAGAGGCGGGTGCCCTAGACCAAGAGGCTGCCCAAACCCCCAAGGCGCGCGCATCAAAGCTAAAACGGAAAAAATCTCACTTTCCTTCTTTTGTTTTGGTAACAATTCAATACAATCTTATTGACATCCTTTAAATACAAAACTCGACTAAAACGTAAGGAGACCTCCTTTCGACCTAAATTTCATCATATTCTACATATTTGGAGGCGAAGAACAAGTCTATAATCAATTCAAGACGAATCATACAAAAATTTTGAAAATTCATAGCCCGATTTCAAGATTTGAGCCAAGAACGTGAATTTCTCATATTTCTTCCATCCTTCTTGTTTTCGGGTATTTTTTCAAATTATTCTTGTGTAATTTAATTATAAGAATGTTAGGCTAAGTTTTTCATTGTATTGGAAGAATGATGAACCCTATTGTTTATTTATTTTAATTCAAGACAATTAATTTAGTATTTCTTGATTTTTCTTGATTGGTTTTTCATTCTCGTTGAACTATTTGATTGCTTGATCACCAATTAGATAGTAAATTGTTTGTTGTAGTGTAGGAATACTCACAATAAGTTTAGAACGCGACAAAATCAACACATGGGCAATAGATATTAGGAATAATATATATGACATGTGCAATCATGTGTGATAAATCATGTGAATCAATGCATGTTTTTCATATGAATTTGGATTGGGAATAGGATCAGGTCGTGTTAAACATATGTTTAATATATTTTGGAAAAGAATATTGAATAGCAGTGGATTATCGATTGTCTTGAATCCATGAATTTACTAGATTACAAATTAGGAATTGAATTAAATGGTAATAGGGGGATTCACAATTCCAATACAAATATTTATATATTAAATAAATACTTTATTTGTTTTGTTAATTTATGATTAATATAGATTACAATATCACCACACTTCGAATTTAATAGTAGTTATTGAACTATAAATTAAACCTTATTCCTCATGGGAACAATACTCTTAACTCACAAATCTTATTACTTGTATAACGATTTCGTACGCTTGCCGATTTTGTCCGAAAACTTTCTATATAAATATGTGTGTTAAGCTAAAATTTTGTTTATGAATTTTTGGGAAATGGTTATGTTTAATGAAAATGCGTTATGGTTCAGTTTGTTGATCTTTGCAGACTGCTGCGGATGTGATTGGGGCATAAATTATCTGACTCTGATAATTTAATATCCATTGCGGGTGTTGATAATCGTGTTTTTACTTATGAAAGCTAAATTTTATAAAAGCTTGTTTCAGTTTTTTTGTATTCGTAATTTCTTTGAAATTTTTCTTTTGGATTTTAGCAGTAAGAGTTCTAAATTTTTTGGTAATTCACTATCGGGAACTTCTTGTTGTGAAGGTGTGGTGTGGTGTGCTGTTGTAGGCACCCAAAAATAGTCCTTAAACCTCTAAAACTAATGTAGTAGTGGAAGTAAGGGTCGATCCTACGAAGAGTGTGTAATTCAATATTTATGCTTCGTACAATGATTGAGGGGATTTTGTATTCAAACAATTGTAAATAACTCAATTAATAACAATGCCAATTAAATTAACGAATACAATCAAAAGACTTACCTTGGTCTAAGTCCACATCCACCATCGGAAATCCACAATTGATCATAGATACAAGGATAATTCAATTCATATTTCGAATATTCATCGTTGGAATTGATTCATATTTCTCCTTAATTTTAGTTAATTAGAAAACAGCGTTCTAATTAACCCTAATTATTAAATAACTCCAGACCAGCGCTCAAGATTCAATTTAATAACAGCTTTACACAGTAGAGAAATCGATGAACTAGATAACACAAACACCAGCGGTTGCATTCAATCTATTTAAACATTTTTCTTAAAATTCAATAACCTCTATCGCAGAAAATTATCAAATCCTAGTGCTTCACAAGTTAAAGGGATCAAACAATTACGGATTTGATGTTTTACTTAGCGGTAGGTTGTTACAATCAATAAACTAGCGAGCCCTCTAGCAATTAAACGCAACAAATAATAGAAATAAATGCAGAAGAATATTCAATACGCAAAATATAAATCAAACAATAAGAAAACTATTTAGATCTCACAATATGTGGTTCCAAGGCTTCCGTTTCCTTCAACCAAGTGTAAAAGTTTAGTTACAATTCATGAATCTAAGAGAAAAATGGAGAAGAATGAAGTTGGAGGCGTTCTGGTACGTTCTAGGGTTTTAAAATATGTATTTATAATTGTTTCCATAGGTAGTTGACTTAAATTAGGAAACCAGAATTTTCGTATCGAAAATGAACCATGAGGCCGCATGGTTTAGAGGCTTGCGGCCGCAAGGAACAAATGAACTCAGCCTTCAAACTCTCGATAATGGTCTATGCGGCCGCATGGAATTAAAGGTTTGCTGCCGCATGGTTTTACGAAATTTCCTCCGAATAGTATTCAGTGTTTTGGTCTTATCTTCTTTTCTCGATATCCGATTGAGGTGATTCAAGATGCGTTGGAAAGATAACTTAAAGGGCTACAACCTTTATTCAGATATGATCTTCCAATTCGATCGTTTTCCATGTCGAAAATGGGTCTCAATATGAGGCTGAAAATCGGTGTATAACTTTTCGATTGGAAATTGATGTGTGATCATACTTTGACGATATTTCATCCATTTGACGTCTTCTTTCAACCAATTGACTCTCAAATCTTCATTGATTGGTTTGACACAACTTTTGTGTATTTGCACGCTAGTCCTTGAACTTTCATTTCCTTTCACTTTGGTCCATTTTCACATATTTCTTCCAAATTACGCTATATCCATCAACTTGCCACCTAAACCAAAATATGAGAATACTAAGTACATTTAGGCATAAAATAGTCATATGAGTGCATTAAATAAAGATGTAAAATGTGTATTTTACATTCCTATCAAGGTGACAAAGGATTAATGCATGGCTTCCTGGAGTTAATGCTGTCTGTTCTTAATATTCAGTTGCTTTTGGTGTGAGTATTGCAGGTTGGGATTCATCGTCTGTTTTATCCCCTAAATATTGGATTGGAGTTGATGATTAGAACTGTTTCGGTTTGCCGAATTGCAGATCAGACCTTGCTTCTAAGTTATGTGAGTAGCCTTTCTTGTTTGATTTGGTTATGCGAGGTAGCAAGCAAGGCCGTTGAAGTATTTGAGAAAAAAAAAATTATTCTCTTTTCAAGTGTTTATATTAGTGAACTGTGAACTTAGCGTTGGCAGTTCGGGGGTATTGTGTTAAAATGAATTATATGTTTTATAGGATTTTCATGCTTTTCTAGTGCTATCCAGACAATAAACCTACTTAATTTTGATAAAATGATTTAATCACTTGCATTTTAGATGTGGAGATGAGCTATGAAAATAGGAGCTACTTTGCCAGTTTCTAATGTCTAATATACTGCTCTGTACTCCTAAGCTTAGCCTGTGTTTTTTTATATTTGGTACTGTAACTGATACATTTAAGGAGTGTTTGATAAAAGAATAAAGCTATATGTACATAATGATGTACATAACCATTTACACCCCCCTCACATGGAAGGGGGCCCACACATAATAAAATATTAGTGGATCCCCCTCCATGTGAGGGGGGTGTAAATGGTTATGTACACCATGAGGTGTACATGTAGCCTAACTCTTGATAAAACTACTATTCTAACAATCTGAAACCTGAACACTGAACAATGAATTATTAAGAACTAATCACAATATGTAGTGAGTTTTTAACTCGAAATCCCTTTGCTATTTTCAACTTATTTTTTCTTTTTGATATTTTTATCTTAATAATCCTCTTCATATGCTATAGCAAACCACGTTTTCAAGATTTTATTCATTGCTTTAAGCCATTGGCCATTGGTAGGACTTTCTTTTGTATGACATCTCTTTCTGGTCCTTCAAACTGGTTTTGCTTGTCCTCCCTTTTATTTGAAGTTTGACAGCCTTTTCTTTTGTGCTGGGCAACCTAGCTATTGTATCTTCTAATTTTACATCTCCCAACTTTTATCAGAATTGCATATATCTTCCCTATAAGCTCCATGCTAAAAATCTAGCCTCTAGAAATCACATATTTCTTTTTGGAAGCTAAAGAAGAAATCTCGCTCTGAGAACTGTTGTCTGTGCTGTTCCAAATGAGGAAGATGATTCTGAAAGATGGACTTCACATAATTTTGCTGATGATTCTGTGGTTATCCATCCTCTGGACGATGAGAATTCTCAAGATCCATGTTTTGCCTCACAATTGCATCAGGCACTGATATCCAGCAAAAGTTTATGAACCATGTAAACCTAGAGAGTCTTCTTGATAAGCTGAAGGCTGTTTAGTTACATGTTCTGGCAATGGAACAATGGAATGCTTCAAAACTCAAAATGTGTCAAGGGTAAATACTGTATTTTCTTGAGTAAGAACATCAACAACGAATTTCTTGGCGTCTTCCTTTTCTTCTCTAGTTTTATGAGAACAAACTATAAATAACATGGTTTTACTTCAAATTACTAGGTGAGTAACAAACCTGATACACTATCTGGCTTTAAAAAGCCTGGATATAGAACAGATTAAAGAAGAGTTTTCTTCACTGGGACTTCTGACTTTGGAGACTATAAATCCATACGTTCTTTCAAGTCTTTCTCTGTGTATCCAAATGCTGAATAACTCAAAATCAGATTCCCTCTGTGGCTTAAAAATTCTGGTGAAGTGCTTCCTGTAATTGAACAAAAGGGGACTTCGCAATAACTGCAATGACGAAAAGGGCATTCTCTAATAGGAATATACTATCGGGAACGCTTCAAAGGCAGAGAGGCACTCATATCATTGTAACAATTGGCCAAGATGTAGTCGACAATGATTTTCATGTAGCTGGTCTTATAGACGCAGGGCCACCATTTTCCGCATCAACTGTGCACATGGTAATCCAGATACATGGATTGAAATGGTAAAAAGGGTGAAGAAAAGTTCTCAAATTCTTGAGAAGCCACGTTGGGTGCTCATGGACTTAGCTGGACCAAAGCTTTGAACTGGCAAACTGAAGGCAGGTTCATGTGTGGTGAAAATATCCCCCATGAAGAATGTCGTTGGAGGTGTGATATGTCCAGCCCAAGTTTGGCTTTCTCCCCAAGGAACAGGTCCGCCACTGCCTCCTGTATCTCCTGATGTAATTTTGCATGTGAATGGGCAAGAATTTCTAAGTAAACTAGAAGTAGATGATTCAGTGAGATTTTGCGATGCACGTGGAAAGCTGAGGGCACTCGGGATTTTGAGCAAGTATCCTATTTTTTCTGGGGTTGGATTTATTGCTGAGAGTAAGAAGACTGAGTATGTTGAATCTGGCACTGTACTTCGTATGAAGGAGAAGGGAAGAAAATCTTCAGTTGGATTTGTTATGGATGTTCCCCCTGTAGAGCAATTTGTTAGGCCGAGAGTGGGTGACATTGATACTATCTTGATATAGTTCAGATGAACTGGATGAATCAACTTCATCAGTTGGTGGCTTGGTGCCCATAGGATAACCTACCCATCTGGTTATCTATATGATTTGGAAGTTATTGTTTCAATCACTCATGCTGGTCCAAGAGGTACTAAGCTTGGCTCTGAAAAATCCATAAACACCCCAGAGAGTCACATTCGTTACGAAGGCCTTACTTCGAAGGATCTTATGGATCTAGACTTTGTAACTGAACCCGCTGACTGCTAACATGGTGGGTATTTCATTTGTCTGAGATGTTCGCGATATTGTCGTGTTGCTAGAAGAACTTGCAAAGACAAGTTCTGGAGTGCCCTCTACAGCAGAAATTACCAATGCAGCTAAAGTTTTAGTTCACTTACGAATTATGATGAGAGCAAACTACATGAGATACCCACAGGATTTGCAGTTAAATGCCCGTTAGGCCATATATGTTGTCACGAAAGCTCGCTCCAAGGATCGTCAAAACGGTGTTTTCCAACTTCAGTTTTACATTACTTTTCTTTACCATACAACCAATCCAAACGGCTCCAATCTACAACCAATATTTTCACATCGGTTGCTCTTCAATCTCACCCACAAAGGACAAGATAACGATGATGATTTGTGGACCACAAAGGTACAAGAAGAAAGCAATGAAAGAGGGACAAAAGAGGCCAAAAACGCCCAGGTAGCCATCGGTTTTATCTCTCAACTATGGCAGCTGGTTTTTGCAGGAAAGAGTAGCCACATTTTCTTCTTTCTCTCACACAAATCATACACTTTACGGATAGGGTAAAGACACCATATATATAGGTTAAGTTAGACTTTAGTTAGACCAATAAAAGGTTAAATGGGCAAGAGAGTCATCCAGAGGTAATATATATGAGTCGTGAACAACATTAATTGTTTAAACTACTTTCAGTGGTCCACGTTGTTTTCGGGTTGAGCCTTTGGGCTTGATTGTTGATAACAATTTAATCTAACGTTTACATCATAGTCCGGGATTTATTGTGTATCAAAACCCAACATATGTGGATGCCTACAATCAGACTGTCAATGATGTATTCAGTTTTCACTTAGATGTTCAAGCATAAAAGATCAAGGACAATAGTGTCATTTTCTGGACATTATACAGTTCTGCATAATAGGAAAATCGTACTGCTAAAAAATTGTAACAGAATGAAGGTGTAAAAAAAAAAAAAAAATTAATTTTTATGTTGTGGAGACGATGATGATATTTCAAAATCGTATTTACATTGTTCTTGTGTTGCAGATTAAGTTGTGTGATGTTGAACAAAGGGAAGCATATTGCTGAAGCCATCTCTACTCTTGATGCCATGTCAAGCAGGAAGTATAAAAAAGCGAAAGCAGAATTCGAACCTCTCTTATTGTCATCTCATGTCAGTTAGTTTATCAATTTTCAACATAAAGAAGCTTGACCCTGTTTCCAGTGGTCTTTATATGGTGACTGATAAAATGTAAATATTTTCTGCTCGACTTGATCAGTCTTATCATTTGGTAGAAGTTCGATTCTATTACAGCTATCTGCATTAAGTAGCTACACCACCATTGCTCTTATATTGCTGTCATTTGGGTTAAGCCGGTGTATCAGCATTGCTTCAGTTGCTTGCTGAGGATCGTCAATGGATACAATCGTAACATGCTCGGTGAAATGGAGCACCACTGGATAGAATAAAAGAAGAAAAAGAGTTAAAACTTAAGTTAGTTGTTTGCCTAGTTTTATCTAGTGTTGTGTATCAAAGATGATCAATGACAATGCCTGAAGATTTATCGTATGTATTACTGCAGTTTCATAATAAAAACTCGTGCGTGAGTTCTTTCTCAAAATCTACAAAATGGCAAGACGAGAAATATATTTGTTGCCGAATACGTCTACTATTTTTTTTTTTTTTTCAATATCACAAAATATTGAAGGAATGTCAGTTGTATAAATGGGAAGAGAGTTTAATGTAATCGAATTTGAACTCGATGAAGATCAATAAAAAAATTGTTACACTTCACAATATATATTTCCTAGACATAAATTAACATAAACCATTACTTGTATCTAGTAGGAAAAGAATTTCTTGACAATTCAATTGAAGATAAAAATAACTGAAAGTATAGTTAATAAAGATTCGATTTGGGAAATAAAGGGTAAGGATTGAGCGCAATGGGATGGTGAAGAGTTTTTAGAGAATGTTAGACTAGTGTATCTTCTTCAAAAATATCTCGTATAAGAAGTAGAAGTCTTATCAAACATGCCCTTGATATAATTGATGTACATATTTCATGTATAAAGTTTTTAGGTTGAACATTACAAATTACTAAAAAACTAAGAAGTAGCTATCTTTTTAAATGGAAGTGTTTGGGAGTGCTTATATGCGTTGGGCTTCACTAAGGGTGTCAATTTAGCTCGTCAACTTGGGCGAGCCATGGCTCTGGAAAAAGTTCGAGCTAGCTCAGCTATCGAGTTTCATTTTGGAAAGTCGACTCCTGTCACGAACCATTTTAGGCCTGCTATGAGCCGAGCCTTAAAAAAAATTTAAAAAAGTAAAAAATAAAAAATAATAATTTAAAAGCTGCGTCAGTTGCTTATGTTTAAAAAAAAAAAGGCGAGTCGGCTATGCTCAATAAGGTCAGAGTTGAGAGCTCGGATCGAACCTAGACTTTTCGGCCGAGTAAAAGCTTGGCTCGAGCAAAAAAAAAGCCGAACCATTTTTACTTGAGTCGAGTTAGAGCCTAGAGTTTCGATTCTACTAGGCTCATTGGCATCCCTAGGCTTCAATAATTATTTTTGTTTCAAAATAAATTAAAAAATTGAAATCCAAACAATAATTGTCACTCTTATTCTTTGAACCATATTTTGGGGGGGGGGAATATGTTTTAGAAAAATAATTTTTTGGATAATGTATAATTAAAAAATAAAATTTTTTTTTATTTACATGTAAAATTATTTTACAGTAGAATAAAAGTTTTTTGAAAAAATAGAGCACAAACGGGGCTTTATCTACTTTTATAAAGTTAATTTCTGAGACGTTGAGTTATAAAGTAACTCTAGTTAAATAAACTCTGAGAGAAATGGTAAAGTAATTCTAGTTAAAAGTTAACCCAAAAAGTGGTGAATTGTCAAATATAACTCCAATATATGATTACGGTTTTCCCATTTACAAATTTTTATTGGGCATTTCAGATTTCAGGCTTTGTGGGGTTTTGACCCGAAGTTTCAATCTTTTTCAATTTGGTGGGAAAAAAAAAACCTACAAAAATTTCAAGATTCAAATTCTGAGTTTAACGGGTAATCGTTCTTTTACCCTATTTACTTTCATTTAAATTTGAATTTTGTTTAGGATAGAAATTCTGTTCCTGAATCTAGGGTTTGAGTCTGGCGTGTTGAATGTGAAGATTGGTGAGTTTTTTTTTTTTTTTTTGCGTTTTCTACTTGTTAATGAAGTTTGTTCATATCCTTTGGGAATTTCTTTTTTTTCATACATGCAGAGAGAGATTTTGTATCTGTGAATTTTAACCAGTTTGGGTAATTTTGTTGCTTGTGGTCGTCATTTACATTGTTCTTTACAATTAGTATTGTGAAGTAAGTTCAGTTACATGAACTTTTAATACTACTGATAAATGGGCTTTTTGCAATTTGATGTTCTTAAGTTGGATCAATTTATATTTTTCTTGTTTCACTTTTTTTCCTTTAAATTTCTCGTGTTTAAAGAACTTGCATTTTGCACTTGTGTATGAATTTTGTGCTTGCTAGACGAAATATACATGATCTGAACCTCAGTAGTCCATCTTCACAGATACGTACCTGATATGAATTTCTCAAACTATATTACATTGATGTGCAAAGTTTTGATCATTGATATGTTTAAAGTTGAGATTAATATTTTAGGGTACTTTAGAGCTGAGCTTGATATTATTATTATTATTATTTTAGTAGATCTCTTACCATGTCACACCGTGATATTTGCAGTTTTTGCTGCATCCTGAATGACCCAAAATTTGTGATTGATGGACTGATGAGAAATTTATGCGTTTGATGTTGCAAGTCAAGATCCACTAAGTCAATGCTTGTCTACAAATGAGTAGCTTCGTAAAATTTCGATTGAGGCATATATTGTGCATCTTTTATCACGACTGCTATATCTATATGAACACCAATTCCCATTATATATTATTCATCTTTACTTCATTTTTTGTCATTAATTAGGTACTTGACATTAACAGGGTCCCTTTAGTTGAGAAATCCTTTGGATTCAACTTCAAGCATTTGTACTCTTATTCAGCTGGTCATTGGGTGTTTCTACTGATTGTCATGCCCTAGT
Source organism: Fraxinus americana (assembly GCA_035079005.1). Classification (NCBI taxonomy): domain Eukaryota; kingdom Viridiplantae; phylum Streptophyta; class Magnoliopsida; order Lamiales; family Oleaceae; genus Fraxinus; species Fraxinus americana. The sequence goes on along the minus strand of JAVHZT010000141.1, from coordinate 13,401 downwards.
AACAGTGTGGATCAATAACCAGGTGAACATTGAAGAGCCATATCACTGTGAGACTATGGAGTGCAATAGAGATGAGGCTCTTAGGGCAATGACAATTGCTGAGGGGAAGTTTGAAAATAAGGATTTTACTGGTGCTAAAAAAATTGCCTTGAAGGCACAAATTTTATATCCAGGGCTTGAAGGCATTTCTCAAACCTTGACAACATTTGACGTGTACATTTCTGCAGAGAATAAAATAAATGGGGAAGTAGACTGGTATGGAATACTTGGTTTAAACCCCTCTGCGGATGATGAAACAATAAAGAAGCAATACAGGAAGTTGGCTCTCGTGCTTCACCCTGACAAAAACAAATCTGTCGGTGCTGAGGGTGCATTTAAGTTTCTTTCAGAGGCCTGGAGCCTGTTATCTGATCAAGCCAAGAGGTTGGCCTATAACCAAAGGAGGAGTATTAATGGGTTTCAACAAAAAGTTCCGATAAATGCTAGTCGTCCAGCAGCTCCACCTAGAACAAATGGATATCATAATTCCGCAAGTAAGACAACTGCTCAAAAGAACCAGAACAATAGAGCAAGGGTGGCCTCCACATCTGTTCCTACTCTATCCCACCAAAGAGCTGATACTTTCTGGACCATTTGTCATAGATGCAAGATGCATTATGAGTATGTTAAGATGTATCTTAATCATACTCTTCTTTGTCCCAGTTGCAACAAGGCCTTTCTGGCTTCAGAGACATCATCACCATTCGGCTTTTCCAAATCATCAAATTTAGCTTCTCGACACCGGCATCAGAATTCAAGTAGTCATGCAAATAGTCAAAGTCATTCTGCTCAGGGAAGAAAAGTTGCAGGTGCTCAGAAATCAGGACCTGGACACTCTGGTTCGAATTCTTCTAGATATTCAAATTTCCTGCAGAATTCGGTTCCTGGAAATGCGACAAAGGCAACAGATGGTGTTCAGCAGGCACAGGAGAAAATGAAGAGAGCATTTACTGAATCTCACGTCACTGGTGGGTTGGATGGAGAGTGTAGAAAGAGAAAACCAGATGATAGATATCTAAATGGAGTGAACTATAACATAACCCAGGGCACAGGTGGTTTTGGAAGTTCAAGTTCATCGGGGTCAAGGATCTATTGTTCTGGCAGTAACAGTCAGCTAAACAGCAGTAGAGAGCTGACGTGGCTAGAAATTCGAAAAATGCTCATGGGAAAAGCTCAAAAGGAAATTGTAAAGAGGTTAAATGAATGGAGATCAGAGGCCACAGCTAAAGCTGCAGATAAAGTAAAAGAGAATCGAAAAGAGTACCATAGACAGAAATACAATAGCACCGTTGATATTAATGGACGTGATCATAATGGGAACAGTGTGCTTTCTGCTACTAATATAAGAGTTCAAGCACAAACAGGTTTTGTTATCTCTGCGACTGATAATTCAGATCAAGGGGATTCTGCAGCAGCATCAATGAATGTTCCAGATTCCGACTTTCATGATTTCGACCAGGATAGAAATGAAAGTTCTTTTGGAGATAATGAGGTTTGGGCTTCTTATGATAATGATGATGGCATGCCACGTTTCTATGCTCTTATTAACAAGGTGATTTCAAGGAATCCATTTAAGCTGAGGATAAGCTGGCTTAATTCAAAAACCAACAGTGAATTTGGTACTGTAGAGTGGGTAGGCTCAGGTTTCTATAAAACGTGTGGGGAGTTTAGGGTTGGAAAATACGAAACGTGCAAATCTATTAATTCTTTTTCTCAGAAGGTTAATTGGTCAAAAGGCCCATATGGGACTCTTCAAATATTTCCCAAAAAGGATGATGTTTGGGCACTATATAAAAATTGGTCGCCCGATTGGAATGAGCATACCCCTGATGCAGTTGTCCACGAGTATGACATGGTGATGGTGCTTGATGACTACAATGAGGAACATGGTGTCTCTGTTGCTCCTCTAATTAAGGTGGTTGGTTTTAAGACTGTATTTCAGCCAAATTTGGAATTGGAAAAGGTTAAGAGGATACCTAAAGGAGAAATGTTTCGATTTTCTCATCTGGTCCCGAGCCACTTGCTTACAGGCCAAGAAGCACAGAATGCTCCAAAAGGTTTCTTGGAGCTGGATCCAGCAGCTACCCCATTGGAACTTCTTCAAGTTTTAATGGAAACTAACAAGTGACCAATGAAGCTGGAGAGAGATGTTAAGGGCGACCTATTGGATGGACGAGATGGGGTAGATATGCAGGTTTTTGGATATGCACCAGTGTTTGAGGCTTTTTGATTTCGCAAGTGACGAGCCTGACTGTAATTGAAGGATATTGAAACTTTTGTTTATAGGTTGCTTGGATGAATATGTTTATTCTCGGCTTATAATACTTACAGGTTAACAATTTCAGCCGAGGTTCAATTTTTGACTGTCAAATTGAATATATGCATAGATCTTCTATTCCCTCTAGATCCAAAGAGAATATGGTGTATATGTTTTTTGGGCCCGTTTGTTTCTCATATTTCATTCATAAAAATGAAAAATATAATCGTTATCCATCACATCAAACCATCAATTTTGAATTTCTATCTCTTGTGTGGGATCAAATAACGATTATATTTTTCATTCTTATTCTACAATAATGAGAATCAAACGGACTCTTTATTCTACTGTGAAAAACAAGGGATTTTTTTTGTTCAGAAGATAGAAACGTTAAGAACATGTTCGGTTGGAAGATTGGACAGTACTAGATAGTATTGAAAAAATAGAAGCTAAAATCTTATTTAATATAAACTCTCGTCAGTAGTGCATGCCAAAGTTATGTCATTATTCGGCTAGGTGCCTCACCCTTTGTTATGTTTGTCTCAGGCCGAGGAAAGGGCCTGAGGATTCGTTTGTGAATCTGGTTAATAAACATGTCGCCTGGTCTCTTGTACGTGACCTCTTTTATCTGTGAATATGAGACTTCTCGACTTGACTTGGGAGTTGGGGCTAATTGTTTTTCGACATTTTATGCGACACAAGTCACTTAAAGTCAGCGATTATTAGTCATGTTATGTGAACCAATGATCATGCATGTTTTTATCGAGTGTGACACACTATTAGAGTCGTCAATCTCAAGCCAACACAGATCATATGCATTGCTATTTGGCCAAATATCCGAACATTCTTTGCAGCCAACGACATTCGGGTATAGAACATTGGCAATGTAACCCTTGTTGGCAAATATATTAGATGTATTCAAACAATGTAAATTTAAAGATTTTTTTTTCTTCCTTTTTTTTTTTCTTTTTGCTGTTTGTAAAAGTCGAGTGCGACAAACATCTAACAATGTCAAAGTACATTATTATGGTGCGGTATATTTTAAGGTACGGATTTATGCTGGGTATTTATACAATACTTCTTGATCTTAATAATAATAATAGCTCGACCGACTGATAGGAATCAAATAGATACGAAGATCATTTAATTTAACGAAATATTTTTTTTCCCAGTTTTATTATGTACACGATATATTCGCACATTTTATACATAGCATGCAAACGAAGTATGTCATAGCTTGTCCACATAAGTTGAACACTTTGATTTGATTTCAATCAATAGTTAAAATATCTAAATCGAGACCAAATATCAAATCATTGATGGATCCACACAGATCAAAATTAACAGTTTTGAAAATTGCAAAGGAAATATATCATAGCTTGTAGACATAAATTAAACGATTTGCTTTGATTACAAACAATAGTTAAAATATCTAAATCGAGACCAGATATATGATTTAAATAAAATCATTGATGGATCCACACATATCAAAATTAATGATTTTGAAAATTTAATTTCACATGATTATCAATAGTTTGTGAAATTTATTATTTTGTTATCTTTTTTTATTGTATCTTCGAAATAATTAATATCGAAATTGATTAGTCAGGGTAACCCTCGACTTGGGGTTGAACATATTATTCAAGTGGTAATTACAGGTAACCCTATTTTTCAAGATCCAAATTCAAAATTCAAATTTCAAGTTTTAATGTTCAAAAATCAAATATTTTATATATACATAAAGATTTTTTAAATTTAATTAAATATTAATAATATTATTATAAAAATAAATTTATATCACCCACCCCACCATAAAATCCCAATTTGTTACTGTAAATCCCTCACCCCCTCCTCCCCGTATCTCTCTCTCTCTCTCTCTCTCTATCGGCGGCGTGGAAGGGGTTCCTCTCCTACTGCGTCGCCACTAAGCCACCGAAATGGGTCGTCGTTGGAGGAGACATCGGAGGTCAAGTCGTGCGGAGCCACAAAACCACAAATCGCGTCGCCCACAGGTTGATTTGGGGGCCAAGCCGTGCGGATCTTTTCGCACCAGTCGCCGCCCCCTCTCTCTCAACATTTCCACCATCGCACAATACCGTCGGCACCTCCTCAACAGAGAGCACTTTGTACGGTGTCTCGTTCACGAGCATCTTGCAGAGGTGTGAATCGCTGATTCCCGTCCAGACCGGGTGATTTTTGAACTTCGCACTAATTTCTTCGATAATACAGATTGGGTGATTTTTCTGTAAATTTGTGATTCAATTATGGAGTTTAAGAGGGGGAGATGGTGGTGTTGGTGTGTGTGTGTTGCGGGTGTTATGTAAACGATGGTGGTGGCAATTGTGCAGATTTGGATATTTGTTTTGCGGTGGTTGTTCAATAATTTTGTGGTGGAGGGGGTGGTGGTTTTGTGGATCTAATAATTTTTGTGGTGGTGGCGACGATATTGTTGGTGCTGGAAATTGTCATGATTTTTTGGTTTACCGTTGATTGGTGAGGCTGTGTTGGCGATGTTAGTGATGGTTGTTGTGGTGAGTAGCAACGACGAAGTAGGGTTAGGGCATGCAAGACGGTGGTGGTGGTGAGGTGATGCTGTGTAGTCTATGTGATCAATGCTGTGACCTGAGCAATGTGCTGTGACCTGAGCCCAGTGCTGCGACCTATGTTGTGACTTGTGTTGTGACCTATGTTGTGACCTGAGCCATGCACAAAAATATGATGTGACCTGTACTGTGGCCATTTGAAAATAACATGGGACTATGAACAAATTCGTGAGTCGTGTGCAATATATTATGTGACTTGCGCTGTGACCATTTGAAAATAACATGTGAATATAAAAAAAAAACATGAGCCATGTGCAAAATATTTTGTGACCTGTATCGTGACCATTTGGAATAAACGTGTGACTATCAACAAAAATGTAAGACATAGGCCTTATCATGTTATCAATCATTATAAACAAATAATCATGCGTTGTGACTTGTGACATGGGCTGTGACTTGTGACTTATGACTTGTGACCTGAGCTGTAACTTGTGATCTGCGCTGTGACCGTACAAAAAAATTCATGTCGCCGAAGTAGTCATCGGATTCGGAGCAGTAGTCGGAGCGGTGGGGGTGGTGGAGGTAGGGGTGGGTTAATTATATATATATATTTATTTATTTATATCTTTTTATATATTTAAATAAATAAATAAATATTTATAAATATGTGTATGTATACGTCAAAAAATTTGATTTTTGAAATGTGAAAGTTGTTTTGTTATTTTTGAAATATGGTAAAGATATAATAGGAGAAATGAATTTTCCCCATTATTCAATGACCCGCTACCCAATTCAGTTTGATTTTATATAAGTATACATGTATATGACCACTCGTTCCTTTTACCTATATCTTATCATAATATTTGCAATTTTAGAAGGAAAATATTGCTTGAAATCAAATCCATTTTTAATTATATTTGTCAATAATGAAGGAAAGTAAGACTAAAATTTTAATTAATTTATTGCTAACGACAACATTATGGTATTTTCAACCTTAATTACGGTAAATTACCTTAATCTGGTCAGCGATTAACCAATCCCCCCACCCCACCCCCTCAACAAAAAAAAAAAAAAAAAAACCCCATCCACGCACCTCGTGTACCCTAAGGCCTAAACCCTTTTCGGCACTTATAAATACCGGCACATCCCTTGAACTCATTCCCCTTCCCTCTAATCTCTCTCTCTATATACATATTTTCGATATATATCTCTGCTCTCTTCATTGAGCTCGCCAATTGAAGTTATTGTCTGGAACCGGTACCGTCACAGTCACAACGCTATTTTCCAGGAGAATCGTTGTAAGTTGACCGTCTTCTTCTTCTTCCTTTAACTTCTGCATGCACACACACTGCAATTCTCTCTGGTAATGGCGTGCAGTAATTCAGTTTTTGTTATATTATTAGAAATATTGGTGCATGTAGGAATTGAATTTTATTCCGATGCTCAATCGCCCATTTTATTTCTCCGGAATATCGGAAATTTTCTCACCGTCGACGGCGAATCTCCGGCCGTTTTTTTCTTTTTTGAGTAATGTTGATCGGTCCGTTAAAAACCCGAAAAGCGGTTGGCGTTCGGTTTTTTCTCCCTCTAAAGGGTTCAAATCCAGAGTTGCACCGAAACCACGCGATTTAGCTGCGTGATGAGAACGATGAACGAACTTGGGAGCGCAGGTGCAGACACGCGACACTTTCGGTTACTTTGGCTTTTTGTGGAAGGTTGTAACGTGTGGTACATTCAAACCGCACACGTGTATGTTGGGCCCAGTTGTCTCGACTGGGCCATGAGTCCGTTTTGACCTTTAGGCCCACAAGTTCACTAGTGGTACATATTACTTGGGTAGTGTTTGGCAGTTGATATAACCTGATTACGAGCTTAGTTGGCTTAGCCTAAAACCAATGCTTTTAACATATTCATCTTTAATTTTTTTAAAAAACTTATTACTCCCTTCGTTCTAATTATATAGGATTCAGGATTGTTTCGTTTTTCACACGGATTAAGAAAACTTCTTTAATGTCATTGAAAAATTAATTTTTTTCAAGATCTTTCCTAATTTACCCATATTTAATTTTCAGTATGTAAAACTAAATTATTGTTAGAACTGATAAAGAATTTGAAGAAAAAGGAGAAATGAGAGTTGTTTCATGTTTTCAAGAAGTGGAAAATGTGTGTATTTTGATGATTTCAAGAAGTTTGCATGTTAAGTGAGGGAAATTTAATAAGGGTATATTGGTAAAGGAATACAACGAAATATTCTACATTAGGAAACAGACCTATATATTTGGGACAAGAGATAAAAGGAAAGACATCCTATATAATTGGGACGGAGGGGATAATATTTTTATGTTTAGCTAAAAATTATCTATTTAACTAGTTCTGATTTACCCTAGTTAACCTGCACTTTAGAATTGAACCAGTCAACATGGAATTTCCATGGCTTGGTTTCATAGATCTCGACCGATAAATTTGTTAAAGAGTCTCGATTGGCGTTGATGGCATTAGGTGCTATTGTTTCAGCAGTAGAGGTTAGGCAATAGCTTTGAGAGGTTGCGGGTAGGTGAATTCGGTTTTAGTAGTTTTTTTAGCTACAACACTATTTATGTTTTTTTTTTTTTTTTAATTGTCAATTTTGGATATGGAAAATTCTCGGTACATTTTTACAAGATTCCGCTGTCTAAGAGGACACTCAATCATCGAAAATCTAGAAATTCAATGAAAATCGACCACTAATTAAATATGTTTTACGGTCAATAATACATTCATTACCTACCTAATACTTTTATGATTTCACCAATAATTCCATTCAGTATTCAATTATTTGTACTTCACACCATGTATTCGAAATTTAGCCCTTGTTTGAGTCATATTAAAATTTTCATTCTCGTTCCTCTACTCATTTTCAACCACACATTTTTCAATAAAATGATAATTTTCATCACATCGATAATTTTTCTTTCTTTTTCAACCACATATTTTTCATCAATCTACTATTTCAAAATACATTCTTTCAAAATAATGTGGCTCAAACACACCCTTAGAACTGTACTTCCTTTCCTAGTATTATTGCAGTTCCAGGTAGTTTCTTGGACATGGACTTTTCGTCTTATATTATTTGTCCTTTAGTAGAAAAACTCGTTAAAAGTGATTTTGAAAGCTTATTAAAGTATTTTCTCTGCGTCATGTTCCAAATACTAATTGGTCCTACCTTCTCGAAAGTTGCACCAGCTTTTTCTTTCATGTTTCACTTTGTGTCGGTCGTTAAATAATTTTATTTTCTTAGCAATATTTTTCTAGGTTCACACGTAGTTTGGGCAAGTCAAGTCAAGTCAACTGGGTGGGTCGGGGTGTAATATTTTATTGACTTCTTTTAATGCTGTCTTCATAGGATACACGTTGCATGTTTATACGTGTAAAGAATCTAAGGTTTTGCTAGTCATTTTGTTTCAAGTGAGGAAAAAAAAGGTTTGCCTGTGTTTAGGCGTGATTTCTTCCTCACCTTTATGTCGTGGAGTTAATTGTTAGTACTTCATATTTTTGGTGGAAGGTGGGCCATTTTGTTGGATATGCTAAACTAGTTAGAAGTTTATTCTAGTTGATTGTAGGGCGAGTTAACTTATTAGTTTTCTAGCAAAATACACTCTTTTAATCACTTTTGAGCTTGTTATCATTAAACTCTCCGAAATTCAAACTAGCCACACGAAAAGTTATCTTAGTTTTGAATAATGCTATGTATCGCTAAGGGCAATAAGCACCAACTTAGTTGGTATTGACAGTAGGGCTTTTGACGTATTCTTCACTGTCACATTGATACTAATAGTCCGTGATGATACATAGCATTGAATTTTCTCAAAAAGGATTTTAAGGTTAATTGCATCTTTGTTTGTTTTTTGTTAATTTTGTAGCTAATAAAGCAATTAGTACTACTTTTGACATTTTTTTCTGAGAAATTAATTAAGCTGATTAAATTTCTAACTCATGGCAGGTACAATTCTTTCATAAGGATTCATTATAAAGTCGTGCCATGCTGTCCTTTTATCTTGAAGATGTATTTTTTTATATTGAGTCAACACATCTCAATTTCTACTTTGACCATTCAAATATTGCTATCATTTGGTACCTAAAATACCACAAGCTTTTGTAGCTAAAATTCTCTTGTTTTATTTTCTTTCTAGCTTTTGTGCAAGCTAACAAAATTATTTCGCTTTTACTCTCACTAGAAAACAATTTTTGCACAAAATTATTTCGCTTTTAGCACATCCTTCAAAAAAAAAAAAAATGCTTTTGCACAAAGTTCATCGAGTTTATTCTTGGTTGCTTTTGGATATGTAAGTCCTCGAAAGTTCCAAAATTTGTACTCAAAACTTTGATGTAAACCACCTTTATATTCCGACGTGTATTAAATTTCGTATATAATGTTAACGAGTTTAGAGAGATGCTACATTTGCAGAATTTCTTTAACGGAATCATTACGGGGAATTGGCTGTTGCCAAAAAAAGTTTTGGGCAACCGCCAATCAACTATCTTCCTGTGATAATTTTGTGAAAAAAAAAATCTGTACACTTGACATAATTCATGAGTTTATAGTTCATACTACTATTTTTTTTCTAGAGAGAGAGAGAAATAGTTAGGCAAAACAGTTGGCAGCGGTTGGAATTTGAGTAGTTGGTCGTTGGTGGTACTTGATAAAAAGCATTTTTTTAACGTAGTTTAGTCTAAAATTGTTGACAATAAAGTTCCAATAATGGCGGTGTTAAAATGATTATCACTTTTGACTAAGACAAATTTATGCTGAGTCATTCGAATCCAAAAAAGATATTAATATTCCTACGCTTTTTGGTTTTAGTTTCTTGTTGTTTTCATATCAAATATTTTATCTCTACTTTTTATGCATTTACTTGCAATAATATATCTGTTTTTGATTAATTTATTGTCATTGAAAAAGACTATCTAGTTCTTATCTTCATACCTTTTTTTTTTTTTACTATGTGATAATCAATTTTGTCCATTTTCTTGTGGTAAAGTTTTAATCCGAATTAAATATTTTCTTTTATTTTCTCTTATACCCAAAAAATTAAATTTATATTCAAGATTATTAATTGTATTTCAAGGGTTGTTTATGTTTCTTCTCGTAGGCTGTTGTTACGAATATATAAATTAACTGTGAAGGAAATATAATTACAGTACTTTGCGCCTTTGATCCTATATATGTATCTTTATTTTTTAATGTAATAAACTGATTGAACCAAGACTATAAACCGACTCCAAGATTTTAATTGAAAAAAACAGTACTTTCCTAGGAGGAAAAAGATAAACAAAGTTAGGGTTTTTCATGTTAAAAGGATCGCCCTAAGATGATCATTTCATGGTGTATTTTCACGTGGGTCCCGCATGTTTTCTAAATAAGATAAAATAAGGCCTTTATACGTGGCTTGTTGACAATGAATTGAATTGATTTGGTAATTTTTTTTTTTTTGTGCGTGTAATGTTCTTTTCTTCGATTCTCTCCTCCATTGATTTTTTGAATGTCAATCATATTTTGTTTTCTTTATTATATTTTTGGATGCACTTACTTAGATACGGTCCAAAATCTACGTATATATTCTTCAATCATGTCAAATCTTTCCGCGCATAAAACATGTCGAAAGGGATAGTGGGAAAGCACAATCAATTAGTTGCTGTTTCTTCTCAAGTTTTCTTAATTAGGATTTCTGAATATGAACGAATTCTAACTTTGACTACTTTTCTTATATATTTTTTTAAAGATAATGGTGAAGGAAAATATCTGGCGGCTTTACCGCATGGGCCAGAAATGGCTTTCCAAGTCACAAACCGTTGAGCCCATTTCAGGAAAAAATCAAGAAGTGGGGCCCAGTGAGCCAGATACTGAAGATGAAAAGTATATTTCTTGGCGGGTAAGCAGTACATTTGTAATTGCTATTGTTTTTGTTTATATTAGTACGTTACATTTTTAATGTTGGACTAATTTGAAACATAGGCTATATCATCTCACTCTGAAGTCTTCTTTGTTTCAGGAGGAACACCCTTGTGCGCTAGCTTCATTTCATCAGATGATGAACTCTGCTAAAGGGAAGCAAATTGTCGTGTTTTTAGATTATGATGGGACTCTTTCACCAATTGTGAACGATCCAAACCACGCCTTCATGACTGATCGCGTAAATTTCAGTTCTTCTGTTCTGATCTCGAACTCATTCCACATATATGATTTATTTTAGATTGAAAGTTCGTGAAATAAATTTGTAGATGCGCTCGGCTGTGAATGATGTAGCAAGGCGTTTTCCAACAGCTATTATAAGTGGTAGAAGTCGAGACAAGGTAACTAGTTACTAATGTTAAATCATATCGAGTGATTCATTTTATTTTTATTCCATTTTAATGATTTTCTTTTGCACGTTATCAGGTGTATGGATTTGTGAAGTTAGATGATGTTTATTATGCTGGGAGCCACGGGATGGACATAATGGGGCCTCCGTTGCAAGTTAAGTATCACCGCGACAAGTATCAGATTAACGCTCAAGATGAAAAGGTCAGTTTTTGCATGATCTCACTTCCACAAAAGTAGCTTTTAAGCACAGCCAAACATGCTTTTAGACCAACAATGCATAGATAACTATTGCCTCTAAGGAAAAACCGAGATCCCTGTCATCAAACGTTTGTTATAATGATTTTGCAGGGTAAAGAATTCACTATCTTCCAACCTGCTCAGGAGTATTTGCCCTCAATTGAAAAGGTAATTTTACTTATTTTTGCTTAAGCACTTCCTCTAAGTGGTTAATTTTTTAGATCAAGAAATAATACTTTTTGACTCAAATAAATTTTTTCCTGTAACAGATGTTAAATGAATTGAAAACCCGAACCTGCAATATACCAGGCGCTTTCGTAGAGGACAATAGGTTCTGTATTTCTGTGCATTACCGACATGTCTTGGCAGAGGTACTAAAACATACAATAATATAGTATTTTCTGTCAGGAAAAAAGGAACTTTTATTCGACGTTCGTTAATCTAATTTGCAGGATTACGAAGCCCTGGAACAGATAGTTTGGTCAGTACTTTCAGACTATCCTTGCTTCCATATGACTCGGGGCAAGAAGGTTATGGAGATTAGGCCATCAATCAAATGGAACAAGGGGGAAGCTCTCGAGTACTTGCTTGACACTCTGGGATTTTCCGACTACAGTAACGTTCTCCCATTTTACCTCGGTGATGACAAAACTGATGAAGACGCTTTCAAGGTTTCCATCCTAAAATATTAAACATATTCAGTCTGATCATAACTATTTTGTGTTGCATATCTTAAGGTTGTAGTAACATTTCTTGTTTGATTGATAGGTACTCAAGAGAAGAGGACTAGGTTATCCCGTAGTTGTATCTTCCGTCCCAAGGGAAACCTGGGCTTCATATTCTCTACGCGATTCATCGGAAGTCTTGTCTTTTTTGATACGTTTGGCAAGATGGGGAGAGACATCGGCCTAATGGATCATCTTATCAAGATGGATTGCTATATATGACTTGCACTTGCTTTATGTACAGTTGTTTTGCACTTGCTTTATGTACAGTTGTTCGTAGGGAAGGTTTTAGAGATAGGTCGAGAATTAGATGGGGATTCACGGGCGTATTTTTTGAAGCGGCCGTGTATTCTCCCATTCTAACGACTACTATTATTATCAGCAATTTGCAGTTATGTATATAGTTCATGAATTCAGTGGTTATGCAGTAATTTTATCTTTTTCTTTCCCACTTTTGTCATCATTTTAAATTTGGAATGCAAAAGATCAATTATCCAAAGTTCCATCACTACTTTTGATTTGATTCGATTTTCTCTTTTCAAGGTCTATATATCGTGTCATAACTGTGTTTATATGCTTATATCGTGGAACAACATATTTGACAACAAACATTTGGACGTGTAAAATGAACCCACAAACTTGATTGAATGTGTAGACTCATTTGGCTTATTCTATGATAGATAAACCTCAACCTTAACTTTATGTTCTAAAGAGGTAATCTACTAACTTTCAACTAGATAAGATGTAATATAGGATTGGCGGTAATTTTGATTGTTGATTTACAAGGTAGAGTAGTCAAGTCATGAGACGAGTAGACAACATTGGATAACAAAAGTAGTTACTCCAACATTATCTTGTCTTCCTCTTTTTAGGGTAACTTTTAAACTCAATGACTGGATATTTTTATCCAAATGATGCTTTCAAAATAAATAAATTATTATAGAATCTTATCAGTAATGAGATTCGTGTATAGTGGTGTCATCATGGGTCGATTACCAAAGTTAGATGGTCATCATATGATTTATTAACAATTTATTAACCAGACGTTTCAACACCTGTTGACACTTAAATATCAACTTTGGATTATACCTAATAACTGACTACAAGCTTGAATTAGACAAAGATGGGTGTGAGTAATAAGGATACCACCTGTCAATGAGAATTCACGAGGAACTAGAATTTTAGAAAATAATTCATTGCAGCTAATTTAGAATGGCAAATCCGCTTGCAACACCTTTAGAATTATTTTTATAATGGTAT